>CM034147.1:217555980-217690980 GCA_019776745.2 Taxus chinensis
TCTAGAGCCCCATATCTGATTTTAGATATGGGGCTTCCCCTAGTTCAGGGGGGGGGAGGGGGGCCGGGACCTCCCCCTCCCCCTCCCATCTAGACTATACGATAGCCTCTATATAGACTGTAAATTGTAGTCGCGCCTACACCTAATGGCTTAAGCCGCTGTTCCCATTTACTCGCTGACCCATTATGCAAAAGGTACGCCGTTCAGCGCTACACTGACCCCCGGAGACTATAGACTCTAGTGATGCGTGCCAGATATAGCCCCGCGCCGCGACCGACTGATTGTTTACGCGCATCGGATTCCAGGTCTGTTGCACTCCCTTTCCTAGGGTTCTTTTCACCTTTCCCTCACGGTACTTGTACGCTATCGGTCATTGAGGAATACTTGGGCTTAGAGGGTGGTCCCCCTGATTCAAACACTCCGCGTTTTACTTTACTGGGAAGAATCGAACAATACCGGCGATCGCCCTACTATAGCTATAGAAGTCAATGGGGGACTGACGCCCTCCTATCTCTATATGGGATAACCTCTATATCCAATCCCATATAGAATCGGGGCCATACCATAGAAATCTATTCTCTTTGTTCAGTATAGGGCGCCATACCATAGAAATCTATTCTCTTTGTTCGGCCGAGTTCGAGAGAAACTATATAGGCCGTCGGGGAGGGAGGAACCAATCTACAGGGCTATCACCTTCTTTGGCCAGATCTTCCAACCTTTTCACAGTTCCCCCCGGTTCTTCCATCATCCACATGCCGGTGAATGAATTGCACAGAGAAGAAGAGCCCCGGCCCCCCTGCCCCCTTAGATGATGGCTGATGGCGACAACATAGAGAGAGAGGGGAACGCCTATTAAGATAGGGCCCTCTCTCTCTAGCCGAACTAGAACTATCTAGAGGCCGTTAGAACTATAGCCATCTCCCGGGGCCCTATCTATATCTATCTGGGGGGGGTTGGCAGGTGGAATTCGATTATCTCGATTCTCTATATTGGGTGGGGGGGCTCCGCTGATGGATATTTGCCCAATCCGCTTTCGCTCGCCGCTACTAACGGGGTCTCGGTTGATTTCCTTTCCTCTAGCTACTTAGATGTTTCAGTTCGCTAAGTCTTGTTTGTGGACACGGTTTCCCGATCGGAGATCCATGGATCACGGACGGTATCTCCCCATGGCCTTTCGCCTTTGGAAGCGTCCTTCCCTCTCAATGCCCGGGCATCCATCCGATGCATTCCGATACAGTAGGCATTGAACCTACCAATATCGATATTGGCACAGCCCCCCCACCCAATATAGAGAATCGATAAATCAGGGGCTATCTACCTATCTATATATGGCAGGGCATAGATTTATCCGCCCCACTCAGATATAGAGCAGAGCAGAGCAGAGCATAGCATAGCATAGCATAGCATAGCATAGCATAGCATATATTTCTCTACTCTACAGATAGATACTCTAGGTTCTCTATTCTCTATGCCCTCTATATTGATCTGGCAACCAACCCGATACCCGCCCTATCTATAGATCTAGGGGCGCCCTATCTATATATCTGGTTAAGTTCTATACGATCGATCTATAGGGGAGGCCATATAGAATAGTCTCATTCAGGCCCTATCTATCTCTCTATTCTATGGGGGCCGATATATAGATAGAGAGAGAGAGGGATAGATAGGGGTGAAGGGGGCACCAAACAGAATAGAATAATGATCTATCAAATATGGATAGGTGGCCAGACGATCTATATTACATTAATATTCTGTATGGATAGGTGGCCAGACGATCTAGAAACCATATGCCCTACCCTATAGTTCTCTCTATCCGGCAAACATACATCTATATATGGGCTGGGCGGCCCAACCCCCAACCATATATAGACTATACCATACTATACCGTCGCATCCCCTATATCGGGAGGGCGATAGGGGTGAGTATGATCCGATACCCATATATCTATTCTATTCTCTATTATATATGTAATACAAATAGATCTGATCTAGATGGATAGCTATCAGATCGCCCCCCCCCTCTCTCCGGCGAGAGAATAGAGGGGGTCGCCATAGACCATATAGTTCAGGGCCCTCCATATAGAGAATTGAGAATTCTAGGGGATCCGATACCTATATATCTATTCTATTATGATTCTGGGGGGCCCTGAACTCTAGTCTGCCAGGATCAAACAGTAGGCCCCCCCTCTCTCCGGGTGGGACCTACCAATTGTATTTCTATACTATAGATTTCCTCCTTCCAGGCTAGGCTAGGCTAGGCTAGGCTAGGCTAGGCTAGGCTAGGCTAGGCTAGGCTATAATAGAGCCGAGCCAGGATCAAACAGTAGGCATTGAACCTACCAACCGATACAGATATTCAGATTGGCTCGGCCCCAACCCTAACTCTATAGAGATCTAGATGGCATACATATCTATATAGATGGCCCCAACTCTCTAGATGGAGATGGATGGGGCCCCAACTATCTAGATGGCCCCAACTAGAGAGGAGAGTCTAGGCCCCCTCCCCTATATTGATTGATATCTGTATTCCATCTATATATACCCGAGGGGCAAACAAAACAAACCGGGACCCAACAACAATATATCTGTATTCCATCTATATATACCCGAGGGGCAAACAGGACCCAACTCTCCGTATTCTATATGCCCTATAGAAGCAGAGGGGCAAACAAAACAAACAAACCTATATGGCACGGCACTGCATAAAGGAAATGCTCGCCATAGAATATAGAATAGAGATAGGGGCCCTCCCCAGATATGGATAGGCCGCCCCGCCCCTATATAGATCAGATCAGATCAGATCTTAGTTCTGCGATAGCCTAGCTATATATCTCCCCCAGCCGGCCTACCGCCGTTCAGGGCAGATAGAGATATAGGGCCCCTGCTTTATCTTTATGATATCCCGCGGATCAAAAGGAAGAAATCTAGGGGATCACACCAGATCCGCTGATCCGCCGCACCCCTCTCCCCCAGCGCTGCACTCGCCCCCTATGACGATATGGGATAGCCCCTATCTAGAACTCTCTATGGGCCCCGAACTCTCTATCCTATCTGGTCGAGGATAGCTATGGGCTCCCGGCCCCCACCCCCCCACTCTCTATATTGTATTATATATCTTATCTCCCCATCTAGAGAAAACTGTTGGCGCGAGGGGAGGCAGATCTCTATAGGCTTGAATACCTCGGCCTCCTTTCTTTCGTCGGTATACTCTATCTCTATAGAAATCTAGCTGCCCCCCCCCTATCTAGATAGGTATGGAGATAGATATGGCCCTCTATATAGAGTATATAGATACTCTAGATATGGGCCGCTTCAACCCCGACCCAAGTAGATATAATACATAGCCGGTCGACTCGAATCGAGCCGGATCTGCCAATCAATCAATAGGCCTCGCCGGCCCACTGACTGCTCAACCATACTGTATTAAAACAAACACCGACCCCGGTAATCCATGTTCGAACTGGAGATATCTATGGCTTTCATCCGGAAAACACACCCCGGTGATCGATCTAATCTGAACTATGGGGAATCTCCCGCCCTCGCCTGCCCTATACATATAACTGATTTGATTTCTATGGGTTTCGACTGGGCGCCACGCCGATCCCCGTCTGTTCGAACTAGAAAGATCTATGGCTCAACATGACGTCATTGCGATAGATCTATTTAGTGAAGGCGGTGAGCTGCCGGCCGTATCATATCGCATAACCGGTTGACTATCTAGATCTATAGCTCATCCGCCCGGCTCGACGACTATCTATAGCTATAGTATATGGCCCATCTCCCAATATGGCAATCGATCATGCATCCGGGTATTATGTATGCATCCGCCCCCCCCCGTGAAACAAAGATTCATTCGGTTCACAATGAATCATGAATGGGTAGGTGGTGGCACCAATACCAATCGACTACCCAATACCCCGACTACCCAATACCGGTAGGTGGGTGGTGGCGCATCAATGGGCCTATATATCCATGGGGGGCCCGTACTCCCGGAATCGACCCCCCCATATAGAGAGTATAGATACGAAAACGATACGACCCCTCGTGATACATTGTTCACTGGAGGCGGTCAACGATTTCGGTCGCCCCTCTATATGCATCTGCCGAGTGCCTCTCGGCCCTATCTTAAAGAGGAAGGCCGAATAATCGAATCATATTACGTATGGTTTCTCTGTCCTCTGTTGCCAATCAGAGAAAGTATATAGATATATCTCCTCCCTTCCCTCCTCCCCTTCCGAACCTGCCCCCTTTTCTTTTGAGCTCGACTTGGCTCGACCTCCCAGATAGATCTATAGGGTCGCCGTCTATATGTATAGGGTGCCAGTCATATATGTATAGATATATAGGCTAGGCTCGACCTCCCGAGCAGAACCACCCCCTATGAATTGCCCTATCTATAGATATCTGCTGTCGCCATATCTATAGTTCAGGGTAGGGGACCCTCCCCTCCAGATATAGCCCCTAGAACTCTATCTGGAGGGGAGGTTGAATATAGAGAGAGGGGGGATCTCCCCCGGCCCTCGACCCAACCCTCTCCCGTTGGTCGCATGGGTATATAGGGGCGGCCCCCCTCCCTCTATATCTTCTCTCCCGGTGGCCGGGGCCATCTCCCCAGTTCTCTCTATAGGGCCCATCTCCCATCTCTATTCTCTACGTGATACGACTGATATCACGCCGGGCTCTCGACCCCCCTCTCTCCATATGGGGAGAGCCCTTATTATATCTTATCTTGATTCATTAGCTATATAGTTGCCCAAGATTCATAGATAGGGTCGAGACCCATTGGAATGGAGTAGGCCCTATCTAGAACGTGTAACATCCTCATTTTATAACTTAGAACAAGTGGATTTTTATTTTTATTATTTTTATTTTTATTTTTTTGCATCCTGGTTCTAAATACATAATTTAGAACTCACAAATCAAATAACCATTCTTATAACAGACAACCATATGCAGCTATAATGACTCGGAGTACCTCCAATCTATTCATTCCATGACTCGGTAACCTAACGATCTATTCATGAGTAATAAGAGTTGGCATTTTATTTAACGCTTCACTCTCGTGGTTCTCTTCCCTATTCTGGGAATTCAAAATGCTCTATCCAAGGAACCTAACTGAATAATTGTTACCATTATTCATCGGCATCTCATCCCTTAGACTAGGTGAATTAGGACAACGCAATCAGCAGCTTGCGATACTTTGGCCAAAGATTTGAAACATACTGTTTATGTCTCGTATTCCTTAACGGCATACTCGTCAATCTGGAATACGTCCTTCACCCCATTCTTATGTTATATAGAATGTCTTACACTGACTACTATCAGTCCTTCCTTTCACAATTTAATAACTTGAAGACAGATTAACAAGGTGATAATGTTATATGGATGCCCACGAGTATTAGGGATACGATGACATACTGGTATAACCCTGTAGTTAGACCAGTGTGTCAAGATACCCCGAACCTCCTAGGCAGCCTTATAACCTGACCACATTCCTAATCGGTCCCCCTGAGTAACTAATCTGAACACAAGTGTAAATATTAGCGATCAATGCAAAGGGTGTCGCCATAAGTCACCTGCATTGTTGTAACTTCGAGAAGATCCTAATCTTCTCGAAGGTACAACCCTGCAGTTGTCTTGTGCCGTTAACCTTTAAATCCGCCTCGAAAAGATCTACTTATTAATATGTGTACGCACGTTGAGTTTTAAATTACTTAAAAGACTTTCCCCTAAGGTTAGCTTTTCCTGATCCCTGGATTCTTCGTCATAAGATGACCTTCCTCATTAAAACCCATTACATGGTAGAGGTATTAAGGTCATGATCTCTTCAAGGAGTCATTAGAATACACATGATTCTAAAACAACAGAATTGGACAATATCTCATAGCCTTTACTTGAGATTGCCATCTGAACCCCATTAGATTTACATCAGTTCTCCTACTGAAATTTTATATCATACTTATTAGTATAAAATATTAAATGCATTTAAGAATCCAATTTAATATTGTCACTGTCCATACTCAGGACTAGGGATAGTAATTTAATTCTGTTTGATTGCGGTCTGCTTAGGTTCATTTCAGCCCTATCCTATATAGCAAGTCAATGATTAAATTTCAATTTCAGCTTTCGATAGAACAAAATCAGAAACTACTGAAACCACTCATAAGAATTTCAATTTATATTTCCTTTAAGCTATTCGATTGTCAATCAACAAAAGCATCCAGTTACACAAGATAACATTGCCCATCTGTATATAAGCCGAAGAGTTCAACTATTCAGAATTAAATATAACACATAAGTAACAAATACTTATTCCATTCCTTTCAGAACGTATACAATTACATTTTATGCAAACAGCATACTTCGATACAATGCTTAACGGAAAAGTACATCTTTCTCACAATATAGACATTTAGAAAATCAAAGCTATAATTCATTATAATCCAAAAATAAATAATCTGATCAATCTCTGTCAGATTTCTGCATTGCTGTTTTACCAACTTACGGAACCATCTGTAAAATATTAGTCAACACTGAGTCAAGTTCGAATGAACTGAGCATGATAAGCACTAACTTTCTAAAAACAATTGCAATCCGCAATATTGTTCATTAAAACACCCTGTTTAAAATTGAGAATCAATTATCCAAAACAATGTAAACATTACTTCAGACTATGCCTTTCTAATACAAAAATGACTACAAACGCTTGTAACTCTATCATCGTCTAGCAGAATTAGTCCTAAACACTTCTTCAATATTTCATCAAATATTAAGAATCAAAGAACGAAAGTATCTAAACAATATCTTGAATCCAAGATCAGCAACATTGATAGACTGTTACTTTCATCAGAAAAGAAATATGCATACGAAATCTGATTCCAACAATAAGATACAAGAAACAATTCCAACTGTTAGAAAATTACCAACAAGTATTTAGAATAAAACGAAGAGAAAAGAAACAAATCATTTCAACTTCCCTTCACACAATGCCACTACTGTATCGTTCTCTACATATGGAAAGCATTCATCCAGTATGTATACGAACAAGTCCGACAACCCACAAGAAGATTCACTGTCAACATTAAAAAAACGAACACGAGAAAAAACTGCTAACACGTCAATAGTGCAGACTATTCATACCAAACAGGACTCTACAGGAAGCTTCAAACAACATGAAAATGCACCACATTACCTGTCGAGGTACAGTCGACGCTTTAAATCTCCAGCTCAAGGAGGATAGTATGCACATAAGAACAAACACGGCCTACAATCCCATATATCAACCTATAGGTCCAATGCTAGTCCTTTTTACACACAGTAAGATTTTTTGAGACAAGTTTCGAAATCAAAGACCTGCTAGTATACATGGTCAAAACAACAGACTTCATTGCATTAAACAATTTTTATGTTTCCATAAGACCATACAGAGATTATCTTCACAAATCCGTAACATACACTGTCACATTCCAACTAGGAAATCAGAAAGTGAACATAATCATCCTGTATGTACATCTGTACGTAATCGGAATCAAGTCATAATGCACTCACAATTCATTTATCAGAGCCCTCGTTACTTGCTATAAATCCATTATCGGAAAATTCCACAATGTCAAAACACGTATACCACGTCAAGTTTCAACTGAGGCAAAAGAAGATACAGGTTAACTTCCACAGTTTCTACTGAACGCCGGACAACATGGTCATGACAATGATTGCAATGATTCCATCTGGTCAAGTCATGGTGTACATATTAAATCACGCAAAAGCATTTAAATACTGATTTCAAAAAAAGATACCCCACTGAAACTTTGCCAATTCTTCGCACAATTTTGCACAGAATGCAACATAAAATACAACCCAAACAATCTGTACCAACAAAATCCCATGCAACACGAAGGTATTCCTATAAATACAGAGGTCTTAGTACATGTTATTCCCTCAAGGCAACTGGCTCACATCGAATCATCACCCAATATTTATTATATTTAACTTGAATATAGGTCCAAATGTAATAAATATTCATCGACCCATAGATTCGTTTTGAATTACAACAATAATATGAATTACCACATATTGCTACTACTAACTGGTTGAAACCCAGAACCACAAGCAAGGAATATAATTTTCCAAAAGGGTAGCAACAAATACAGAAACACAATAATTATTCGTTCAAAATAATTAAAAATACCATAGCGCAGTCCGACTAGGTTTTTTATCTTTCACACCAAAGATAACCATAACACATGCCAAATAAATCCAATAAGACTGTATCTTCACACAAACGTTCCACAGTGTCTTTCCGACAGAAACAAGCCTCATAACAAGTTACAATCACAAAGTTCTATAAACACACCCCTTTTTCTATCAGCATTCTACCAACAAGTTTCTACTGAATCCTGACCCTGCAAGAGAAGCTGCACGATTTCTCACGGAGCAGGAAGATACTCTTCAAGCAAATGTTTTACAAACCTACGCGGAATGTAAAGCACACAGAAACAATGAACAGTTCGAAGTACAACACACATCACCCATTAAGGGTTAAATTTGTAAAAACGAACAGCATAAAGATATAGGACCAAATAAAACAAGACAACCATAGAAAATCATTTATTCCATAAATCATTTGAACAGAGTTGTTCTAATGAAATCACTTGGAAGACAGCAAGATTTTAAAGTTAGGGGCCTAACATGCCTGGATTTTTTACTCAAAATTTCCGAAGGCAGACCACTGGAAGAGCTCAGACTTCCTTTCCTTTCCAACTTAGAGCGACCACAACAAAATTTTGCTATCTCCATGACATATATATTTGCCTTGCCCAGAGAAAAGAGCTAGATATCCTCATGTTTCCATGCAACTCAAAGAAGACTGGTGCGAAGAACCAGTGAACAGGCAGAAGGAAAACCGAAAATCGCGATAAGCCAAACAAACCAACAACTTCCCAGTTTGCATGCCTTCACTTGAGTTCCCCGAGCTCGGACTACCGAGCGCAGTGAATGCAGTTACACCAACTTTCCCACTCAAACTCCACTGCCACTGACCGCCAAGTTGGCGACAGTCAAAATAAAATTCCCAGTTCATTTCAGTTTTGGCTACCTGCCACGTCGGCACAATGTTAGCCGTTCCTTAAACTGCCGCCAAGACCTGTCCCTCATACTTATTCTGAGCAGTTTAATGACATCGAAAATGCCGCCCATGGTTCGCACCCCTCCATAGGCCCCGTTACATTCTTGCTCATAGTTAGGTTAGTATCTTAGGTAGAATTTAGGATAACACCTTAATCTAACTTCCCATAACATAGATACTAACCTTAGGACATTAGTACTTAGCCTAGGTCTAGGTTAGATTACCTAATCTAACCCCTAGGTATGGTTTAGTTTTAGGTTACTAACCAATAATAAGTCCAGTTAGGTCTACATTTCGTACACTTAGAAAAAATACCTACATCATACGTCTTCGAACAGGTTTAGCTCCTGTTCTGCCTTAGGCTGCAGAATCGTATGTAACCGAATTATTACCTGGTCCACAATCGATACCTTCCAGATATACTTCCATATCGGGAACCAATTCATTTCACTTGATCAGCCTGAGTCATACTCCTGACTAGCTTATTAAATGCTTCTAGACCTTGCAACCTGTTCAAGGTTTGTAATTTTTAATTCATCATGAACAAACTTAAAGCAATACTTGGATCAATTCCACTGATCCAAGACTAGGTATTATAGATGGATAACTCTATAATTCATTCCGAGATCAGATTAAACTCAGATGCAAAATGAAATAAATAAAAGAGTCTAATCATATTCTGACTTAGTCAAGATCTGAAATCTGCAAAGAAATTACAGTACATATCAAGCATGATTTCTAAATCGAGGAACACATCCTTTTACAAGAAATCACATATCAACACTTGTATGCTCAAGAGAAAGTAACAACAGTTCAGGGTGTTACATGCTTCCCTCCTAAAAAGATTCATTGTCCCGATGAATTACATATTAATTTAACCTTCAGGTTAATCAATTTATTAGTACACAACAATGTGACTACTTCCATATTTGAATAGTTCCAGAAATCAATGTCACAACACACATTTTATTCAAACCTGAATAATGTTTGCCTTCATCAGGCTTTCATAAATACTTAAAAACAATAAGTTCATAAAAGTATGTTTTGTCAACAGATTTCATTCTGTTGAAAAAGAGAAGGAAAAGCTATTTTTATCTCTTCCAGATTTTCCCAAGTTGCACTTTCTTCGTTAAACTAGTCCCACTGGACCTTACATTGCTGAATATCACGATTTCTTAAATGCAATTGGCAAGTTTCCAGCACTCGTGTGGGTTTAACCACGATTATTCCTAGGTCTTGGACCTGCAAGGAATTCCAATTTAAAACATGTGACAGATCTGAAACGTATTTCTTAAGGAAAGAAATATGGAAAACATCATGCATGCGATATAAAGCAGGTGGCAATGATAAACGATAAGCTACAGGATTGATTATTTCGACAATTTCGAAAGATCCCACGAATCGAGGTGACAACTTGGCAGCCTTGCCAAAAGTTATAGAACTCTTTCTGGGTTTAACACAAAGAAAAGCCTTATCACCAAGCTCAAACCTTCTATCAACCCGTTTAAGGTCAGCACAGCTCTTTTGTCTATCCGCTGCTTCCTTTAATCGTTCACGAATCAGCTTAACTTACTGTTCCATTTCTATGAGAATCTCTGGTCCAATTACCACTCTATCCTCAACACTGTCCCAACTAACAGGGGTTCTGCACTTTCTTCCATAAAGTGCTTCAAATGGTGCCATTTTAAGAGATGAGTGATAAGTATTGTTGTATGTGAACTCAACTAATGGAAGATACTCTTCCCATTTATACTGTTGATCCATGCAATACATTCGCAACATGTCCTCCAACACTTGATTTACCCTCTCAGTTTGTCCATCCGTTTCCGGATGATATGCAGAACTGAAGTTTAGTTTCGTTCCTAGGGATGCGTTAAGTGTTTGCCAAAACCTTGACATCATTCTAGGATCCCTGTCAGATATAATCAATTCTGGTACACCATGCAATCTGAAAATTTCATGTACGAATCTTTTGGCTAGCACTGGCAAATCATCCTTTAGATTTCCAATGATGAAATGAGCTACCTTGGTCAGTTTATCAACAACTACCAGGATAACATCATGTTTATTCCTGGACATAGGTAGTCCTTGTACAAAATCCATGGTTATTACTTGCCATTTGTACTGCGGTACGCTATGAGGATATAGCAGTCCAGCAGGGTGCATATGTCCTGCCTTCACCCGCTGACATTCCAGACAACGAGTCACAAAATTAATTACATCCTTTTTCATACCTTTCTAGAAGTATTGCTGTTTTAAATCAGCAAGCATTTTTGTGATACCTAGGTGTCCAGAGAAAGGTGAATTATGAAATTCAACTAACAACTTCTTTCTCAAATCGTTCAGCATAGGTACATATACCCTGTTTTCATAACGCAAGATTCCTTCATTATCAAAATGAAAACCTTTATACCTTATATCCTTAGGTTCTGCAGCAAGCGCTGCTTTTACTTGCTGAAAGTATGCATCTGATTCTGAAGCACTTTTTACCTCGTCTTTAAACTGAGTTCTTAATGTTATAAGAGCAGAAATGTGCCTCCTACGACTTAGAGCATCAGCTACTCTATTCTCCTTCCCTTTGATATAGCTAATATCAAAGTCATATTGCGATAAAAATTCTAACCACCTTCTCTGTTCTGGCATTCAGATTGGGCTGAGTAAAAATATATTTCAGTCCTAAGTGATCAGTTTTCAGCTCAAAAGGTTTCCCAAGTAAATAGTGTCTCCAGACTTGAAGTGCATGAACAATGGCAGCAAGTTCCAAATCATGAGGAGCATAATTCAGCTCATGTAACTTAAGTTTTCTACTTTCATATGCTATGACCTGATCATTTTGTAGCAAAACACCTCCAAGGCCTTCCCCAGAAGCATCCGTTACAACAGTAAAACTCCCATTAGGGTCTGGTACAGCTAGTATAGGTGCAGAAGTCAACTGGTCTTTCAAACTTTTGAAAGCCGCTTCGCACTTATCATTCCATATGAATTTCTTATCCTTCTTCTGCAATGAAGTTATTGGTGCAGCTACTTTAGAAAAATCCTTTACAAATTTTCTATAATAACCAGCAAGACCCATGAAGCTTCTTACTTCATGCACATTCTTTGGTGCAGGCCACTCAGTTATTGCCACTATTTTTGAAGGATCTACAGCAATTCCTTCTTTACTTATAACATGACCCAAATAGTGAACTTCTGAATCAAAGAAAGAACATTTGGATAACTTACCGTACAACTTCCTCTTTCTCAAAATTCCCAAAACTATCTTCAAATGCTCATTGTGCTCCTCAACGCTTTTAGAATAAATGAGAATATCGTCCAAGAATACAAGTACAAACTTGTCCAGGTATTCTTGAAAAATATTGTTCATTAAATTCATAAAGGCTGCGGGTGCATTGGTTAATCCAAAGGGTAGAACTGTGAATTCATAATGTCCGTACCTTGTTCGGAAAGCTGTTTTATGAATATCTTCCTCTCTAATCCTTAACTGATGATAACCAGATCGAAGGTCTATCTTAGAATAAACCGCTGCTCCACGCATCTGATCAAACAGATCATCGATCCTAGGAAGTGGATATCGGTTCTTGACTGTTGCTTTGTTCAACATCCGATAATCAATACACAGCCTTAGTGTTCCATCCTTCTTTTTCACAAATATTACAGGCGCTCCCCAAGGTGAAACACTTGGTCTGATCAAACCTTTAGACAAAAGCTCTTGCAACTGTGCCTTAAGCTCGACTAACTCTGTAGTAGTCATCCGATAAGGCGCTTTGGATATAGGTTCTGTTCCTGGCTTGATTTCAATGGTGAAGTCAAATTCTCTCTTGGGTGGTAACCCTGGTAATTCCTCAGGAAAAACATCCCTGAAACCTTGTAAAAGAGGGAATCGTTCCATGAAATCATCATCTTCTTCGGAAGATTCGGATATCTTTACCGCATAAAGGGTACATCCTTTATTTTTAGCCTTTTTAAGCTGCATAGCTGACAGTTTTCTAACTGAAATTTCCCGTTTCACACCTTGAATCTCTGCTGATTCCAGCTGATCATCTAAACATTTTATGTTCTTTTCATAGCAATCTACCTTTGCTTTATGGTCAGCTAACCAATTGACACCGATGACAATGTCATACGATCCCAAAGGTGCAACATAGAGGTCAACTTCCGTGGAAAAGTTAGGTAAGTCAAGGACTGCCCCAAAAAGACACATACTCACTGTATGAACAGAATTATTACCATACTGTACAGTCCAAGATTTATCCATTTTTCCAGCTTTTCTTTTAAGTTTAGAAGCAAGTTTATTAGATATAAAACATTCAGTAGCTCCTGTATCAAAAAGAATAGTGACAGGTATGCTGAATAACTTACCCGGAACTTCTATAGGTGTCACTTGCTTTTCAGCTTGCTTGTCCGCTACTGCAGCATGTATCTTATGCTGCTGATTACGATCATCCTTCTTCAAAGGGCACTGATTTGCGTAGTGATCTTTACCACAATTGTAGCAGCCTCCTACAGGTCCCTTTTTAGGCTCAAAGTTGCCTCCAGTTTTGTAATTGTCACGTTGTCCTCCATAGGGCTTCTGCCCATTATTATAATTTTTAGCAAAATTATCCTTTGCATTTCCAGCAGGCTTATTTACTGCTGCTTTCTTATTGTTATCTCCTGGAAACTTACTCTTGTTTCCAAACTTTTTCCATGGTCCTTTTCTAGGTGCAAGAGAGGTTGAAGAAGGGTTTGCAGTCTTCTTCCGCACTTCCTCCTTATGAGCAGAAATAGCCTTTAATTTCTGTTCTTGCCTTATGGCCTTTTCAACAACTCCTTCCATAGTGGTTGGACTGTGAACATCGACCTCTCCCCCTATCACGGGATTCAATCCCATGATGAATTTCCGTATTCTAAACTTCTCGTCAGTTTGATACTGCGGTACATACTTGAGGAGTTTTGTAAACCGCTCCCAGTATTCAGTTACCGTTAGCTTCCCTTGAGCTAAATTCTGAAATTCTGTCATTTTCTGATCATAGAAAAGTTGTGGCAGCCAACATTGCCTAAAATAGCCTTTAAATTGATCCCAAGTAATATTGGTCTCATCAATGTTTAGTTCAGCTTTACGGCTATCCCACCACGAAGATGCTTCGTGGGAAAGCTGATAGGCTCCCCAAATAGCTTTGGTTTCCTCTGAGAAGTTCCTTATTGCAAAGTACTTCTCCATTTCGCTGAGCCAGTTCTCAGCTCCATCTCCTAATGTGGTGCCATCATACTTAGGTGGACTTATCCTTTTTATATCATTAGTGAGTTCTGCTGCCAATCTGGCCTTTTTGTTTTCTGGTTGGACAGGTGCATTCCCAGCATTAACATCAACACCCATGTCGGGGTTGTCCTCAGGAGGTTGCTGATTATTATTATCAGCTTCTTCATCCTCCTCATTTCCCATCACCTGCTGTTCCAGTACAGCTAAGCGATCTCTTGTGTCCAACAGGGCAGCAAGGATCTCATCAAGTTTCTGGGTTGTTGCCGCTCCTCCTTCAGGTGGAGCATTATTCGCAACGTTCCCCCTTGTTCTAACCATTTTCTGTTACAAGAAAATTCAGGTTTTTATCAGATTATGGACACAATAGGTCCAAGAGCTGCAACCTTCAGCTCTGATACCAAGATGTAACATCCTCATTTTATAACTTAGAACAAGTGGACTTTTTTTTATTTTTATTTTTTGCATCCTGGTTCTAAATACATAATTTAGAACTCACAAATCAAATAACCATTCTTATAACAGACAACCATATGCAGCTGTAATGACTCGGAGTACCTCCGATCTATTCATTCCATGACTCGGTAACCTACCGATCTATTCATGAGTAATAAGAGTTGGCGTTTTATTTAACGCTTCACTCTCGTGGTTCTCTTCCCTATTCTGGGAATTCAGAATGCTCTGTCCAAGGAACCTAACTGAATAATTGTTACCATTATTCATCGGCATCTCATCCCTTAGACTAGGTGAATTAGGACAACGCAATCAGCAGCTTGCGATACTTTGGCCAAAGATTTGAAACATACTGTTTATGTCTCGTATTCCTTAACGGCATACTCGTCAATCTGGAATACGTCCTTCACCCCATTCTTATGTTATATAGAATGTCTTACACTGACTACTGTCAGTCCTTCCTTTCACAACTTAATCACTCGAAGACAGATTAACAAGGTGATAATGTTATATGGATGCCCACGAGTATTAGGGATACGATGACATACTGGTATAACCCTGCAGTTAGACCAGTGTGTCAAGATACCCCGAACCTCCTAGGCAGCCTTATAACCTGACCACATTCCTAATCGGTCCCTGAGTAACTAATCCGAACACAAGTGTAAATCTTAGCGATCAATGCAAAGGGTGTCGCCATAAGTCACCTGCATTGTTGTAACTTCGAGAAGATCCTAATCTTCTCGGAGGTACAACCCTGCAGTTGTCTTGTGCCGTCAACCTTTAAATCCGCCTCGAAAAGATCTACTTATTAATATGTGTACGCACGTTGAGTTTTAAATTACTTTAAAGACTTTCCCCTAAGGTTAGCCTTTCCCGATCCCTGGATTCTTCGTCATAAGACGACCTTCCTCATTAAAACCCATTACATGGTAGAGGTATTAAGGTCATGATCTCTTCAAGGAGTCATTAGAATACACATGATTCTAAAACAACAGAATTGGACAATATCTCATAGCCTTTACTTGAGATTGCCATCTGAACCCCATTAGATTTACATCAGTTCTCCTAACTGAATTTATATCATACTTATTAGTATAAAGATATAAATGATTAAGAATCCAATTTAATATTGTCCTGTCATACTCAGGACTAGGGATTAGTAATTTAATTCTGCTTGATTGGCGTTCTGCTTAGGTTCATTTCAGCCCTATCCTTATAGAAAGTCAATGATTTAAATTTCAATTTAGCTTTCGATAGAACAAATCAGAACTACTAAACACTCATAAGAATTTCAATTATATTTCCTTTAAGCTTTCATTGTCAATCACAAAAGCATCCAGTTACACAAAGATAACATTGCCACTCTGGTATATAAACCGAAGAGGGTCAACTATCAGAATTTAGAATATAACACATAAGTAACAAATACTTATTTCCATTCCTTTCAGAACTATACAATTACATTTTATGCAAACAACATACTTGATACAATGCTTAACGGAAAAGTACATCTTTCCACATATAGTACATTTAGAAAATCAAGCTGTAATTCATTATAAATCAAAATAAACAATCTGATCATCCTGTCAGATCTGCATTGCTTTTACCACTTACGGAAACCATCTGCAAAAATAGTCAACATGAGTCAGTTCGATGAACTGAGCATGATAAGCACTAACTTTTAAAACAATTGCAATCCGTCAATTGTTTTCATTAAACACCCTGTTTAAATGAGATCAATTATCCAAACAAGTAAACATATTCAGACTATGCCTTTGTAATACAAAAATGACTACAAACGTGTAACTCTATCATCGTTACAGAATAGTCCTAAACACTTCTCAAATATTTCATCAAATATTAAGAATCAAAGAACGAAAGTATCTAAACAATTATCTTGAATCCAAGATCAGCAACATTGGACAGATCGTTACTTTCATCAGAAAAGGAAATATCATAGCAAGTCATGATTCCAACAATAAGATACAAGAACAATTCCAACTGTTAGACAGATACCAACAAGTATTAGAATAACAGAAGAGAAAGAAACAAATCATTCATACTTCCCTTCACACAAGTTCACTACTGTACCGTCTCTACATATGGAAAGCATTCATCCAGTATGTATACGAACAAGTCCGACAACCCACAAGAAGATTCACTGTCATATTAAAAATCGAACACAGCAAAAACTCCTGTACAGTGGCTAACACGTCAATAGTGCAGACTATCAACCAAACAGACTCTACAGGAAGCTTCAAACAACATGAAAATCACCACATTGCCTGTCGAGGTACAGTCGACGGCTTTTAGATCAGTCCAGCTCAAGGCAGGATAGTTATGCAACAGAAGAAAAACACGCCTACAATCCCATATATCAACCTATAGTCCAATGCTAGTCCCTTTTACACACAGTAAGGTTTTTTTTTGAACCAAGTTCGAAATCAAAGAACCTCTAGTATATCACGGTCAACAACAGACTTCATTGCATTAAACAATTTGATGTTTCCATAAGACCATACAGAGATTATCTTACAAATACCGTAACATACACTGCCACATCCAACTAGGAAATCAGAAAGGAAACATATCATCCTGTATGTACATCTGTACGTAATCGGAATCAGTCATATAGCACTCACGATTCATTTATACAGAGCCACGTTACTTGATATAAATCATTACTCAGGAAAATTCCACAATGTCAAAACTACAGTATACCAAGTCAAGTTTTCAACTGAGGCAAAAGAAGATACAGGTTAACTTCCACAAGTTCTACTGAACCCGGACAACAGTGGCATGACAAATGATTGCCAATGATTCCATCTGGTCAAGTCAATGGTGTACATATTAAAATCAAGCAAAAGTAATTTAAATACTGATTTCAAAACAAGATACCCGACTGAACCTTTGCCAATTCTTCGCACAAGTTTGCACAGAATGCAAACATAAAATACACCCAAAGAATCTGTACCACAAAATCCATGCAACACGAAGGTATTCCTATAAATAACAGAGGTCTTAGTACATGTTATTCCCTCAAGTCACTGGCTCATCGAATCACCAATATTCAATTATATTTAACTTGAACAGAGGTCCAAATGTAAATAAATCATTCAATCGACTCCACAGAGTCGTTCTGATTACAACAATAATATGAATATACACATATTGCATACTGCTAACGGGTTGAAACCCAGAACCACAAGCAAGGAATACACAATTTCCAAAAAGGGGTAGCAACGAAATACAGAAACACAATAAGTTATTCGTTCAAAATAACTTAAAATACCATAGCGAAGTCCTACTAGGTTCTGTATCTTTCACCAAAGATAACCACTACAACATGCAAAGAAATCCAATAAGACTGGATATTCACACAAAAGTCCAACAGTGTCTTTTCCGACAAGAAACAAGCCTCATAAACAAGTTACAATCAACAAGTTTCTATAAACAAACTTCTATCAGCAGTTTCTACCAACAAGTTTCTACTGAATCCTGAACCCAGCAAGAGAAGCATGCACGAGTTCTCACAGAGCAGGAAGATACTCTTCAAGCACATGTTTTACAAACCTACGCCGGAATGTAAAGCACAACAAAACAGTGAACAGTTCGAAGTACAACACACACCCATTAAGGGTTAAATTTGTAAAAACGAACAGCATAAAGATACAGTACCAAATCACACAAGACAACCATAGAAAATCATTTATTCCATAAATCATTTGAACAGAGTTGTTCTAATGAAATCACTTGGAAGACAACAAGATTTTTAAAGGTTAGGGCCTAACATGCCTGGATTTTTTTTTGCTCAAATTTCCGAAGCAGACCACTGGAAGAGCTCAGACTTCCTTTTCCTTTTCCAAGTTAGAGCGACCAACAAAATTTTGCTATCTCCAAAACATATATATTTTCCTTGCCAGAGAAAAGAGCTAGATATCCTCATGTTCACCATGCAACTCAAAGAAGACTGGTGTGAAGAACCAGTGAACAGGCAGAAGGAAAACCGAAAATCGCGATAAGCCAAACAAACCAACAACTTCCCAGTTTGCATGCCTTCACGCGAGTTCCGAGCTCGACTACCGAGCGCATTGAATGCATTTACACCAACTTTCCCGCTCAAACTCCACTGCCACCGACCGCCAAAGTTGGCGACAGTCAAATAAAATTCCCAGTTCATTTTCAGTTTTGGCGACCTGCCACGTCGGCACAAGTTAGCCGTTCCTTAAACTTCCGCCAAGACCTGTCCCTCATACTTATCCTTAGCATTTAATGACATAGAAAATGCCGCCCATGGTTCGCACCCCTCCATAGGCCCCTTTACATTCTTGCTCATAGTTAGGTTAGTATCTTAGGTTAGAATTTAGGATAACACCTAATCTAACTTCCATAACATAGATACTAACTTAGGACATTAGTACTTAGCCTAGGTCTAGGTTAGATTAACACTAATCTAACCCCTAGGTTAGGTTTAGTTTTAGGTTACTAACCAATAATAATTCCAGTTAGGTCTACATTTCGTACACTCAGAAAAAGACCTACATCATACGTCTTCGAACAGGTTTAGCTCCTGTTCTGCCTTAGGCTGCAGAATCGTATGTAACCGAATTATTACCTGGTCCACAATCGAGACCTTCCAGATATACTTCCATATCGGGAACCAATTCATTTCACTTGATCAGCCTGAGTCATACTCCTGACTAGCTTATTAAATGCTTCTAGACCTTGCAACCTGTTCAAGGTCTGTAATTTTTAATTCATCATGAACAAACTTAAAGCAATACTTGGATCAATTCCACTGATCCAAGACTAGGTATTATAGATGGATAACTCTATAATTCATTCCGAGATCAGATTAAACTCAGATGCAAAATGAAATAAATAAAAGAGTCTAATCATATTCCGACTCAGTCAAGATCTGAAATCTGCAAAGAAATTACAGTACATATCAAGCATGATTTCTAAATCAAGGAACACATCCTTTTACAAGAAATCACATATCAACACTTGTATGCTCAGGAGAAAGTAACAACAGTTTAGGGTGTTACAGAACGGCCCTATCTAACTACATGGGGATCGGGTTGCAGCTAAACAACCCTGTTATCCTACAGGGCAACAACCAAATGAATATAAAGGAAAGGTAGTCCTATTTATGTCAATTTATGTACAATTCAACTCTACCGAGAGAGTATCGGGCCAGGTCTAGATAGATAGATAGAGATTATACCACGCCATCTCTATATCTAGATCTAGATTTGCACAGATATTGTCCTATCCCTCTATCTAGAATGGGAGATTACCGTACCATTATGTCCCTCTATCTATAATGGGAGATTGTACTATACCATTTATGTCAATTTATGTACAATTCTTGTCAATTTTTGTATAATTTTATAGATATTCTGTACAATCTATCGGGGTCTCTATAGGGAGGGGGAAGGCCTCCATATATAGCTAGAGAGAGGAGGGGCCTCAAGCTAGAAGGAGGGGGCCCTTAATAGAGAGGCAGGGAGCCTCTATCTAGATGGAGGGGGGCCCTCTTTTTAGATGGAGGGGGGCGCTCCCTATAACTAGAGGAAGGGGGGACTCTAGAACTAGATAGAGGGGGAGGGCCTCTAGATAGAGAATAGAATAGAGAGAGGGGGGCCCTCGATAGATATGGAGGGGGGCCTTCAGATAGATAATAGAGAGAGGGTCCCTCGATAGATACGAAGGGGGTGCTTTTGAATAGAGTGAAACCTGATCAAGGTTGAGACGAAATAGTATAAAAACCACATAATAGAGGTGAACCGTACTATATTTATTGGTCTTTTTATTAACAATAGGCACTGAATCTACCAAATTTATTTCATACACCCCCTCATCTTGTCTATTATTCTACTTCCCAGAATGGGTCTAGCCCTATAGGGCTAGGGGGATCTGTTAACATGTGGTAAGGTTTTCCTTCATACCAATGGTTCTTCAAACAATATAATAATACAATACTAAGGAGTTGTTTTTGTTTGTCCCAAGTCCCTCCAGTCCTTAGGAAAAACAAAAGTTGTTAAACTTTGTTTAGTTCTCATTTTCCTTTGTCCCTTTGGGACTTCAGACAATATAACAAAGACAATGGTAATCTGTCGAGACAACAAGGAAACTGACTTGTTGTTTTGGTTGTCCCTAGTCCCTTCGGTCCTTAGGACAAACCGAATGGTTTTGTTTTCTTGTCCTTTAGACCTAAGGTACTTTTTCCTTCAGACTTCATACCTTATGTCCATAGGATCAAGATGTGTTTAATTTTTCTTGTCCTTTGGACTTAAGGTACTTTGTCCTTCAGAATTTGTGCCTTATGTCCTTAGGATTGTACCTTATGTCCTTAGGACATGAAAAAGGGGGTGAATCTGATCTGATCTGATCCCATATCCCATATCTGTTTCATCTATCTCCACCTAGATCTAGCATGATATCAGTTGTATCACGTATATAATCAGATATGATCTGATCTAGTTGTTTCATCGATGCTCTACCTAGATCATCGATACCAATCACTTTGCTTGATGATATGATTCCTGGCCCACTAGCTGCATCACGTACCATGCGATCGAGACGGATAGGATTTATGATTGAGGGGAATTGATTCTATTCTTCATGACCAACTCTAAATAGAGTAGAAATTTTTAGCCCTTGCTCCGGGTTATTCTCGAGTATGTCGATGTTTCTGCTGTTGATCTCAAGTGTATCCAGGATGTTGCAACTTATGTCTCGGAGAGTAGGAGGGGTTGCGGGGCGAAAAACCTTCACTTCTCTCCCCTCTCCCTTCTTCTCTCTCCCCTTTCTCAACTTTGATCAACTCTCATCTCGCCGCCATCGGAGGTCGAGGCGGGTAGCAGCGAGAGGTCCTAAATCTAGAAGGTTCCGAGACTGGGATCTCTGCGTCCTTGCCCTGGTGCTACAGCACAGAAACCTGCTCTATCCGAGGTCTTCTCCCAATGGCGCCAGCAGCGGGTATCCCGACTCTACAGAGGGAGTGGGCGGTATCGATCGCCCACCATATCTTCCTTCTCCTCGTCGGCTCGCTGATAGAATGGGAAGAATAGATGTACTCTCGATTCTGGATGCGCTCGTCGCTGTTGCCGTTCTATGGACTAGTGGCTTTCTTTATCAATTGGACTATGGCGTGTTTATTAAGGCTCCTCCTTGGTTCCGGTGGGGATGATCCCAGCGGTTCCTCTCCAGCCACCCAACCTCCCACCGAAGGAGGTGGGGGTGCAGGCGGTACTGGAGAGGGAGCTGGAGAGGGGGCGCTATCCGGCCAGGCTCCGAAGTCCACCTCTATCTCTGATTCCAATGACCCTGAGTATGAGCGACTCTGCCTATTGGGCGAACGGGGATCGCTTTCCTAATAGGATCTATCCGAGAGACCCCCATCATACAACAGATATCGAAACGGTCCCAGGGATACGGAACATGAGTAGATTGAAGCCGGTATGCGGGGGAACTATGGATGGTGCGGCCTGGGATATTTGAACAAAACAATGTGTTTCTCCAGTATCCATCATTATCATCTGAGTTCTCCGGTACGAGGATTTGGGACGAGGAGAAAGGTGAAAAAAGAAAAGGTACCTCATGGGAGCCCTGCCGAGCTCGAGAAGGCAGTGAAGGAAGGAGAACCCGGGGGAGCTTCCTCATCCGAACCCCCCGAGATCTCTCCGCTCCCTCGTCTAGCCCAGATTGCTCGGGGTGATTTGGGAGTTCCGAACCCCGAACAGGAGGTTTTCGAGGTGATCCTTAGCGGACTAGAGAATGCGAAATCAATCTCGAGTGATCCTGAGACACAATCTTCAGCTGAGGCACAATCTTCAGCTGAGGCACAATCTTCAGCCGAGAATCACCCGGGGAAAAGGGAAAGAGCGTAGAGGGGCGGGTGATCGCAGGAAAAGCACGAGAGCCCCGCTGGAACATCGCGAATCCTCGCACTGTTCTGCTCCATTCGATTGTAATCGCGCTGCAATTGGGGCTGTTAGGCGCGATCACCTCTCCCTATATAGCTGGGATCACCACTCCAACCCCGGTGACAGAGATGACGTCTCTGGATCTGGAAGATTCCATTGAGGTGGTTGGCTCCTTTTCCGATTACCTCGAGTGGGTGAGATCCGCTCTTACCACACTGGGAGCGAAGATCCTGAGTTTCCTCCATATTACCATTCAAGTTGCTGGGGGGTGGAGAAGTGGAGAGTCCTCGACCCCCGTGGCGACGGAGCTGCCTATCCCAAATCTGCCTCCACGTCCACTGGGAAAGTCTGGACCCGGCAAAGGGAGAGGCAGTCGACTCGATTCGGGGTAAGGGGATCTTGAATCTAGATGACTCAAGTCGCTCGGGTGCCCCAATCGACTCCACCTCGCCTAATAACTCTCAAGACAATACGTCTGGTCTTCCCATCCCCCCGGAGATGGAGCTTGACCAAATGGATAGACCGACCACCGGCCGTGGAGCAGATTGTTTTCTTGCGTTCTCTGTATGCGCGGACGCAAGAAAGTTTGCATTTGCAATATGAGGTGATGAAGGCGCAGGAAGCCCTCTTGAACCCCCACGATCGATCTATCTCTCGATTATTCGAGTCCCTGCCCTGAGGAATATAATGGTTCGGGAAGGGGAGTCCCAAGCTGCCTTGCTGACTAAAGTTAGGGCCTGAAAGATACTCTCGGGGAGATTCAGACTGCTATACCCCATATAGAGAGGGCCGAGTATAGAGAGAAGGGGGGGGGGCGGCAGTAACAGCAGCAACCCGCTCTCTCCCACACTCTCTCTCTGGAGGGCTCAGTGGTGATGATGGTGGCGGAGAGCTCAGCTGCCCGAAGTGTGGGTATGGATTTCAATATACGGTAATGGTATCTCCCCATAGATCTGATCCTGCCGAGATAGGGATATCTAGCTCTGGGGGCGAGGGGAGGGTTTTCTCTCTATCTACAGCCCCCTTTCTCTATCCCCTCTTTCTCTATCCCCTCTATATCTATGGGGGAAGGGGGGAGCTCATCAATACCCTCGATACCGATCGAGGTGAAGGCGGGGGAGCCTATAGACATCTCCGGAAGAGAGGAGTATGTTTCCCCCCTCGGCTTCTATCTCTCTAGAGGGGGAGGGGACCAAGACTGTAGATATAGAAAATAAGATTGGGAGCCCCTCGAACAAACAGGCTTCCACTCCGAAGCGCCCGCCTCTGTCTGATCTGTCTAATCGCCTCGGCAGGAGAGAGCTCGAGATCCCTCCGGGATCAAGGATCCCCCGCCTACCCAAGCACTAGCGAATCAAGATTTCGGTAGTGAGAGTGAATGTCTTATCTTTCAGCGAGGAGCGAGGGGGCCTAACTCCTCGAGGTTGGGATCTAGATATATCTCTATAGTGGCCCGGTGGTGGTTTCTCCCTACTTGAGTGAGTAGGGGGAAACGGGGGGGGGGTTTGGTGGGCACCCCCCCCAAAGTTAGATTAGAGATATGGCTCCCATTCTCCCCATAGCATAGTATCTTCTCCTATCCCCATATATAGATAGGGAAGCCGAGGGCATAGAGTTCAGATAGCTCGATTGACCCTGAACTATCTATCGAGACGAGTGCCAATCTCTAAAGGAGCGCGGGGGCCCCTATCTATATACCTATGGAGAGTAAGATAGTAAGTTACTAGCGCCCTATATATCTATATGGCAACGGGAGAGAAGTGAGCGCAGTATATATATATATATATTATATATAGTTTCATTGGCACTCGACCGGCCCGCCCAGATCTGATCTCTCTATATGGGTTTGGGGCACTCGACCAGCAGCCCTATCTATATATGGCCTGGCCTGGCCTGGCCTGGCCTGGCCTGGCCTGGCCTGGCCTGGCCTGGTTAATATATCATATATCATATCACGACTGCGACTGGTCCTAAGCAACTGGCCGGGTTCTGCCCGTCCAGAGAGCATGTCTCTCTCTGTCTCTAGATGGAGAATGAAGGACGCCCGCCCGGGGTACTATATAGAAATTAGATCGATCGCCCGTCAGTCTGCTTGCTGTCCGCCAAGGATTTGCTGTTCATTCCACTAAGCAGTTCAATTCGAGGACGAGTATCTCTTGTTTGTTACGTATAGTAGAGACCATCTATATATAGCCGGCCCGCTCTAATCGTCTCGTCTTTGAATTGAACTGCGTAACATATTCCACCCGTCTTCAGATCAGCGCAATACAATACTAAAGGCGCTCTCCCCTACCCTGAACTATATAGATGGCGCCATATAGATCGATCTATAGGGGTTGCCACAATCAAGCGCATCCACAATCGCCCTGAACTCTCTATATGGGGGCGCATCGGGCGGCCCTGCCCCTGCCCTGCCCCTGCCTTATATAGAGAACTGAGAACTGAGAACTCTCGGGTGAACGGCTTCGAACCCGGGACAACCCTTATCTAATCAATGGCAGTTGAGGGCCCGAGGTGAGGGGGTGCGGCTACCGATCCGCGGTAAGATAAGAACATTCATTCGTCCACCCGAGGAGAACTATTAACTCAAAGGTCATTCGAGGCCACTCCATATTGCCATATCGCCATATCGAATGATGAATGGCATATATAGAAATAAATTACTAACTACGGCTACGGGTGGGTGGAGAGAGATATGAGTGAGGGGGAAGTCGACTCAATCGCGATCGAGTCGGCGGCAATCGGCCGTCGGGTAAATCGAACTTTCCAACTCCCCGTCCACTATATCCACTATGGATTAGATGGTGTAATCGACATGATGGGTTGGGAGGCATATGATGCCATACTATAGATTAGATTCTATACGTGACATGATAGAGGCAGACGTTCCTCGCTATCTCATCTGACGGACGGACTATGGAGAGTGTAGTCCAGACTGACTACCCATAGTTTGTCTACACTCGACCGAACCGAACCGAACCGAACCGATATATGGGGTGGGGTGGGGTGGGGTGGGGGGGGTGGGGCCGACCGACGCCCCTCTATCTATATGGTATGGCAGATCTCTATCTCTATCCCGGGCCATCTATCTATACAGTATGCAGTCGATATAGATCTATCTGATCTGGAGGTAGACGAAGGAGCACGTATCATAATGGATGAATTGAATGACTGGTTGTATCACTCCTTTGGATAGAATGGATGGATGGGGATGGATGGAGAGTGTCACTATATAGAGTAGGGCAGGCCGTCGGGCCCCTATCTATATATGGCGATCTCGTAATGTCAGGCCCCTACAGATAGATATATATATGGCTTGTGGCCGAGGGGACCCGATCCTTTTTAGCTAATACTGGATCAGCTCGATGATATATAGTTATTTCTATATAGTATAGGGGGTAGAAAGTGACCTCATCTCCATATGATCGGGGGAGCGACCTCAGAATCTCGTTCTTGTGGCCATATAGAGCCGGGGTTAGATATCTATATAGGGGTGACCCATCGCCATGGGATCTATAGGGTCCTTAGCCATATAGATCTATAGGCGACCAATTCATTTCATAGAATTCTTGTGGCCATAGCCATATATCATATATCTAGAGGACCTCATTATCCGTCATCAGTACGATCATCAGTCGTATCACGTATAGAATAGACGGATGATCCCCATATCTAGATAGATAGGGCGCCCGGGACCCAGATAGTTCAGGGGGAATGGAAGGAAGTTCTATAGTTCAGGGCCCCAGAACTATAGGGCAGGGCTCCCCGGGCCGCCTCCCACCTCCCACCTCGGGGGCGGCTCTCTCTAGTTGGTTCTATTCATGCCCATCCCATAGAGAGAGATATATAAGAGGGGGGGGGCGGGGCCTAGGCCTCGATTCTTTGATGGCCCCTATATCTATATAGAGAAGGGGGAGCCTCCCCTCTATCTCTATATAGATGGTATATGGGCCTCCCACTCCCAGATAGTTCGATGTATGGGCCGGCCTCTGTCAATAACCCCCGGCAAGCAGGGGCCCGCCTATACTCACCATAGAGAGAGAGGGGCTGGGGGCAGCGGCTCGACTCTGGGGGCGAGGCCTATCTAGATATGGGGAGCCCTATCTATATATCTATCTGATCGACCTAGGGGCAGTGATTGATTGATAGATAGGTAGCGAAACCAACTAGATTGGATCTCGCCCCTATATCTCTATCCCTATCTGCCCCCCCCCCGACAGCCCCCCCTCTCCCCTCTATCTTATCTTATGAGATATGGGATAGATAAGATCTATAGGGCCCAGATCTCATCTATCTCTCTATCTCTTGATGCGCTCTCTTCTCCATCTCCATGTACGTAGCATGAGTCGAGGTTGACTCGACCAACGGGAGAGTGGAGGGGGAGGTTGAATATAGAGAGAGGGGGCCCCGGTTCTCTCCCCCGCCCCTCTATCTATATCTGGAGGGGGAGGAGGCCGAGGGCAGAGCATTTATGCCCGGCAGGTCAGCCCGTCGGGTCGAGGGGGGCTCGACCCTGAACTCTCTATATGGTATGGCAATGGCCCGAACTGACTCGACGAGGTCTTATGAAAACCGACAGCCAGATAGAGAAGATATAGAGAGGGGGGGCCTCTCTGCCCTATCCTATCTATGGCCCTATCTATATTCTGTGGGCATCGATGTGTAGGCCCCCGGGGCGGCTGGGCCCCTCTATCTAGATGGGGGAATAGGAATAGGTGGAGGGCTAGGCTATAGTTACTCGGGACCCCTATCTCTATATAGACTCGGCACCCCCGAATCCTCTAGCTCGATATAGGGGCGACCGCGCAGCAAGCTTTCTATAGTACGAGATAGGTGCCCCGATCTGGGTAGGGCGAGGGGGAGAGGCGCCACGGCCATCTCTATCATATATATAGAGTGGGGGCGACGGGAGGGCGCCGACCCCTATCCCCCCCCCCTTCCACCTACTCCCCCCCTATCTCCTCCATCTCCAAGCGTGGTAGGCCGAGCTCTGGGTACTCGGACGACCCCTTCCTATCTATCTTATCCATCTGGGGCGGGCTCGGCCCCCCCTATCGGCCCCCCCCCCCTACATCTATATGGCAGCGGCGCCGTCTCCCTCGAGGAGAGGATGGACTATACTACCAAGTGGCCCCCTCTCTCTCTATATTCTATGGCCCCTCTCTCCCTCTCTCTATAGAGGGGAGGGGCCATAGAATAGAATATAGAGGAGAGGGGGCCGGAGATTCTAGTCTAGGCTCGCGTCGCGCCCCCTCTATCTATTCTCTATAGATAGGGCCTCCCGACCGGCTCCCTCCCCCCTCTATATGGTAGATAGTAGCAAGTAGCAGAATAAACTCTTCGAGCAGCCCGTGTCCCCTCGACGTCTGGCCGGCCCAGACTAAATAACTAGGGCTGGGCCCCTCTCTCTATTCTCTATAGAGAGGGCCCGGCTGTCAAGAGAAACTGGGAAGCAGCCCCCTTCGATATAGATGGAGATGGGGCCGGTAGTTTCTATGAAGGGCCCCTCTATCTACTCTATAGAGATAGGGCCTCCCGGCGTCTCGCCCGTGTCCCCCCATAGATCTATATGGCCACTGGGTGGTAGTCATATATATTGAGGGGCCCCCTCTCTCTATTCCAGAGTGTGCGCCCGAGTTGTCCATACCGTTTCTAACCCCCCCTCCCTATCGCCCCACCCCATATATAGATAGGGGATCGGATTATTCTATCTGGTCTTATCGGCCGGCCAAGAAGAGGGACGATCGAGCGGCCCCCTCCCCCCCTCTCTATCTATATGGCTATATGGCCCCTCCCCCCTGAACTAGACGGGGGATAGGGCTCCGGGCGGTTCCAGAGAGGGAGGTGCCCTATCCGCCCCGGCGGGGCCCCTATCGGAATCCGCCCCTATCTGAACTGAACTCTAAGATATCTGGGGTGGGGGGGGCCCCTCCGCCCCTATCTATAGATTCTATGGGGCCCCTATCCCTATCTATATAGAGGCTCGGGGATAGGGAGGATCTATATAGAACTGGGGCCCAATTATGAACTCTATTTGATATCCGGTATGGTATCCGCTGCAGCCTAGATTTGAGCATAGAATCCCCAGAGAGGATAGAGGGGCGCCATATAGATAGTTCAGGGTGGGCCATAGATCGAGAGCGATCGGTATGGGGAATAGAATATTCCATCCGTTCGAGCCCAACTGGACGGGACGTTGAATGCAGGGGCAGGGTGGAGGAACTGATGACTATGGAATGCCGGGCCGGGGTAGCCGATAGCCGTTCACATCCGAGTTCATATCCGGCCGAGAGAACTACCTGTTGGCCCGATAGGGCCATGTCCGATCCATATGACCGATTCGCGATAGACTGGATCCATGACATGAGAGTGGGTTCAATGCCATACATCCATACGGAATGTGATCGACATGTCATGTCCCCTGTATATATAGATAGGGCCCACCGGCCCCCATAGATTCTAGGGCCCGGCCTCCGCCCATGTATAGATATAGGCGGCATGTTGTTGGGGTGGGTACTTACTCTATATGGGCCCGGCGACCCATCCCATTCAGACCTTCAGACCGGTGCGGCGAGAGAGCCCCCCTCCCTCTATAGATCGTAGATATGGTGTAGATATGGCGGCTCGGCTCCTATATAGATTTAGATTCGATTCTCTATGGGGCCCTATCTATATATGGGGTAGGTGGTCATTCGCATCCACTCGACATCTCCCAGGATCTCACCATCCGCATCCCCCATCTATTCGGGCCATAATGACGAGAGGCCGCCGATGAAGAAGAGAAGGGAGATGCGGCTGTTTTGATCAAGCTATGATGATGAGGTAGACAACAGAGCCGGATCCGACCTCTTGTCTCTCGTTAGTACGTATGTGATGGGGCGGGAGCGTGTGACATGGCCGCCGGAAGCATCTCTCTTTTCCCGGATCTCCACTGTCCACTGCAGTTGCTCCGGCACCCATTCATCCGTTCCCCGAAGGAGGGTTGAGTCTGTCGCGTAAGATAAGAGATAAGCCCTATCTATACTCCCCTATTCCTAGATGCCCATATAGAGAGAGGGGGAGGTGGGCCATATCTCTATCTGCCTAGGGGCGCATATCTCAGATCTCCTCCCCCCCCCCGATCATGTATGTCGATAATGAACCCTCTAGAATTCAAGGCCCAGGCCCTGTTCTCTATTCTCATTTGTCATGTCATCATCGCGATCATATCGACAATGGTCGGTTGGGGCATCGGTTCAAACTTCAACCCTATCACTATCATATCAATCATATCAATAAAGATTGATATGGCTGGGCATGGATCGATGGATGAACCTGAAGTCGGTCTCGGCCCTATCTATCTATGGGAGAAGTCAAACCGCTAACAACTGATTCGAGCAACCGATTGCCGGCCCTATCTAGATATGGTCATCGCCTATGACGATCTGGGGGGCCCTCTCCGTCTCTCAGAACAAAACAAAACAATATATCTCTTCTCTTCTCTTCTCTTCTCTTCTCTTCTCTTCTCTTCTCTTCTCTTCTCTTCTCTCTATATAGAGCGGATAGAGATAGAGCGGCCTCTGATCTGATTGGTTGATTGAGCCGGAACACTCTGATTGCTCTGATTGGCGGGCTATCGATCCGACGAGATGGTCGGGGTCGGCAACCGAATGGAATAGCTGGCTGATCCTGCCGGAACTTGGATTGGCAACTATCCCACACTGCTGAGTGTGTGCTGCGGAACTATCAACTATCTCGGAAGATCCGACCGGCCGGATGCCCTACCTATCTACCCGATTCTAGTCACCCATCGAATGAAACGAGCATACTGTATCGGAATGCCGAAATCGCGCTTCGATGGTTGGTCGCCCTGGCCCGCCCCCCCCCTATAGATCTTATCTGGGGAGAGCAGCGGATCCGATATTACCATTTCGTTCCGATATCTCCACTCCATCTCTGCTCTCCCCATATATAGATAGGGGCCCTTCTATAGATAGGGGGTCCCCGGCCGGCCTATAGTTCTATGGGGGCTTTATCCCCTATCCAGTCGAGTATGCGCCCCTCCCCGGCAGTCAGATATTGCCATATATATAGAGTAGAGGGGGGCTAGATATTTAGATTGGCCCGGGTACAATTGGTATCTATAATTGGATGGATGGAGATATATAGAGAGAGGGGGGATCCCCCAGATCTATATGGATCTCTTCCTGTCGGAAACAATAAAACGGTCCGCAAGACCATAGAGATCTGATCTATGGGTGATCAATCCAGATAATAGAGAGGGGATCCCCCTATAGCTATAGATCTATATGGCGAGGGGCAGCCCTACCCTATATATAGAACTGAACTTCCACAGGACCCCCGATGGGATCTATAGGTGATCAATATGAGATCGCCTCGCCTATAGATCAGATCAGATCAGATCAGATCAGATCAGATCAGATCTATATGGCGGGCGAGGGGGCGCTCGACCTTTGTTTGATTTGAGACTAGCCCTATCTCCCCTATATTCTATGGAGGGGGCGGGCTCCCTCCCCCCTCCCTGAACTATCTTATCTATCTGGGGAGGGGGGCCGGCAACTGGAGAGACATGAGGAGATATCTATATACTCTATAGGGCGGCTATATAGCCTATAGATCCATCCGGGGCGGGCTATACTCTCTATAGTTGGCCGAGGGCCCCTATCCTATATATGGCAACCAGACACAGAAGCCCAAGCGAGAATTGAGTGTTCTGCATTCATTTCTGCCCCATCCAATCCATAGTTCAGTTGTTATGCTTGGTCCTCTCTATATGGAGTATCTCTATATGGGGTAGGCTGATGTGGGTTAGAAGACGCTGGATGTGGGTCCATATCTATCTATCTGACGGTGGTTAGAGAAAGAAATATCTGATCTGCCCTTCAGATATTGGAGAAGAGAGTTAAAACCTTATCTGCCCCCCCGCCATCCATATAGATATAGGGGATATAGGGGCTCCCCTGTGAAAAATAAAACTCCTATTCCTATCCGCGAACGGAGAATAGAATCCAATCCATTTATGCTATGCGCCGGATGGTCACGGATAATGGAGAAAGGGCACTCGCCGGCGGGGAATCAATCATAGATATAATATCTGGGTGCGGCACATCTATTATATTATAGGGCGGAGAGGAGAATCATGCGCCGGATGGTCATTACTCGGCCCCCCCTACCTCCCCCATCTATATAGAAGGGGGGGGGGATCTATGGGGAGAATCCCATGCATGCGGCTCACCCGGGCACTCGACCGGCCTATCGGGCACCCATACCCATATATTAATATTAAGAGGCATAGGCCCCCTCCCCCTATCTATATATGGCTATGGGGCCTATGACGATATGGGGCCTATCTAGACTCTATAGAGGGTTGGGTAATCATAATTCACCAGATCTCTATACAGGGTGCGGTGCTCGGCCCCGGTCCTCGGATAACGGAACGGAGAAGGGCTATAAATCTATATGGCAATCATCATCATCCGGTTCTCTTCCGATGCAGTAGGAGTATTGAACCTGCCCCATATCTCTCTATATAGCGAACCCCGACTGCATGCGCTCTCTGAATGGCTGCTTGCTGTCCTCCTCCAGCCATATCATATAGAATCTACAATCTATAGTAGGCCCGAGTCTCCGGGGCCCCTATATGTTTCTATATGGGCATACAGAACATATAGTACTCTCCTCTCCCATCGGTCGGGGCCTCCCCACCACATTGCATTGTTGCGGACCCTATATCTATCTCTGGGGCCCTGAACTCTAGATATGGCAACACAACGGGAGAGGACCCCCTATATATAGAAACATAACTATATGGGGTATGCACTATATCTAGTTGGGATGGGCCATAGAAATATAGGGTAGGGGTTGGCCAATCCATACAATCGGCGATCGATAAGTTGGGATGGGAGTTGGTTCAGCCCAATCCATACCATAGAGCTATATAGAGTAGGCCCCTATCTAAACTCTACCGTCGCCATATCTAGATTATAGGGGAGCATAGCATAGCATAAATGTGAATGTTGAATGTGCCCCTCGATCCCCTCAGATCAGAACAGAATACGTACGATAGACAGTCAGTCTCTCGTCTATCTATCCATATATAGAGCAGTTGGGAGTTGGCCCCCCAGATCTATATAGATAGGCCATACCAGTACCAGGCCCCGTAGATATAGATAGGGGGCCACGGGGAGGGGGAGGGAACTATAGAGACATGAGGGCCCATCCCCCCATCCCATATAGATAGGGGATAGAGGGTGCCGACGGTACAATGACCTCGACATCACATAAAGCGATTTTCGCTTGACATGACATATAGAGGGCTAGGGCTGCGCATAAACGAGTGATAGGACCGGCTCACCCATCACTTGCACTCGATTGACTATAGAGATAGAGTGCCTATCTATAGTCTGAACTAGCCAGATATAGAGTTCAGAGTTCAGATATAGGGCCGCCCCCCAATTCTAGAGAATTCTCCCCTCCCCTATATAGATGGGGATAGGCCCCAACCCCTCTATAGAGAGAGATGGCCCGGCCCGGCTATATAGATAGAAGCGGGTAGGGGCGGGCCCCCCCCCCGATGGCGGCTCGGCTCCCAGATCTATATAGGGGCTCGGCTCTATATCTATATGGGCATCCATCGAGGTCTATCTATTCTATACGTAACATGATATGATCGCCCTATCTATTCCATCCAACATGATCGATCGCATGCCCTATCTATTCCTATTCTAACATGATCGATCCCCCCCCCCTCTCTAGATTTCTCGGCTCCCAGATCTATATATAGGGGGGGGTACCTATCTGGCCCCTGATCACAGGGAATTTCAAGGGGGGTCGGCCGGTTCCATATCTAGATAGGGGGCTACGTTCACCCCTCACCCGACGTGTTTGCAATGTTTGTACACGATGTCATGAATCACTCCAATCCCAATCCCAGTCTAAGCTGCTGCCAACCAGCCGTCACTGCCTTCCATCCATTATCTAGTTGGGCTGATCACGCCCTATCTATATATCTTCCCTATATATCTAACTGGTTGGGTCACCGGCCATCCGGTGGTTGTTGATCTGGCCATCCGGTGGTTGTTGATCTGGCCATCCGGTGGTTGTTAATCTGAATGATGAATGACCCGAAGTCAGTTGGTGGACGGGCCCTCCCCCTCCTCGATCTATCGATCGATCGCTCTCCCCCCGCCCAATACCGGTAGGTGGGCGGCCAATACCGGTGGGTGGTAGCACCAATACCAATCAATAGGTTGGGTAGGTGGTGGCACGGTGGTCGAGCGCAAACGCCGCCCCCCCATAGTCTCATTCAGGGCCGGGCCCTCGTCCTATCGGCTCTCAATATCAATATCCCATCTATATAGAGAGGGGGGGCGGGGAGTGCCTCCGTTCCCTAGAGGCGGGGGAACTATGAACTAGAGATAGTCAGTCCTCTGCGGCCATATCTCTCTATATCGAGCGTCCGGTCGAGCCCCATATACAATATAGAATACGCCCCAACATGACTCTATATATATCGATATTGTTCCTCGCGCTCCTCGCCTCCCCCAGCTATATAGAGTAGACCGCCGGGCGGGTGCCCCATAGATGGATAGGGCCCTCCAGCCCTATTCATTTCTCTGGGTGCCTATGCAGATCTATATAGAGGGGAGGGGACCCGGATCTAGATATATGATATATGGGGGGGGTATGGGTGCCTATGCCCAGTCGGGGACCCGGATCTCGGGGGTATTATCTGGGTGGTAGTCATCGGCCGACCCGGTCGAGGTCATTTCTCAATTCCTCGCAGCTTGGACCAACCAACTAGATGCAGCGGATGGATCTGGTTTCGCTGATCCCCTAGGAAGAGGAGAAAGCTAGCTCGGCTCGGGGATGGTCTAATCAGTCTGATTTGAGTGATTGAATTCCTTCCCACTCGCATCAAGCAGATATAGCGATACAGTATTCCGGGTAAGGGTTTGATCTTAGATGCAGATGTGGCCCAATATGCTTGCCCATCCCATATATAGATATATGCAATATGGCATATCTATATGGGATGGGCCCGACCCGGTCCCTCGCCATAGAGATCTGATCTCCCGAGGGGCGATCCCCTCTTTATTCTATGGATCGATCGACAGCTTCGATTCGACATATAGATATCTGGGGCCGGTGTACCCTCGCCATAGAGATCTGATCTCCCGAGGGGCGATCCCCTCTCTATTCTATGGATCGATCATAAAGACTTCCCTCCCATATAGATATAGATGTGAAACCTCCCCAGAGAATATATAGGGACAGTGACGGCCATATAGAATAGAGATTTGTCGCCAGATAGATCCCCTAGCCAGATAGATCCCCAGAAGGGCCTTATCTGTATATATCTCGGAAACGAAAGATAAGATATAAAGATGGGCCTCTCTCTATTCTATATCTGGGCTAGGACGAGGGGGTAGAACCTCGACCCCCCCGGGCCCATATAGAGATAGGGGGCCCCTCTCTCTATATGGATATGGCCCCTCGGCCAGATATATAGGGGAGATCTCTATATAGATATATGGCCCGCTGGCCGCTGGCCCCTCTATCTATATATGGCAGCTATCTGGGGCTTTCGATCTATAGGGGGAATTCTACATATAGAGGGGGGGGGGTCGCCCCGGCAGGCAGGTCAGGCCCTATAGATCTCTGGGGAGGAGATATCTATATGGGGCCCGGCCCCCCTATCTCTCTATGGGATGGGATAGGCTTTGGATAGGCTTAAGCCGCTAGGCCCAGAATCGGGCCGGCTATATAGATCTAGATAGAGGCAGGCCCATCTCCATCTATACTCTCGCCTACGCGGCGACTATCTATAGTCTATAGTTCTAGTCGGCACCCTCCCCCTCCTAGTTCAGATTAGATTAGATTAGATATATGGCGACCCCGGGACTATAGAGATCTATATCTGCTGCTAAGCTGGCTTATCCGCCTATGCTGAAAGGAACCATCCAATCGTCCGGTCGAGACCGGTCGAGACTCTGCCTATCTCTCTGGACTCTATATAGTATATAGTAATACTCCGGTCGAGACTATAGACTCTATATAGTAATACTCCAGTCGAGACTATAGTAATACTCCGGTCGAGACTCTGCCTATCTGTCTGGACTATTAGACTCTATATATCATACCTAACTCCCCTCTCCCGACGGCCCCCTATCTATCCCCCCTATATATAGATCTGGGAGCCGAGAAATCTAGAGAGGGGGGGGGGGGGGGCGCCCACTCGATCGACACACTCGATCGACAAATTGATTCATTCGGGTCAATTCCAATTCCCTCAACCCCGCCAACAAGATTCCTCTCGGTGATTGATGTTCGGAATGAGCGAGTCGTCCCGATGCCCATATGACTACCCGATTACAAGACCACCTTCACTTCCAAGATCCCAAGTCCTAAGATGTGACAGAGATCCAAGATCGATTCCCCGTAATATCTGAATGAAACTCTCTCTATCTCTCTCTCTATCTCTATCTGAATGAGAATATCTAGAGTTCAGATAGAGATAGAGATATAGAGAGAGATATATATGGCCCCTATAGATTGAAGGGGCCAGGGCATATAGAATATAGCGATACGAACGATCCGATCGAGTCAGTCCGGTCAGTTGTATCACGTATATAATAGAATAGACATAGAACTATATTGAGTATCCATAGGCGCCCGCCCCAAAGATAGTTCAGAGATGGCCCCCCCCCACCCCGAACTAGAGATTTAGATAGGGGGATAGGGCTCCCAAACCATAGAAGATAAGGATATAATAGAGAGGGGCTCGGGAGCCGAGATAAGATAGAATAGAGAGGGGGGGGGGAGGGGGCCATCTCTCTATATAGACTAGCCATCTCTCTATACTAGCCATCTATCGGGCCAACTCTATATCTATATAGAGATGTCGAGGGCCCCCATAGATGGATAGGGGGCCCATCGGGGCCAGATATATGATTCCGGTGGAGAAGAGAAAGGGCCCCCTCGAGAATAGGTCCCATTCTTCGGGTCGACATCGTTTCATGCATGATCACCCCGGAGTGAATAGGGAATCGGAAACGTACATTGCTATTCTAGCGGAAATACCCGGAATGATCATACCACTTCTACTAGGAGTAGCCTTCTCAGTGTTAGCCGAACGTAAAGTAATGGCTCTCGTGCAACGTCGAAAGGGTCCCAATGTAGTTGGATCGTTCGGATTGTTGCAACCTCTAGCAGATGGTTCGAAATCAGCTATAAAAGAACCTATTCCACCAAGTAGTGCCAATTTCTCTCTCTCTAGAATGGCTCCAGTGGTGACATCTATGCTCAGTTTGGTTGCCCGGGCCGTTGTACCCTCTGATCATGGTATGGTATCGTCAGATTCGGACATAGGTATACTTCATCTGTCTGCAATATCCTCGCTAGGTGTTTATGGAATTATCATAGCAGGTTGGTCCAGTAATTAGGGGGCGGCCGTTCGGTCGCCTATGATACTAGGGCCGATGGGTCAAAAATTGGTTCGTGCCGCAGGTGCTGAACGATCTACTCTACACAGGTGTGGGCCGCGAAACGAAGCGGAATATGGATTCTGGATTCACTCCTCCAACGATGAGAGTCTATCACGCGAGTCTGCTGCAAATCCGGTAAGATGAAGAGCCGCAAAAGTATGGAGATAGGAAGGCACGAAGAGTTGGGCGTATGGAGCCAATTCTCGACACGCAATGGGAACGATGTACCCTAGAGAGATGGCCCCATCACCCCTATATATGTAGAGTATAGGCGCCCGCCCAGATCCCAGGTCTCTATAGATTGGAGATTGGATGGGGCCATCTCTCTATACTAGCGGGGGGCCCTCTCTCTCTATGGGGCGCTAGTCGGCACCCCCCTCCCTGAACTATCTTATCTATCCGGAGGGCCCCCCCCGATGGCGGCTCCCAGATCTATATAGGGGCTCGGCTCCCAGATCTATATAGGGGGAGTGGGCGGCGTCGGCTCTCGTCCGACCCCTATTGATATAGATGGGAGGACGAGGGGGAGGAGCCCTATATAGAACTAACTATATAGAGATATAGACGGGCCTCCTGACGTCCACCCCCACCCTCTAGATCATATCTATATGCCCCTATAGAGAACTCTATGGGGGAGAGGGACTCGCCATAGAAAGAAATAGATTGGAGAGGCCCCCCCTATATAGATTCTCTATGGGGGATAGAGGGAAGTCGAGGAGGCCCGCCTATATCTTATCTATATAGGGCTCCCCGTCCACAGCGGAGGGGTTGGGTGCACGAATGCCCCGGGCGCTGTCTCCGTTCCTTACCCAGAAACATCATGGTGAACCTCTCCTTGCGATCGGGATGAGGTAGGTGCCTCCCAGCCGGCGGATCGAATCGGAGTTTCCTCGGGTGGCCACCGACCTACAGCGATCCCCAAACTCCCGTGCTTGGTGGAGAAGAAGCGAACAAAGTGCTGCCTCCTTCCTCTGCCGAAAGCGGACTGGGATTGCTCGCCAGCCGGGTCAGATCGGAGCAATATTGTAAACGGATTACCCATCTTCTTCCTATTGGGGACAAGGGACGGAACGACCTCTCGATCCGATCTATTCACTGCAGCCGCGTTCCCGTCTTGTCGCGTATGGCCACGTATGGATATGGATGAATAGGGGCGAACGGCCAAGAGCCATAGTGAGTTGTTGTTCCCGTTTCCGTAGGATCGATCCAGTTGTTGATACCGGCAAGACCCAGCCAGATGATGTCTGCTGGTTGGTAGTGGGAGGACTCTCAGTACCCGGAGCGCTGCCCCCCCTTATATCTAGATGGCTCTATATGGGTCCAATCATTTCGTTCCTTGCTCTTTCTCAGCAGCGGGAAAGGAGTCTATCTATCTGCCTAGCTCAGGTGGAATTTCCCCGACGCAATCCACAACCGGACTTGGGGGAGGAGTCCGACGACTCAGCAGCAGTGCGGAATGGAGTTTCTCGTCCGGTGGATCTTCGGAATCTAGAGTTCCGGAGGAAGGGGGCGATACATACCAAAAGGCGAGCCCCCCCCCCCCCCTCACCCTTCGCGGGTGAGATCCCCCCTCTCTCTCTATATAGATATTCAACCCCCTTTCTATATAGAGATCGATCCCCCCTCTCTCTCTATATAGATATTCAACCCCCTTTCTATATATTCTATTCTCTCGATCCCCCTCTCTATATAGATATTCAACCCCCTTTCTATATATTCTATTCTCTCGATCCCCCCTCTCTATATAGATATTCAACCTCACCCAGATAGAATAGAGATGGCGGGTGAGTACCCCTCTATCTATATCTGTCCTCACCCTCCAGATAGAGATATAGAGAGAGGGGCGGGCCCCTCCCCTCCCCTCTCTATAGATCGAGATCTCGATCTCGATCGATCAGATCTGGCAGATAGATAGAGAGATTGGGGGCCGAGCCGAGAGAGTTCAGGGGGGGCGGGTGAGTGCGGATATAGTTGATCGGGGCCCTCTATATATATATCTGGGAATCTATATAGGGGCATCAGTCATATCACGTATAGAATAGATGATGCGGATGATAGATGATAGGGAGAGGGGGAATAGCTCAGTCGGTTAGAGTGCTGGTCTGTCACGCCAGAAGTCGCGGGTTCGAACCCCGTTTTCCCCGATCATGCCAGGTGGAATAAGACAGGATTCATGGTTGGTAGAATGGTGATCGATCGTGGCGCTCCGGTTATATAGATATAGGGCCCCCAGCCCAGAGAGATATATAGGGCTGTTGGCCTCGTTATCCATTTCCAACTTGATCTCCTCCGAGGGTAGCATATAGCCGCCCCCTGCCCTGCCCTGTATTAATAGGCATAGGCATAGGCCCCCCCCTCCATAGAATAGAGGGGAGATAGGGGAGGCGGAGGTCCATAGATAGTTCAGGGGCGGGCGCCGGGGGCGCATACCATAGATAGGGGCCGATCGGGGCGGGGCCAGATATAGATAGAGAGGGGGGGTAGTGATGAATCTGTCACGATCACGCGGGCCGAACCCCTGTCGTATATATAGGGAAGGGGCCCACAGCCCACCCACCCTTTCTCGCATATATAGGGCGGCCCGATAGGCGAGGGGATAAACCACACCAGATCCGACATAGATCTATATAGGGCCGCTGCAAACTATGCATGACCCCCCCTCTCCCCCCCCCTCTCTATTCTATCTTATCTCGGCTCCCATATCTATATAGGGGGGGTCCTCATCCCATATATAGGTGTAATACAATAGTCCCCCATACACAGAGAGGGGGGTCGGTTGGAGCAAGGTTAGTTGGTATATATAGGATAGGCCAGCGGCGCCCTCCCCTCCATATAGATTAGATAGGGGTTGGTTGCTCATCGCCATATAGATCTATATGGAGGGGTTGGGAGGCCCTATACATCTATGGTCTCTATATAGGGGCGACATCCGATAGGGTTGGCTGCCAAGGGTGGCGACATCCACAGTTCTCTCCGGTTGTGGACCGTGCTCGATCGCGGCGGAGATTATTCTAACCGGCATGCCATTCTATATACATCTGAATAGCTGATGCATATCTATATGGGTCCTCCCGGCCGGGTCCCCTATAGTTCTATATGGGTCCTCCCGGTAAGGATATAGAGGGCCCATCCCATAATATTCTTTCTATACAGCATAGCCGCCGCGCTCTCCGCTATATAGAGTAGAGTGGGCCATCGGGGGAGTCCCTCAAGGATATAAGCCATTTATCGATATAGTAGGCCGTCGGGCCCTCATCTATCTAATCCATATAGGGGCTGGATTAATAGGCTCTGTATATAGGGGAGATAGTCATGCTCATAACTCAACCCGTCGTGTCGCCCCGAGCCGCCATCGGGCCTATCGGTGGGAGGGGGTGAGTTCTCTATATAGGGCCGACTAGATATAGATAGCTATAGCCGCACCCGCCCCCTTCTTGGGTCTCGATCCCTCGCCATAGAGAGGTGGGACCACCTATATAGATCTAGAGATCTAGCTGCGAGTGCCCTATCTAAATAGAGAATTGGGGCCCTCGATTGATGACAATCGAGTCCCTCCCCAGATAGCCCCTCCGGAGACCCTCCGGAGACCCTACCCTCTATTTTCTCTCATCCGGAGGGTCTCCGGAGGGGCGGGAGACAAGGTATAGATAGATGGGGCCCCCCCCCTCTCTATTCTATCTTATCTCGCCATATAGATAGTTCAGGGCTCCCCTCTCTATTCTATCTTATCTCGGTATTCTCCCCCCCCCTCTCTCACCCCCCCTCTCTCTATATGGGTGAGAGAGGGGGGGCGAGAGAGGGCTCGGCTCCCCGGGGGCCCTCTCTATTCTATCTTATCTCGCCATATAGATAGTTCAGGGCTCCCCCCATCTATATAGAAGGGCTCGGTATTCTCTATATGGCCTCCAGATCCATATCTATATAGGGGGCCCCCATATAGATCTAGATAGGGGAGAATAGATAGGGGGTTGAGTGGTTCGCTGACGCTCACACCTCGACCCCCTCGACATCTATATAGAGGGGGGGGTCGAGCTCTATTAATCCTCTACTCTACGCTATACCAGTCATCGTCATCAGTCGTATCACGTATATATACAAAATGAAGTCATCAGTCGTATCACGTACATAAAGGATGGAGAGATGGATGCCACCCCCAGATAATATATAGGTAACAGTGCCCCGGCCACCGGGCCATTGATTGAAGTGCATATACTATAGATGGATACTATGGAGAGTTGGTCGAGTCCATCCCCGGATGCCCCTATGACGATATGGGTCGAGCCCGTCGCCATATATCTAATCTGAACTAGGAGGGGTGCAGACTATAGCTTCTTGATCCATTCACACTTGATAATGGGGATGCCGGCAGGGAGCTGTATGAGCGGTCACGTCCACGTACGGCTCTGTGAGAAGGATGGCCTTGTTGTACCCCACTCTCGTCTCCGATGGGGTCTGCTCTCTCTCTTCCAGGGGAGTATGCCAATATGATCTTAATGAGGTGCGGAGCTTTGCATCTGACATTCGTTCGGCTTCCCTCTGCGGAAGCGTCCGTCCCCCCTTTGCTCACTTCACTATAGATCAGATCCCACCAATCTAAGCCTAAGCCATACCATACCATATAGATTTCGTCTCGTCTCCGGAGACGGAATGGGGAATATGGCGCAATCGGTCAAGAGCTGGTTAGTTCGCTGTCGCTCACTCACTGGCCTATATCTATAGGGGGGTTTCTCTCCCCGCCGAGTTGGCGACAGCGAACTAACGCCATATATCTAGAGGGGCAAGGCGAGAGGGAGAAGTTTAGTTTATGGGGGGGCGGTAAACCCCTCCGGGCGATCCGGAGAAGAGTGGTAGGTGGTCCCGCGAAGCTTTCGGAGAAGGGTAGCCTGGTGTGTAAGCACAGCAATGAACCGCGAACCCTCGGACCCAGCTAAGATGAGGGGGGGAGATCCCAAGTACAAGCCTTCTCCACCTATGCATGTGCCGAATGCTCATACGGGGAAGTGCACTCGTTGCTCCGTTCCGTTTTCTTTGGGGCGCCATATAGAGAGATAGGGGGGGGGGTGCGGACACACCTGCGCGGATTGCGGGTGACGGCTACAGGATTGGCGGGGAAGTGAACAGTACCCGACGACGGGGATGAATGTAGACCCATCGGACAGGGATAATCATTCCGGTCCCGGGGAGACTCATTGGGAATGAAGGTCTACATTGTAGACCCAGTCACAGGAGGCGAAGCGCAATAGGGAGAAAACACCGCCCCCCCCCTATATAGAGATGGGAGATAGGGGGGGGGGGAGCCGGCGGATCGACTAGAGATAGGGGTTAGTTCGCTGTTGCTCACCGTAGTATATAGAGTTGAGTTCCCCGACCTATCGGTTGACATAGTGTGATAGGGCCGGCGGTGGGCGATAGTCTATATAGTTAGAGTTTAATTGGCGCCCCGGCCATCGGGGCCCTTATACTCTCTCTATCCTCGGCCCCCCTCTCTCCCATATAGATATAATAGGGGGGGCCCTATCTAGATCTATATGGGGGGGGGCCGAGTACTCTCTCATATCTCTCATATACAATAGTGGTATGGGTCTGTAGTGGTATGGCACGGTAGTATGCCTCTATCATGTCACGTGTATATAGGAGATACACATGAGTCATGTTGTCTGTGAGTCATGAGCCATGGTTGGCCGGTTTGCTTGGGTATTGGGACAGCCATTCCAACATTGATGTCTTGGTATGGGAGCGACTCGGTATTGGGCCAGTTGGTATTGGCAAACCAAGTCCCCCGGTTCTCCCTCTCCCGGCCCCGGATGTCGGTCACTGGTTAGATGGCCCAGGCGGCACCGAGGCGTATTCAATTTCAATTCAACGGCGCACTAGTATTCTTCGCTGGGCCACCCACACTAGGCTACAGGGTTATAGTAGTCATATTCTAGTCAATGGCAGGCATCACACAACGGGCCCACAGCTATATAGTCAACCCATACCCATACGTATCTAGGGGAAACCCATTCAATGACGAACTAAACTCTAGTAGAGGGGAGGGGCGGTCGTATATATAGATCTGGGGGGCAGGCATTATCCATCACATCATGTTACCCACATCACACCCATTCCATTATCCATCATGATAGAGATGAGATCGGTACGGTATATTCATTATGCATCACACACATCATTCATGCCACGCCGGGCATCGTGCACGTTGGGTCACTTCGGTCATACATATTCCGTATGCCCCGATCTGGGCATTGATCATTGATAGACTTGTTCAATCATTGATAGACTGAACGCCAAGCCGATAGCATTGATAGCCATATAGAGAGAGAGATAGAGAGAGAGATAGAGAGAGAGATAGAGAGAGAGATAGATAGATAGAGAGAGATATAGAGAGAGAGATAGAGAGATAGAGAGAGAGATCTATATATATATATATATATCTATAGATCTATAGATATCTATCTATCTATCTATAGAGGCCTCTCTATAGATCTTATCTATCTGGGCGGGCGGATTCATCGTTTGCCTTGCCTATAGCCTATATAAGAGATGGGGGATGGGGTCGGCGGCCGGCGGCCCCACCCGGGAACCGACTGATCCACCAGATTCACGCCTGAAGATATATAGAGATGGCCCCGATCGAGGGGGTGCCCCATATCTTATCTAGGACCTGGCCCCCCCCCTCCATATAGATATAGAATTGAGAATTCTAGATATGGCGGGGTCATACCGGATGCTCTATATAGCCAGCCCGTCGTCACCTCGATTGACTGGCGCCCCCCATCCATAAGAAATGAAATACTGTTCCCTATATAGAGATAGGCCAGATCGGCCACGATGGAGAACAAACCAAACAAAACATATTACGTATGTAATATAGAAAGAATGGGTGATCGATTCGCGTCGATTCATGGTCCCGATCTATTGAGTTCCGAGTCCCCATATCTATATAGGGGGCCTATATTCTCTAGAGAGGGGCGCTCCCGTTCCGCCGGAATAATTCAGAAGGGCTTCTAGTCTAATCGGTTGAATAGAGAGAATGGGGCTTATAGTTTAATCGGTTGAAACGTACCGCTCATAACGGTGATATTGTAGGTTCGAGCCCTACTAAGCCTATTCCCCCGGTCCGAAGGTCATTTCTGAATAGAGCCCTTACTATTCCTGTCTTACCCCCTTACCACCAGGTCTTACTATCCGGTCGGGAGAGCACCCCGATAGGCGACCCCTATCTATATCTATATATGTCGTCACTGGCATTGCGTCGATCAAGCTCCTATCAGTCCTATCAGATTCCATTCAACCCGTCGAATCCCAGTTCTGATCTGACTTCCCTCAGGCCCTTCCCTTGTTCAGGTCACTGTATCGGGACGGGCCGGGTCCACGGAAATCGAGTCGGCTATCTATCTCTCTGATTCGTGGATAATGATAATAGAGACTGAGACTCGCCTTCCCGCAGACCGAGACTGCCGATACTGTAGATATCTGATCCGATCCGCCTCTCGTCCCAATGCCATGTCCGGTCACGTCTCCGGTTCAGCATTATCTAGATCAATCCTCTTTCCCTAGCTACCCAGTGCCCCCATATATGGATAGGGGGTTCGAATCCGGCGGGCCGACTCGCTGGCCCCTCACTATCTATCTATCTATCTATCTATATAGAGAAACTCGGCCATGCCGCGCCGGCCCAGATGTCGATACCCTATCTATATATGGGATTCACACCCTATCTATATATGGCGTATCTAGCCCGCCAGGCACGGAATAGAGAATCGGGGGATCGGATTCGAACACGGAGATATGAAGAGGGGAATCGCCGCATGTGTTGAGCATGAGCATACAGTTAGCGTTCGATCGGACGCGGTGATTCTATACTTTACTCGTAAGTCGGTCATACTGATACTACGTCCTAGCGATTGAAGTGGATCGGCGTTTCGGGAAGTGTTTTTCCGAAAACCGCACGGGAGATGGGGGGGGGGAGATGGGCCTAGCCGTTGTGATATGAACAGATATATAGATAGGAGCCCCAATGAAATTGAATTAAGAATTCAATATAGGTTGGGCAGGAGTAAGTGTGCCGAGAACAGAGAACAGCCCGTTTCTAGATCGTTCTCCCTTTCCCGATCGGTATAGGTTCGCCTACTATACTAAAGGCACTACCACCCATCCTCATGAGTTTCTGGATGGGTCAGTCAGGCAAGGCACAGATAGCGACAGGGAGCGTCTCTTCCCATTCACTCCCAGATCTATATATAGGGGGCACTCCCTTTCACTCTATATGTCCCCGTCCCCTGCCGCCTTTCACTATATATCACGAAACGCCTTCTCTACCTTCTCTATACATCGGGCATCAGGACCCCCTATGTATAGCATGATCCGCTTGAAGAGAGAGATATAGAGAGAGAGAGATATATATCTGAGAGAGATATAGATAGAACGCCATCCATGCCTTCCGCCTTCGAGAATAATGGAATGGGTCGAGATTGAGATGGAGAGCGCTACGAACAATCTTAGTCGCAGCTTGGTCTCGCGGTTATCAGTGGCAGCATCCACATACCACCATGGATCGGGATCGGCCATGGATCGGGATCGGCCATGGATCGGGATCGGCCATAGATCGGGATGGGGATTTTGTTGTTCAAGTCCGGCCGCGGCCCTAGCCGATCCGCCGGCCGAACGAAGAATTCAGAATTCTAAATAATAGGGCGGGGCGGGCTGGGCTGCGAGCCATCATCCCAGCAGCACAAACAGCCCAGAAACGAGATGTCGCGGATTGAACGCGGTCCTCTTCCAGATATGAGATATTGAGATAGAGTATATATGTTCGCCGTTCGGCCCGATGGTCCAAGGCGAACGGCGGAGCAAAGAACAGAGGTCCCCCCTATCTATATATTGATATTGCAAATGGGGAAGAACACTGCCCCATATATAGATAGGATAGGATAGGATAGGCCCTACCCTATATTATTGATTGAGTATTCGGGAGATTCATCTGATAGGACAACTCGTCGCCCTCCGCCCCTAGAAATTCAAGGGAGGGGGGCGCAGTAGCTAGACGGAGCCCACCAACGACGATTCCAGAGACCGGCCGCTTCCCTCCATCAGTTCCGATCGGGATAAGGTTGGTGGAGCATCGTACGGCGTGGAGAGAACCCTCTATAGAGTATTGATGCAGCCTCTACTATCTACCTCTACTATCTACGTAATATGATTGATGAGGTCCATGAGGAAGGGTGATGCGGTCGGGAGTCCCGAACTCACCCCGCATAGATCTAGATAGGGGCTGAGCCCGGAGGCGGAGATGGAATAGAAATCTATTTTCTTTCGGGTCCGTTCATCATAGAACAATAACTGGAACGAGGAGCAACTCTCCAGTCAACTGAGCCATCTCCATCTAGGCACAGGGCCGTGGCACCGCCAGATTGTTCTAAACCCAACCTAACCTATATAGGGGTGGGGGGGGGGTGGGCGCCCATGCCCATATCTATATAGGGGGGGAGGTCATTCTCGCTCGACCGGCCCTATATCTCCATAAATTGAGAGGGGGGGGTCGGACTCGCGCCCGATCGACGGCCCAGGGACTCTATGCAGATAATGCTATGCCCGCCATCTCTAGTTATCATATAGATAGAGTGGGGGCCCGGACTGGGGGCGACGCGACAGCCCCCCTTGAAATCTATAGGGGGTTCTGCTCTCTACATCTGCCTCCCTATATCAAATCAATGGGATAGGGGTCGGGCATATCTAGCTCCCCAGCTATACTCTATATAGACCCAGCCGGAACTAGAACTGGCAGGCCCTCGGCCTCCCGCGTTAATTGATAGTCGAATCTTATCTTAAATGAAATGATAGGACCCCCGGGGAGACCGGGGCGTTAATCTCTAAATGCTCAGCTCAGTCCGGGCGACTAGACTAGATTAGACTATAGAGAGTTGTCGGCCTATATCTCGCCTATCTATTAGAGATCTCTATTCTATAGGGGGCGGATGCTCAGTCCATAGATGTACAGGGCGACTAGACTCTAGATAGGAGCACGAATAGAGTAGAGATATAGGGCCCCAACCTTCCCTATATATCTACCTATAGCAGAGGGGGAGGTGGCCCCCTCCCCCCTCCCTGAACTATCTTATCCATCTGGGCGGCCCTGCCCCCCCTCTCTAGATATCTTATCTTATCTCTCTGGCGGCCGGGCCTTCTCTATTCGCACCGCCCCAATCTCTTGACTGAACAACTATATAGATTAGATAGAGCCCATGATGGAATAGAGGAAAAGGACTATATACTATGCAGACACCGCTTGCTCTCCTGGAGTATTCACCGCGGCATTCTATAGTCATCAGTCAGGGCCCAGGCCCTGCATTAATGTCAAACGCCCAACTTAACTTCTCTATCTAGTCCCATAGATGGGATGGGCGGTCGGTCTCCTCTCCTATCTCCGCCGAACCGCCCGGTTCCGAGAAGCGAATAGAGAATACCGGACGCCTAGAGAGCCCGGTCCCCGGTCCTGAACTATCCTATCTTGTCTAATCGGTGGCCTAGCCTATAGATATAGATGCCTATCTATATCTGGGGTCTATATACAGATAGGGCCCCGACGCCCTACTCGGAGAGACGGCCCCCCCCCTCCCTAGATATCTTATCTTATCGGCAGCTGGGCTATATATCTAGAGTCTATGGGCGGGAGTCGCCCACGGCCCCGACCCTTCACCTTCACGAGTGGGAAGGGGGAAGGAAGGGCCCTATCTCTCTATGGGCCGGGCCCCCATCTCTATATAGGGGGGGCCGATAGGGCAACACCCAGATAGTGGAGTATTGTAGCCCATACCCCACTAGATCCTGTGCCGATCCCAGCGCCCCTTTGAATACTCTCTATTCAATTCAGTGGATGCCCTATATCTAGTTCTTGCCCATCGACGTATCTCGTATCAAGTGCCGATACCCACTTCACTATTGAGCGACCTATGGATATAGTGCCCATCGCATGCATCGGGACAAGACAAAGACAATATTTCCTCTCCTCATGGCCCCCCCATATCTATATAGGCGGCCATATCTATATAGGCCCTCCCCCTTCTATCTAGACTCTATATTGGGGTGGGGGCCCGGGCATGATGCATTCCGATACTCCAACTACATACAGACCAGACACGCATATATTAGATTGGGAGCAGAAATGTATGGTATGGTTGGATCACTCGACTCGAGATACGTACGCTCCGCTCTTTGTCACGTCCATATAGATCTGGGTAAGATAAGATCTATAGGTAGGGGGGGGGGGGTGCCCCCACCCCTTCCTATCTTAGAGTTATAGATAGGGGTCCGTCCCTCAACCTCCATAGATAGAGAGAGGGGCCTCTCTCTATATGGGATATAGAGGGGTGCCTGACTCTAGAGAGTCTCCCTCCTCGACCTGGGGCATCCACTTTAGTGTAGCGGTGGTTGGGTTGTTATAGCGCATCCTGATATCTATAGCGAGTTTAGCGGCGGTTGTTATAGCGGGAATTTCTTGCTTAAGTGCTCTGCTATATATATAGATCTATATAGAGTTGTCGGTCGAGCGCCTACCGTTCTGTTCCCGCCGTTGCTTCTGTTCCTGCTCTCGCTATAGCCTATATATTTATTCATAGGGGCTCCTGTCCTCACGCCCCTCGGCGAATTGTTCGAATGAATCTCCAATCACAGGAGAAGAAAGAATCTCCGGATCGATCAACAGGCAACAGGCGGTCCCGCAATCGGAAAGAATGCACGACGACGTCTAAGGACCGTTCGGGAAAGGGGGAGCCATTCGGGTTCGGGAAAACAGATAAACCAGGCCCCTATCTCAATATGGGAGAACAGATCAGGAGAACCGCACAGAGAAGAGAAATATATGGTATGGGAAATGAATGGCCGGGCCGCTCTTGATGATACCCGTACAGATCCGATCCGGGATTCGAATGCATGCCGGCGTCTCCTGGAGATTCGAATGAGATATGAGATCTATATAGAGGGCAGGGCCCTATCTGGAATCTTGAGAACACAGATCTGGGATTGGAGAGATAAGAACACAGATCTGGTCGGGGACCGCACAGATGAGAACACAGATATGGAGTGCCCTATAGAATCTATAGAACTATTCGTTTGCATGTCTGTCTGTCTAATATTCGCTTCGTTTCGTTGGGACGGCCATATACCATAGACCAAGAACCACACAGATGAGAACACAGATATGGAGTGCCCTATAGAGATAAATATGACTATTCGAACCTTGGCATGTCATGTCGGCTTTGACCATGTCTCATTCGGGCCATATACCATAGACCGAGAAAGATAAGATAGAGTTGGGAGTGCCCTATACTCTATATAGAGTAGAGAAATCTTTTTGCACGAATCGAACCTGTCTAATCTAATAGCGGATGCCTAATGGAATAAATAGCTCTGAGTTGAGGAAAGGGAGAACCGCAAGAACCATTCGGGAACGGGAGAACAGATCGACCATTCGGGCCATATACCATACCCTGGAGTGGAAGGATTCGAACCTTTGCATGTCGGTACCGAAAACCGATGCCTTACCACTTGGCTATACTCCATACGGGGGGCAGCGAAGAACAAGAATGAGCGGACACCAAGTGCTTCCTAGACCCAATCAGATATGCTTCCCAATCATTCTCTGCCCTATCTAAAGAATCTATGTCTATATATGGCCGCCCCTATCTAGAATTCTGTTCTGAACTATGGAGCCCTATAGATAGATCTAACTGGGGTGAGCGATAGATCTATGATATCTATTCCCTATAGATCCATATGCCCGGGCGGCCCCTTATCTATATATGCGGCACCCTCTATATCCCCTATCGGCCCTCCATAGTTCTGAGAGAGAGAGATTGGGGCCCGAACTCCCATATAGATGGCGAGGGCCCCCTCTCTCTAGATGGGGCCCATATATCAAGATAAGATAGTTCAGGAGGCCCTATATAGAGATCTGGAGAGGGCGAGGGGTGAGCGTAGCGAACCACTCGCCCGCCCCCCCTGAACTCTGAACTCTCTCGGCTCCCAGATTTCTATATAGGGCTGGAGGGCCCCCAATCTCTCTATCTGCCAGATCTGATCTCTTTAGAGGGGAGGGGAGGGGAGGGGCCCGCCCCCCCTGAACTCTCTCGGCTCGGCCCCCAATCTCTCTATCTGCCAGATCTGATCTCGGAGGGGCCCGCCCCTCTCTATCTGGAGGGTGAGGGGTGAGCGTAGCGTAGCGGAGCGAACCACTCGATTGAGAGATCAATCGAGGAGTGAGCGTAGCGGAGCGAACCACTCGATTGAGAGATCAATCGAGGAGTGAGCGTAGCGAACCACTCGCCCGCCCCTCTATTCTCTCTGGAGGGCGAGGACAGATATAGATATAGGGGGGACTCGTCCGCCCCTATATCTGAATGAGACTATCTGAATGAGACTATCTGAACTCTGAATGAGACTATCTGAACTCTGTATCTCTCTCTCTATCTCTCTCTCTCTATATCTCTATCTGTATCTCTCTCTCTATCTCTCTCTCTATCTCTATCTATATCTGAATGAGACTCTCTGAACTCTGAATGAGACTATATATCTCGTAGCGAACCACTCGATTGAGAAATCAATCGAGGGCCGATAAGATCTATATAGGGAGGGGAGCCCTATATTCCATGGACACAATGAATCAAATGAATCAATGTTCCGAGCTAATGAATCTTTCAATGTGAATCAATGTTATTACATACGTAATATGATCGGATCGTTCGATTGGAACAAATCAAATAGGATATGGCGGCACCACCAATATATGGATGGATGGATGGATGGATGGATGGATGGATGGATGGATGGATAGTGGCCAATGAACAACGGCACGATCACGACCACCCCGGGGCCCCCTCCCCCTAGATATAGATATCTATCTCTCTCTCTATATCTCTCTCTATCTATCTCTATATCTATATCTCTCTCTATCTCTATATCTATCTCTATATCTCTATCTCTCTCTATATCTCTATCTCTCTATCATCTATCCATCGAGAGCCGGATAGAGAAATAAATAAAGAAATAAAGAAATAAAGAAATAAGGGGCTCGGGTACACTCCTTGACTTGATAGCTCGTTAACCCGTATCAAGCTCTTGTATACCGTCTCGGGTACACTCCTTGATAGCTTGTATACCGGTGTATACCGGTGTATACCGGTGTATACCGGTAGACCGGATTGAGAGCTTGGCTGTAGACCGGCAAGCTCAAGCTTGACTGTATACCGTCTTGAGAGCTCGGGTATAGACTGTAGGCAAGCTCGGGTACACTCCCCTATCGGACCGGATTGCCCTATGGGGTTAACCCGTTGAGAGCTTAAGATAGATGAATCATTGGGGTGGGGTTATTAATATATAGGATTGAGATGAGGGGTTCCCACTCTACTGTTTCTAAGGGATGTGTCCCCGTGGGTTCATTGGTGGGTGTGTGGTTAGGCTAGTTTATGAGGGATGTGATCTGATATCTAGAGAGGTCAAGGGATGGTTCCCACTCCCATAACATATAGGGGGTTGGGATGAAGCCACCCTATCATTTATGGAAGGGGTGAAATCTATATATAGATATATATACGGATAGCATATAATCATCCCCTACTATATATAGCTACCCCACCTACCTAATCACCCCCATATCTCTATATAGGCCCTCCATATCCCCTATATAGACAAGGAGGGCCCACCTGCCCCAGATATAGATTGGCTCTTTTAATTACAATATAGATGACCGTATCGGTATCTGTAACATCTCCATTTTAAGAATTTTAACACAAGGAGTTTTTTTTTTTACAGCATGTTCTCTGTTCTAAATAATACATCACTTAGAACACACATTCGATGCGAATCAATCTTATAACAGATAACCATATGCAACTTGAATGACTCAGTATCTTCTGATCTCTCATTTTATGACTCAATTTCAACCTGATCTCTCATGCTAATCTGAATACTTACTGTATACTATGTATACTTGGTTACTCACCCTGTTTTGGGTTCTGAGTGATTAGTTTAAAGAACCTATCTGAATACTTGTTACCAATATTCATCTGATATCACATTCTACTAAACTAGGTGATATAGGACAACGTAACCAGTAACTTGCGATACTTTGGCCAAAGATTTTCAACATAGTGTCTATGTGGTTATTCCTATATGACATACACACTGACGGAATACGTCATTCACCTCACTCTTCTGTTATCTAGAATGGTCTTTATTGACTTCTATTAGTCCAATTGTCCAAGATTTTATCCTAACCCAGATTAGTGACATGATTTAGTATATTGGATCATTCACGTTAACTAAGGGTACTTAGACATATTCAATCAACCTAAGTCGATTGCATGTGCCTTTTTACCTCTAGTTAGTGGGAATCATCCCCTATACTAGATCATATTCCTAATTCAGCTTAGAAGGAAACCAAGACAAGTCCCCAACATATGTAGATCTAAATGGTTAAATGCAGAAGGGTGTTACCACATGTCAAATGCAGTACTGTATCTTCGAGAAGACCTTAGCCTTCTCGAAGGTACAAATCTGTGGTTGGCGTGTGCCAAAATATGCCAGAACTGCCTCATCGAGATATACATACTACAAGGAGAACGTTAATATTTAGTTAATTAGTGGGTTCAAATTCATTTTACTTAACTTGCGAAATGTTAAAAATCCACACTCCTTAAGTTCTTTTTCAAATCTGATTCAATTATTCATTTAAGAAATTAACTTAACTTAATATTGCTTTATAAGTTCATTTAATTGGCTTAACAAGTGGTTAACCAACAAAAGGGACAACAACATCATAAGTTCTATTTAAATGCAACTTATCCATTCAAGAAGGTGTAGTAACCACATAGGTTTATCTAAATAAACTTCATTGAATGAAGTCTAATAAATTAACAAATATATCACCTTCCTTTTTTTTTACATTCTTTTGAGAGAGGAAGAGTCTTCCTCTCCATGATTAAATATTCAATATTTATCACCCTTATCATCTTTGACAATTTCAATAGTTTTACTGCATGTTTATCACCCATCATATTACCATGTTAAATTGTTTAGATATAACATAATATTTTACAACTTATCAAGTTGTATCAAAATTAGGAAGTTTGAACTAAATTCCCTTATCCAATTCATCAAAATATATCCAATCAAGTTTATAAATAATGTGGATATTATAAACAAGATAGAGTTTCATTTCATACATAAAGGTTCTAGCTAGTTACACAACCAATGAAAGTAATTTTCCAAATTTCAATTCATCTTTGTAACTTAGATAATTACAATACTATGCATTTTAGGCATGCTACCGATACAACAACCTTCCTTCAACAAGAATACAAATTCTCTTTCTAAATACAACTCAAGAGAGAAATGAGAATTCTTCACAAGAATCAAACTTAAACAACCAATGTATCATATAAGTTTTGCCTTCTTTTTACCACTTACGAAATCCATCTGCAAAAATTGCTAGCACGGGTAAGTTCAAAGAACTGAGCATGATATGTACCAAACATTAAAACTAAATGATTTCCACCAATTGTTCCATTAAAACAAATCTACTTTAATGAAACAATTAACATATAAAATATAAAAACATAAGTAATAAAAATCAGAAAAAAGTGCATTAATAATTCTAAATTTACTCTTTCAAGAGAATGATAGAATACATTCTACAACATATGTCCTACTAACTAAAGTTTAATTGAACCTATCACTTATCTTTTAAACTATAGCATTATTCCTAATTCTATCATCTTAGAGCACAACAATTATCTTCACCAAATAAGTGTTTATATTTCCTGTTCCACAAACCAAACATCTAATCTCACCTTACATTACTTTTTCGAATAAAATAATTAAAGAAGATCAAATAAATATAAAATCTTCATTTCAATAAGGTCAATTATTTTGTTTTATTGAACTTAATAAAAAAAATCCCTTTCTGATCCAAACCACTTAGTTCCTACATTAGTTTCCAAAAAAGAGGGAATGATAATCCAGCAACACACAACCCATGATGTAGGTTTCATCAAAACAGTGAAGAATAGACTATCTCCAAATTACATACCATTGCCAAATTCAAGGAACAAATAGTCTTAGAGAAGAATAAATGGTACAGTAGCAAGACATTCCCTCATAAGATCTCGAAGAGATATTCCTAACAGTTTAAACAAACCAATTCCCCATAACGTTTTAAGCATCACGAGTTTAAAAAAAGGGTTCAGGGCTAAACATTTAAGCAGGTAAGAGGAGAATCCCAATTCCTTATCAAAAATAGATCAAACATAATGGTAAAGAAAATCCAGTTCAGAACTCAAGGTTCTAAAACCCAAAGTCACAATATCGAACATAGATTTTACACATTGGTTCAAGACTTCACAAGAGATTCATCGTGGTTTTAGGTATCACTAGTTCCCATTCCAGATTACATTAAAAAACAAAGGATACTCAAGCCAACTTAACAATGAAACATGAGCATCCACAATAAATCAGAACCACGCGAGGAATAATTTACGAGTATAGTATTGCCTAAATACCTCAACAACAGTCCCTAGTTTAAACTATCCCATTCCTGAGTTCAGAGCATCAAAACTACAATGAAAACTTCAATCAAGACGATACCGGAATACCAATTAACCAAAACATGCGTCCAAAACAAGTACAATGAAACACATGTTTCAAATACATGTTAAAACAAAACGCAGGCTCCACATAGGTTATATCCAGAATAAATACGAGCTTTGAATACCATTTCAAGTCCCAACAAAACACAAACTCCAAATAGGAACAGACAGAACCCTAATACTATTGAGGTTCAAAACATCACAAAATTACAGTAATAGCTCATACGTGGTTCCGAATATTACCTATTCAAACATGAGCCCAATATAACTTACAAAAAACATGAGTTTATTACAAGCTTAAGCCCAACATTGTTGAATACCAACTAAACAAAATAAAGCAGTTTTATTACAAGCCACGGCTCAACACGAGCTTTCAATACAAAACGAATCTCAACATGTACATTCTTTCGAGCTTCAAACAAGAGCAGACATAACCATTATTTCCATTGAAGTTTCCGGTCATGTCCTAAGCAAAACAGTGAAGGTCTATTCCACACAACACCTCATTTTCCAGTTCTAAAAGAGAAGCAAGCCACAAAATCATGGTTCTCATGCATGGTTCATTAATATCTTACACAAAAGAAGTTTCCAAACTTATCATCATTTACAGCGGGTTTCATACCCAGATTTCACAAAATATCAAACCCAGTAAGCAAATAGCCAGTTTAAAACATGCAAGTCAAGAATCTCATTCAAACAAAGATCTTTTAAAGAAACATTTCAAAGAAAGCAATAAACTTTAATGGTTAAGGCCTATCATGCCTGATAGCACTTGTGCCAAATCAAATGAGCTTCCAAGATGATCTTCCAACTTCCTTTATCTTCCACATAAGGTCAAATAACAACCAACTTTCCTCAAAATGCCTCTTATAATTTCCCATGGTCAAAAATAGATTAGAAGAGCCAAAATAGCAACTAAGTGCAAGTCGATCTACTAGTTCAAAGAACCAGTTGGCCCCATGTAAAGCAAAATCCAGAGAGAGTGAGAAAACAAACAACCTCCCAAAAACCTGCCTTCCATGTTTCCAAGGCTGTTTGGGTGCCTTAACCAAGGCCATTTAATTTCATTAAATGCCATTTTCCCACTTAACCTTATTTGCCACCGCCATCCAAATCCGATCATCACCAAAACAAATTTAACATGCATTTCCAATTTTAGTGGAGCTTCCACTTATCATTCTACCAATGCTAAATAGCCCCTACCAGAACTGGTAATCCTTAGCATAAAAAAACCTTATCACCAATAAAATCCCATTGGGAACCATTACCTATGACATGCGACCCTAGTTCCTTAGCATATAGTTTAGGATAGGTCTCATTAAAAAATTAGGTTAGTTTAGGATTACTCACTTAGGTCTTTACATGTAGGTTAATTCACATCCCCATAGTTTTAGGAATTAGGTTAGTTTAATTCTTAATTATAAAGTTTTAGGAATTAAATTAGATTAATTCATAACGATATGTATTTAGACATTAAATTAATTTAATCATTCTATCAACCTTAGAAATTCCATCTTAAATTTACTTAGCACAGGAGCCTAGGTTAGGATAGAACCCATTTAAATAACATAGTTGAGAATTAGATAATCTTGCCCAACTTAGGATTCTGAATCCTTCTTAAGTCGTGAAATGAATGTATTTCATTTACACTTGATTGCCCTGCCCAGATCGATCTCCAAAGACCCAAGCATATATCCAGATACAGACTTGAAACACGTTCTCACACGGTCAAAGAATTTGTAAAAAAAAAATCAATCCATTATGTTCCCTAAATTATTGAATGTCAATTTACCGCTCATTCAACAAAGAATATTTTAAAACACTCCTTAGATCAATGGAATTGATCCAAGGATGAGTAAGAGTAAGAGTTAGGTTTGGAACTCCCAAGCCAGACTATAGCTTACCTACAAGAAGCAAATAATGGATTCAAAGAATCCATTTTATTTCAATCCTTTTATCTAAAGAACAAAAATGATTTATTCATTTCAAAAATTATTTCCTATAAACATAAGAACACATCTTTATAAGGAGAAATCACATGTCAACACTTTAAATACCAAGGAGGAATTTAACAACTAACAAGGGTGTTATAGTATTTATGAATGGTGTGTGTACCGTTTTCCCTATCGGTCCTATATCTATATATATGGTATGTGTACCATTCAGTGGGAAGCAAAATGATATAGATATATGGAAATCATTCAGTCAATTCCATTATATCCCTATCTATCCCCCCAGATATCTCATCTCGATCGAAACATAACTGGAGGGGGAGGGATCAATGATATGAGTTATGAGTGATTGACCATATCCAAATCTCTATAGGGGATCGATCCCATCTCGTCTATATAGAGTAGAGATGGGGATACCATCGCTGCAGATAGAGTATAGGGGAGTAGATATCTGGGTGCCATATATAGATATAAAGACCCCCTAGATAGATAGCCAGATGGATAAGATAGTTCAGGGGAGGGGGGGACCACCAAGATTTGATCTCCCATAGAAGATAGAGAGCCAAGATATAATAGAATAGAATATAGGGGCCTTATAGATAGATATGGGGGGACCACCATAGAACATAGAATAGAGGGGAGATAGGTAGAGGGTTAGGCGTCGAGAGAGGGAGTACCTCACGCTGACATCTATAGTTATCTCAGGGCCTCCCCTTTCTATTCGATGACCTTATTAAGAAAAGGGGCCAGGAGAATGAGGATAGCTCTTACCTCTCAGTCGTTGCCATATCTGAGGGTACCCTCTATCTATATATGGGGGCAGTTGAGGGCGGTTATATATAGATCCTCCTAGATCTCTATAGAGGGGGTGGGGCCATCTATCTCTCTATACAGTCGAGGGCAGCCCCAGATAGAATATGAATAGGGAGCCACGATATAGACAATACTAGGTTCTCTCTCTATATGGGGGAGGCGAGCCCTTCTCTCCCCCATAGATATAGATATGGGAGCTGAGATAAGATAGAATAGAGAGGGGGGGCCTCTAGAGTAGCTTTTTATAGGGGTGCCTATATTCATCAGTCATATCACATACATAATAGATGCCATATATAGGTGACCCCTCCATATAGATTGTTCTAGATAGGGCTGTCAATCTATAGATGAGAATAAAGAGATATTCTCTCCAGGTTCTCTCTAGATCTAGATAGTTGGGTTGTCTCTAGACGATCTTCCCCTATCAACCAGATATAGAAGATAAGATAGTTCAGGGTGGGGTGCCCCCCTCTCTCTATATGGGATCTATAGTCCTCCCTCTCTATTCTATCTTATCTCGGTATTCTCGCCCCCTCTCTCTATACAGGCGAGAGAGGGCTTAGATTCCCCCTAGATCGATCGAGGGGAGAGACCCCCTCTATATTCTATCTTATCTCGGTACTATCCCCCCTTTTGCTATATGGGCGAGAGAGGGCTTGGCTCCCTCGGGGCGCTCTATATTCTATCTTATCTTAGTATTCTCTATATCTTATCTGGTGAGGGGCAACCTAGACTATAGATATCTAGCGGCCCCCATTATCTATATAGATCTCCCAAGCATGCATAACTATAGACATTCCCCCACTCTCTCTATATGGCCAAGTCATATATAGATAGGGGGAGGACATCCAACGTGGCTATATGGCACTCGACGTTTCTATATATATAGGGCAAGAGGGGGAGAGGGAGAGCCCCTATCTATATACAACCCCTGGCAGTCTGGTAGGGCAGCCCTATCTACATATATGATCATCCATCATCTATCTGCATCTATTCTCTACGTGATACGACTGAGTTGGCCCCCCTATATATAGAGAATTCTCTATGGCCCCTCTCTCTCTCCCCTATAGAGTTCAAGGGGGGCACTGAGATCAAAGCGAGAATCCCCCTATATCTAGCCTATCTATATAGAAGAGATGGGGGATGGGGTCAGCGGCGGCCATACCATATACGAGTTTTCTCTACCCCATCCAGGGGCAAGGTTGGCTATACGCTCCAGAGCGTGACTGCCCAGAGATTCTAGATAGCATTGCCCAGCCCATATATCTCTTCTTTCTATATATCTAGTAACTATATCTAGATAGGCATCTAGGGAAGACCCTATAACTCAGCTTGGGGCACTCTCCCTTCCTGGCCTAAAATCAGGTGGCCCCTATCTTTAGACTTGGCACCCTATAGATAATATATGGTGCTAGTCCCTTGAACACCCTATATACATAAATGGCACTCCTATATCCTATCCCCTCTCCATATCTAGCGGATGTGGAGCCTTTATATGGATAGAAAGCCCATGGGAATCCCATACAATCTTAGATTTGCTACTCAAAGTTGGATAGGGTGGGCATCTACATACGTAACATGAGTGGACCACACTACAACTACATGTATAGTGAAGTGGACTATTCTCTGATCAATTATACTCGGACCCCATATCTATTCTCCATTGGGATTGGACTTTGGATAGTTGGCTAGGCTCAAGACCAGCTGTGTTCTAGATCTATGGGGTAGGGGTGGCTATAGCGGAGAGGTCTAGGTCAATGACCTATCGTCGGCACCACTCTATTATAGTTCTAGGGCACCTGATTGGCTTAGGTCCCCCTATAGATAGATAGTCAACCAGACCACAACCACTCATATAGATAGGTATTCTTCTCCGTTTGACCGATACTACATGGCCATTGGCCTATTCTCTCCATAGGGGCGGGTCCCCCATAGAACTATAGGCAACCCGCCCCATATATGGATAGGAAAATAATCTATCTATAGAGGGGGCACCCTATCTATATCTATTTGGGGGGCACCCTATCTATATCTATTTGGGGGGCACCCTATCTATCTATATAGATATATAGATAAATATGGGGGAGGGCCTCGACATCCGACTAGGCATTCATGCTCTCTCCCACCCCTCCCTCTCTATTATATCTTAGCTCCATCTCTCTATACCCCCACCCACTCTATAGAGAGATCTCTCTGGCCCCCTATATACTGAGGTTCATCTACCTTTCTAGAGAGTGGTGAGACGAATCCAAATGTGCCTATCTATATCTATATATGGCCGCATCTTTCACAACCCCCCTCCAGAGAATAGAGGGGAGATAGGTCCCCCCTCTCTCTATCTGAGGGTATAGGGGTGATGGGGAGGGCCTATCTATATGTATGGCTTGGCCTCCCAGGGGACCAACAATGCCTAGGTAGGCATAAATGAATGCCATATATGGATAGGATCTATGCAAGCAGAACATATTACGGATAATAGGTGGCATGGGGTCATGAAGACATGTGTTCTATTAGCCATAAAAACTTTCATATGCCACACACCATTTATATCTATATATGGCGATGGATCGAGGGAGATTTAACCCTCTGCACTCGGCCTCCTCCTAGATAGATAGGCTTGGCCAGGGGTGACCCTATCTATCTCTATTTATCTATCCAGCCATATCTAGAATCTATATAGGGGGTCCCCTAGCTATCTAGATATGGGGCCCCCATATAGTTATAGGCCCCAACTCCAAGTCTCAATGATTGGGCCAATAAGATATAGAGCCGAGATATAATAGAGAGGGGGGGCTCCCTAGATAGATATCTCTATTCTATCCATAGCTAAGCAATGTTGGGATATCTGGATGAACCGATTGGCTTATGAACAAATATATAGATAGGGGTGAACAGTGCCATATAGAATAGAGGCCGCATCTTTTCAACGGTGGACAGACCCCCAAAGTATCTTATCTAGAGGGCAGGGTCCTATCTATATAAGGCAAAGGTAGCCCCTAGATATCTTATAGTTCTAGATGGGGGAGGAAGGCTGGGTACAGTATATAAATCTGGTTGGCACTCTATAGAGAGAGGTTCGGCCATATATCTCATTTCCGAGGGGGAGGGAGTGTGGTATATATAGTTTAATTGGCATCATCTTATTGCCACGCAATAGAGATAGAGGGGCCTAACCTTTACTTTAGAGAGAGTGGGAGCACCATATAGAAACCATACATATATAGGGATGCCATATATCTATAGGGGGAACTGGGAAGTCGAGTGCTCCCCCCCTCCATATGGATAGTGAATCTATCTCTATATATATCCACCACTCTCTATATAGAGTATATAGCTGACGGCCTACCCTACCCCTACTATATATAACTTAGAGCTCATGGGTGGGGGAGAAGGGGTCCTATCTCTATCTATGGGAGGGAGAGGTTGAGATCATCCACCAGAGAGGGGTCGAGCATCTCACCCACATCCCATACCCCATACATATAGAGGGGAGGGGGGTCGAGGATGCATTCCAATTACGTATGGCATTTATGCTTTTCTCAGAGAGAGATAAGATATATACAGTGGGAAGTGGACAGTGGGCAGTGGGAAGTGGGGGGGCCTATCTCCACTTGCTTCTCGATCTCGATGCCCAAGAAAAATGGAATGTGAGTGTCTCCCTCCCCCTCCGCCTATATATGGAGGGGTGGGGGAGTGCCCGCACTCGACCTCTGTATAGATTTATATGGCAATCGAGCCCACCCTTATATATATCTGGGACCCCCCATCCCCTTATTATAGATTAGATCATAGATATGGCCAAGATCAAAATCTATAGGAGGGGGGCACCATATTTGTATATAGGGTTCCCCCACCATGAACTATCTTATCTTAGAGTTCTAGATAGGGGAACTCAGCCTCCCAAAGAACTATAGATGGTCAGCCATATCTATGATCTATATAGGGAGGGGGGTGCTGCATATAGAGAGAGGGGGTACTCAACTCTCTATATATAGGGTAGGGGCAGGGGAGTTCCCCCACCCCATATAGAGAACTAGATAGTGGGCCCCATAGATAATATAGATAGGGGGGCCTCGACATTCATTCATTTAGAAATGGAGGGAATGCTTGACTAGCCCTATAGGAGATGCGGGGAAGAAATAGAGCTGATCCTACCATGCCCTAGAGTTCTATATGGCTATATACTACTGCCAATCTGCCCCCCTCTCTATATGGGCAAGATTGGCTTCCCCCCTCCCTATACTCTCCCAAAGAAATAAATGTGGTTGGCAGGAGGGCCCCCTCTCTCTATACTTCCCCCATTCTAGAGTCTCGGGCATCACTCATTTCTTGTGAGAGATAAGATAAGATAGTTTAGGGAGGGGGGAGTGGGGGCACCATCTATCTAATCCCTATAAGAGGGGGATGCCGACTCTATTCTATATAGCCAATAGTTTCCCTCTCTTGATAGTCGGGACCATCCATTACTTTCTATATGTGATATGACTGATGACTAGTTGTATCACATATATAATAGATGGTGACAATACTATTGACATCACTCAACTAACCAGGTAGTGAACGATAACACCCAGGAAAGCCAATACTAGTAATCATTTGATTTGGGTAGGGGGTTGTGGAGCCGCCTACAGATAACAGATGGCAAGTGATGGATAATAGGTACCCAAATCTAATGTAGAGTTAGGTAGAGTTTGTGAGATGTGTATCAGGAAACCATATCACGTGGTTCGGAGGGCACTTGAGCTGCAGCGCGTTGACCCTCTATCTAATTCCCGGGCCAATCCCCCTTCCATACCACCCAAAAATGATATTCTGACCAAATCTGAGTTTGCTGCTCCAACCATTACCAAACTAATGCCTATTCCATTTAGGACTTTAGGTGCTTTCATGGTGTATCATGTCAATCTCATAGAGGATCAATTACAACGAGCCTTTCAAACTAGTACTTTAGGTAATTGAATCTATGGCTCTTTAAATAAACGTTGGTTCCCCGATCAAGTTTTCAATGACTTCATAGTCAGATCATTCATGCGTTTTGGATACAAAGTCTCATTCAAAGCTTTAGACAAAGGTTCTATTGAGATATTGGGCCCTTATGGTATTTCGTACACATTCTAGAAATTGGCCAATTGAATGAGTCAAATTTAAAGTGGATTCGTCATGCGAGGAGTGTGTTACAACCTATGGCCACCTGACCCCTCACCCCTCTATTTATTCTATGGAGTGGGGGTGGCTCCTCCGTTGTGGGTAAACAGTAAACCTTACTCTACTCTCCTTCAGCGGAGATATAGAGCTCGGGGGCATTAATACTAGAGCTTTCTAGTAGTGATAGCATGCAAGCAAGAATGCAAGTGAATGAATTTCCCTCCTTCCATGAGGTGAACCTAGTATATAGATAGGGGAGCAGCTATCTAGTAGGAGTCGCTGCGGTAGTATGCCAATCCCTATGGACAAGGGGGCAATCATCGTGGGCATAGGCAGCCCTCTACCATCACATTGCATTCTCTTACTTATTCCATGTCGGGCCCCAGGTGATGCCTATATATCCATCTCGAGCGTTTGATTACAAGACCCATATCCATTCATCAGATATATAGAGATGGGTGCATTTTCATCATTCCATTCTATATCTCACTTGGATCTTGTCATCAATCAATAGGACATGACAGGACTATTCTAGGTGTAGGGGCTATCATCATTACTATTACTATAATAATCTAGGGAGCATAATTACTAGAGCATGAGGGATAGCAATGATTTTGGCAGGAGTAGCTAGACTGTTATAGCAAGCATAGACTATAGAGAAGGGCCGAGTGAGCCTCTGGGATCTCCTGTAAACCTCCCCATGATGTGGTAGAGGGGGGATATTAGGGGAAGCAGTGAGTGGAGATTACCCTATGGAGAGCCGGATGAGGAGGGACCTTCATGTCTGGTCCGGAGGGTGGGGATATCCTGACCCTACTATCACTATGGCTTTGTAATGCCACTTGGGTTAACTCCCGTTGTGAATTTTTTCCATAAATGATATCCTGCATGAAGGCCTTGGCTAGACCCTAATCGCCAACGTCTTTCATTTTGAGGTAGTGAGTATTTTCTTCCGGTCAGGTACCACAGGCCAATCCAAACATTTTAGGGTGAAGGTATTAGGGCGGGTTCCCGATACTCTTTGAGAATTCTCAACTCAGGGAGCATACGCTTGGCCGACGTTCAAATACTACCATTTTCCCTGGGCTCAGCCAGGATTTGATCTAGACAGGTCTTGTCTTGGGGTTTTTGTAGCCTAGATATAGATAATTACACCCACCGTACCCCATAGTTTTGGGGTCTCCGAACGATAGTATATATAGTTCAATTGGCAACCTACCCTCGTCTAGCATACCAGTGATGGAGTCCCCTGCTATCTCTATATCCTTAGACTCTAGACCTCCATAATAGAGAGTCGAGGCCACCGAGCCTTGTTCCCCTACACCCGATTTCGAGTAGGGCATGGTATTCCCATCTCTCTATATGGGGGGGTCGGCCAACTAAACTATATACAGGCCATCCGATCTCTCTATATAGCCCACCCTATCTATATATGGGGTGACTTTCTAGAGTCGGCTATAGTATAGTCGACACCCCCCCTTTCAATTTATAAGGGATAGGGAGGCCTAGAACTATATGGGGAAACCCTCTCCCTATTGGTCAAGGGAGATAGATGGATAGGAGGCTCTCAACTGCCATCTATCTATCTATATAGGGGAGAGGGAGATAGATGGATAGGCTCGACCTCCCTCTCTATTATATCTCGGCTCGGTGTGACCTGAAGAAACCTGACAAAAGCAACTGAAAAGTGATTGCCCAACCACCATCGCGCATGTGAAACAAAGTGAGTGTAGTGACCGATAGCGGCCCCCCTCTCTCTATATGGGGGATATATAGGGAGTTCTCGATAGTAAGATTTGATAGTCCCCCAATCAATGTTAACTTGATAGTAAAACTTGATAGTCCCTATTACTCAGTTCTCCTTCCTCGAATTCAGATGACTGATAGAATCTCCCCCCGACCTCCTCTCGCACATAAATTTTGTTCCAGTCTGAAGGTCATTTATCAACAGTAGCCACACCAACACCAGTACCAGCAAAGGGTGAGTCCTAAACTGAACGAATGTGGCCCTACCCTATAATGCATATGGCGAATGGTTCAAAAACACAACAATAGGGTAGGGCACCCTATATCTCCTGATAGTCCCACGTGCTTGACTCCCAATGGCCTGGGGGTCCATCTATAGAAAGGGATAGGGGGTGGGGGTTGTATACCGTTCTAGGATTGCCCCCCTATATCTATATGGCATCCCCATCATACATAGAACAATGATTATGTAGATGATCAGATGATCCCAACCCCCCCTCTCTTTGGGTATGCTCATGCTTCTCCCATGTATCTGGTATCTCAAGTGACATTTTGGGTCATATTTGGAATTCTCATTGGATTGTCCTAGATGACTCCTATCATATCCAGGTGGGGCCCACTAACCGTCTACTCCCCGGCCCGGCACTATTGTTTAGTTTCATATATCACATAGAAAGAAAGGCATTGGATGGCTATTGGACTCGACCATAAGTGACCTTGGAAATGATGATTTGGCATATCTCTTCGGTGTATCTCTCCTATCCTATATTCTCCATTTCGTAGTCCCCAAGTAGAATGCGTCACTAGTCTCGCCCTCCCCCCCTCCCCCCTCCCTGAACTATCTTATCTATGGGGCCTCTCTTCACCCGCACCTCATATGAGAAAAGAGGATATTGATATTGATGCTCATGAAGCTCCATGCCCACTCCCCATCATGATCATTTAGACAGATAGTGGTTGAGTAAAGTGGGCAGTTGGTTCTCTCCCAGTCGCCCCTCCAAAGGCAAGGGTATTTTAGATAGGTAGCTGTAGGTAGGTCGCAGAAAGCCCCTATTAATACGATAGTTAGAGTGCACAACCCCACCCCATATATAGATAGGATAGGGTGCATGCCCTAAAGCCAGGATACACCCTGTTGGAGAGCTAGTCAAACAATTTGAGTTGTTTCGTATGCTATGCTATAGAATAAGTCATCTCGGTCCTTTACATGCCAATGAATATCTCCGAGCTACACGTCGTTGTGAATGAAATAGAGAAAGGAAATTTTTTTGAAGAGGGAGTCACCCTACCACCCCACCGTATTAGGAAATAAATAGAGATGCCGATCTATATATAGATATCTCAGCGTAGCAGATCGGAAGACAAAAAATTATGTGAACAATTTCGATCCAGATATTAGTCACCGCCCTCTCCTCCCTCTCTATAGATATTAGATATATGATATATGCCTGGTCCCACCTAGACCTATAATGATTCCATATTAGAACCAAATATCTCGTATTCTGCCCACCATGCATCATTACCACTCGATCGGTGCAGTGCACTCGATGGTTTCACTTTGTTCACTTCATCCCATTTAGATTGTTGATTGTAAGTGATCTTGATCTATCTACATATTTCTTTGTATCCCGTCTGAAGCACCTTCTATCTATCTATCTATATAGGGCCCCTTTCTCCTAGTTTCCCAATTTTGGGGCTGCGCCGTTCACCCATGCCAATGTGTCGATCGATAGAGAAAGCTAGTTTGGGCCACCCGATTCATTTGTCATGTATCTATATATAGGCTGGGTAAAGATTGAACTCACTAGGACTCCTACTAATTCATTCCTCTAAAGCTCCCACTCCCAGCCATGTTGATCTGATTCATTCATTAATTGGTAACCCAATCAACGAATGAATTTTTGTGCAGCCAGCCATGTTGGAGGAACACGGCTCAGTTATGATAGCTGGATGGGTGAGAGGAATCCTTCCTGCATTACCATTATGGGTGGGTGGTGGTAGGAAGTGATTTCCATATGAACAACAAGGGACTTCTCCCTAATGGATCCCCAGTCATGGAATCATACTCATAGGCTTCAGGATTAGGTGAGAATCATTGGCCCCTGGCGGGGTCAAGTGACGTTTCGCCAGGGGTCTCAAGCCACATATTCATGGGAGGTAGGAATCACTGGAATATCCATTCCATGGGAATGAATCACTAATCAATCGACTAGTGACTAGTCAATCAGGTTGGCAATCAACATTGGCCAACATAGATATAGGAGGGGGGCTCCTCAATTCCCCCATTCCCCATCATCTTTCTCTAGCCAACATCTTTCAATTCTATAGTTATATATTTCTCTCTATAGGGAAGGGGGCCAGTTCTCTATATAGGGGGGCCAACGTATATATAGATATGTCTCCCTATAGATCTATATGGCAAGGGCGGCTATATGGATTGTAGTCTAGTCTTCTCTATAGAGTCGGCGCCACCCACCCTGAACTATCATATCTATATGGTGACGGCCCAATTTTCTTAATATGGGAGTTTAAAAATATCGTCGAAGAAATCACTATCCAATTTAATTACAACATTCCCATCATAATATGTCACTGAGCTAGAGGCCTTTCCAAAGTACGAGGCTAGGGATAGCAAAAAATTGGCACATTGTACAGATGATGGAAAAGAATACTCATGAGGAAGCTCATTATCATAAATTTCTTGCATCCACGGATTCTTTATTGGCGCATTAACCATTTTTCAATACTCATCCATATCTAGGTGTGTGAAATTGGTGTCTTAGATATTTTGTAAGTATGAAGATAGGAAAGACGGAGGAGATACCATCAAATAGGTATACTTAATTTTCTCCTTTCATTTTGTATAAGAAGAAGAAATTAGTTTTTTTGAGAATTTAAAAAATTTAGACTTTGAATGTTTTGTATACACATGGGAAACAATATTCACAAATTGTCCTAGACTTTTGAAAGTTCAAAGTTCCAAATTTCAGACTTTATACCTTACGAGAAGTTTGAGAAAAACTCTAAAAACTTGAAAAGAAAAATACCAAAATTTCAGGACCCAAAATTCCAAAATATTCTCCTTACAAATCCCAAAGTTGAAAACTTCTGAAACCCAATTTTTTGAAACATCCAAAAGTTGTAATTTACGAAACCCAAAAAATCAAAATTCCTAAAGCAACGGAGTGTAAAACTCAAAAAATTCAAACTTTTGAAACATGCAAAACCCTAAACTTTGAATTGTTCAACTTCAAAAATTTAAAAATTAGAAACCCCAAAGTATTTAATCTCTAAAGCCAAAAAACACTATCAACTCATGAAGCCTACAAACTTGAACTCCAAATAGCACTAATACCTAAAAACCTAAATTTTTTATAGCCAAAACCCAAAGCTTTTGAAACTCTGAAACGACAATTGTGATCTCCAAAAGAGCGATGAATTCTCTAGGCTCCAAAAGAGAAATTTTGATATTTGAAGTTTATGAAACTTGAATCTATGTGTTGTTTTCTAAGAAAAAGATAATCAATATCTCTATTAGAACACAAGTTTGCATTTTAAACTTAAAAATGGTCAACACAAGCATAGTGGAAACCATATTTGGGACTAAGGTAAAGATCTTTTCAAAAATAAGGAAAGGAAGCTGAAGAACAAAACAAAACCTTAGGGAACAACGATGAAATGAAAAATAAACAAAACTTACTCAGAAAATGAAGAAAAATTAAAAATTACCTTAAAAATATGCTTTAGGAAGTACGGTGAAGATCCCTGTAAAATTTAGAATGTCAGAGTACGTTTATCAGGTGAAAATGATAGCTAAAACTTCGATTTTTAATAGGTAAACTAAAAATTAATCCCCAAATTATGACACGTGTGAGGTTGTTGAGCATTTATTGTTTCATAGGTTAGAGTAAAAAATTTCCTTGCGAACCATTTCATTATACAATTAGACACTAAAACTCCAAAACGTGAAATTTTGAAGTTCAGAAATTTTATAACATAGGATTTTTGGATTTCAGAAATTTCCTTCCCAACCTCTGAAAAGAACCACAAAACCTCTGAAACCTAAAAATCTGAAGTTCTGAAATTTCAAAACTTTTGGTTTTTGGATCTAATAAATTTTTGAACTATATTATAAAAAGGTAATAAAAAACACTGAATTCAAAAACTTTCAAATTCCAAATTTCAGACTTCAGAATTTGGGACACCATTTGAATTATGCAAAAAAATGAAAAATATACAACATATTTAGAGAGAGATAAAAACTTAAAATAAATCCAAATTATATTCAATGTTTCTATTAGTCTTTCATATTACATGCAACCATTTATATAGGAAATAAATTTCCTAAAATATAGGACATAGCTATAACCTCTCCTATAAACACTCACTAACAACTTGAAACCTACTCTCCTTAAATATCTCACCAAACTCATACTTACGTGATTTTTTTATTAAAAACTTCATGTATTACAATAGCATTACATTCCATATAAATATATTTTCTCATTAATGTAAGCACTAACTATTATTTTCCTAACACTCCTGCCCTTCATGCAAACAGGGGGAAAATCTACCTTATACATGCATATGCTCATGATCTGGTTGTAAATTGAGAAACAGGGGCGCCTGATTAACTTTATTAATCTGAATGAATGATTTACATATGAATGAGATACAATACTTATAGGTAATGAATAGCTGAATACAAACAAGAAACAAAGTTACACAGGTGCAACCATATTCCTAAATACATAAGCTTCCAATATTACATCCGGGAAGCATAAAAATACAATTAAATAATTATATTGTTAAAACAATATAACAGCTCCCGTATTTTTCAAATACAAACAATAATATGGTTATGATTAAATATAACCATATAAATAATAAATTTATTAATATGCAATGTATAATTAATTAGGATAATAATAATATTTTATCCTAACATTCCCCCCCTTAATTGTGCATTGCCTCAAGGGATGGGGAGAGGAACTCTTTGAACAACTCAAACTTGTCACATGCAAGTGACTTCATGAAAACATCTACTTTTTGTTTAGTTTTTGGACAAAATTGAAGCTGGATGTTGTGCTTCAACACATGTTCGTGTATGAAATGAACCTGTACCTCAATGTGTTTTGTTCTCTTGTGAAAAACTGGATTGCGAACAAGTTTGAGAACACCTTCATTGTCAACATACATGGTTGTCAATTTATCCTATGGTATTCCAAGTCCTTCAAGTATGCAACGTAGCCAAATTGCTTCACAGAAAGCTTCTCTTATAGAATGATCCTGGGATTCTGTGGAAGAGTGAGAAACCAAGTGTTTTTTCTTGGTTCTCCATGATATTGGTCCAAATCCCATAAAGAATACAAATCCAGAAGTGGATTTTCTATCATCAATGTTACCAACATGATCTAAATCCAAATATCCAGTCAAGAAGAAGGTGTCGTTAATCTTGTCTTCTAGACCAAGATCCATTGATCCTTTGAGATATCTCAAAATGTTCCTTGCTTCTTTCTAATGAAAAACATTGTATTATTGTTATTTTTCTCTTTGTGTAGGGTTACAGGTTTATGTGGAGACCCTTAGCTACCGCTGCTTGTGCAGGTTTTGGTTTCTTTGTTTTGTCACCATTTTTGTTTACTCCTCTTTTTTCTTGCATGTATGTATTGCTAAATGCAGCCATGTTATATTATTGATTTGTATTATGTGTAAGGCTTGTTTGATGGCTAGTGGAATGGTTAGCTGTCAACCCGCCAATGTTTAGCCAATGTGGCTCGATTCGATCCATAGGAGACAAAGACAACCAACACAGTTTTGTATGAGCTCGTTCCTGATGTAAAACAGTTGAGTCTATTTAAATAACATTGGAATGGCATGGACTTCTAACAATCCATCTCACTTAATCCATAAAGGAACTCTCCCTTAGCTTGGTTTGAGCTCGGTGATGCAAAAATATGTAACCCAACTTCTCCAAATTTATAAAACTGTTGAATGTAGTAGTAACAAAAAAACTCCTCTAATATTAGAGGTAAAACCCCTGATGGGGATAAAAATATTTGTTTAATTTGATTGCTATAAACTATAAAAATGCTCTAGAATAAAATTTTCCTGGTGCAAATAGCACCAAGCAAAAAAAAAAAATTGATTTCCGTTTATCGGGAGGATGCACAGGAGTTTGTGAGACTACAGGGAGGTCTAGGAAGCTCCAGGAGGTAGCACTGGCTCTACAGTGTTGCAAATTTCTACTTCCATGAATTATCCTTCCTCTTAAAACTTTCTCCAACCTTTCCAGGAGCTTCAACAAGCTCTGATACCAAATGTAAATTGAGAAACATGGGCGGAATCCTGATTGACTTTATTAATCTCAATCAACCATTTACATATGAATGAACTACAATACTTATAGGTATTGAACATCTGAATACAAACAAGAAATAGAGTTGCCTAGGTGCAACCATATTCCTAAATACATAAGCCTGCAATATTACATTCGGGAAGCATAAAAATACAATCAAACAATTATATTGTTAAAACAATATAAGAGCTCTCATATTGTTCAAATACAAACAATAAGATGGTTATGATTAAACATAACCATATAAATAATAAATAATAACTTTATTAATATGTAATGCATAATTAATTAGGATAATAATAGTAGTTTATCCTAACACTAGTGATTTTCACAGGATGATAACAAACCTTGGGATGGTTTTGCAAACGGTTGACCAAAACCTGAGAATGACGGTTTAATTTTTAGACTTTTACAATGACTCAATTTTTCGAATCTTTTGAAGATAGACACTAATTTGACATTTTTGACACTGATTTAGAATTTTTATATTTATACGACTATAAAAAGTGACAAGGATGTCAAAAATGTAATTAATTCTAAGCACAATTATAAAATTTTACTGACACTCAAAAGAGAATGACTATAAGATTTGATTGGATTTGACCCATACATTATTTTGATTTCACAATATTTAAGACAAATGAACCATTAAACAAAACTACAAAGATACCTTTTTTTAGTATATATAATAAAATGATTATAAAAACCTATAGACTTGAGATTTAAAAAAATAGACCCAAATTAATAACTAGTTAATTGATATGACCATTTATATGAAAAAATTACAGATTAAGACTTCTTATGAAAACCACGACTCTAACCTAAACTCATGCTTAAAAATTAAAAACCATGTATTGACCTAAAACCTTCTAATTTGAAACAACTTAACATCAAAACATTACTGGACAAAATTGTGGGCCAAAATTATATGGAGCTTGGACAATGATGCTCTTTGTGCAAATGGGTGTTTATGAAAATGTGAGAGAAAAATTTGATGGAAGAAGTGCATGAATATTTTAACCAACACCAATAGTTGTCCCATATAACTATTAATTCTCAGTGAGTCAAAAATTCAATATTTCAGCCAATGTATGAATCAGATTTGAAGTCAAATCACATTTATAGAAAAGTGTGGTCGGTGTAAATAGATATCAAGATCCATTGTCATACAGTAAAGATGTATCAGAGAAGTCATCAATCAATATTTATATTTTATCAAACATTTGGTAGCACTGCAATCAAAGAACTAGATGAAAAATTCAACCGAATAATCCATCTGCATTGTATGATCAAATCTTGCTTGACACTGAATTGAATGTTATAGAAGGCTGTGAGGAGGAAAATTTACACAAAATTCTTGTCATATTCTCGAATTTTCTCTAGATCTCAGATGTTGGTTTAGCTTAAATTTTGATAGTATTTTCTATAGAACCAAATCTTCAAACTCATTAAAAATCAGAGAAACACATATCATAAAATGAAAGTTACAATTTATTTTCCAGATAGAAAAAATAGATTCTTTCTCAATCATGGAAAACTCATTATTCAGTTTTCATACCTTCTCTGATGTTAGATGAAAGGTATACAACAAATTTACAGAGAGATTACAAGAGAAAATCATTCTGAATGATATTCAATGTTTCCATTAATATTTCTTTTTAAATATAACAATTTAGATAGGAAATAACTTTCCTAAAATATAGGACGTAGTTATAACCCATCCTATAACCACTCACTAACAAATCATAACATACTCTCCTTCAATATCTCACCAAACTCCTATTTACGTGTGTTTTTTATCAACAAATTCAAGTATTACAGTCACATTACATTCCATATAAATATATTTTCTCATTAATGTGATAACTAAATATTGTCTTCCTAACATTCCTTCTCTTAGTGCGAACATGGGAAAAACCTTCCTTATACTTGCATTTGTTCATGATTTCATGAATTTCACCGGATGATCACAAACGTGAAGGATGGTTTTGAAAATGGTTGACCGAAAAGTGAGAATGGTGGTTTTGCATTTAGTTTACCACAAACCACAAAATGATGGTTTTATGAATGGATTACCAAAAACCAAGAATGGTGGTTTTGAAATTGGTTAAAAAAAAACCACAAATGCAGGCTTTCAAGTTCTTTACCTATAACCACATAATGATGTGCCAAGTACTATTATCAGTCCTAATCGATATCTCATTGCAAGGAATAACATAGGAGAATCTATTGAATTTTTCTTCTCATACACACATACTGAAAACTAGAAATGGAACATTGGATCATGTTCCCACCTCAATGTGAAATTTCCACTTATTCTACTAACTGAGAAATGAATAATACTACACTCTTAAATATTATGTACACCACACACAACTGAAAGTAAATTGCACACATATGTCACCAAACATTTGTGCGGCCCCATCATTGGTGACTGATGAGAGGTCATTGAATGACCTCCAACCTCCATTTGTGTCTATCCTCATAGGTTATGTTTCTAACTCAGTAGGGTTTGATCATGGACCTCATTGTATAATTTATCCCCATAGGATGGATGTCACGCATAAGCAAAAATGTGTCTAATTATTGAAAAGTGAGGCAATTTATTTTTATTTTTCAAACTATTACAATGACTCAATTTTTTGACTCTTTTGACAATAGACACTAATTTGAAATTTTTGACATCTACTTAGACTTTTGTTACTTTTACAAGACTATAAAAAATTATAAGGATGTCAAAAATATAACTACTTCTTAGCACAACTATAGAATTTTACTGACTCTGAAAACAAAATGACTATAAAATTTGATTGGATTAGACCCATACATTATTTTGATTTGACAATATTTAAGACAAATGCCTTATAGATTATTTTTAACAAAGACACCTTTTAAAAATATATATAATAAAATGATTCTAAAAACCTATAGACTTGAGTTTTAAAGAAACAGAACCAAATTGACAACTATTTAAATGATGCATCTATTTCTATGAAAAAAATTCAAATTAAAACTTCTTATGAAAACCATGACTCTAACCTAAACTCGTGCTTAAAAATTAAAAACCATGTATTGATTTAAAACCTTCTAATTGTAAAAAACTTTACATTAAAACATTACTTGATAAAATTGCAGGCCGGAATGGTATGAAGTTTGGATGATGATTCTCTTTGTGCAAATGCATGTTTTTGAAAATGAGAGAGAAAACTTTGTTGGAAGAAGTGCATGAATATTTTCAGAAATAACAATAGCTTTCCCATGCAACTGCTATCCATATTTTGCCCCCGTGCCAAATATTTGATCGAACATGATCCCACATAAAAGGAAACATAGTCAAAAGCGGACCGTTGGGGAAAAAGTTGGTTCTTTGCCCCTTGTTATCAAAAGGGGTAAAAGTTGCAAAATGGCCGGTAACTCTGCTCAAGGAAAAAGTCAGAATTCAGGCCTGAGTCAAAACCAAGCGGGGAATCATAGGAAAGGGCAAAATATGAATTATGGACCCGTAGGCCTGATTTTTGTTGCAATCTAGCTGCCATGTGTCTCATATCAAAATGGGACCCATGTTTCAAGTTGTTTTCCCACCTTCCTATATGGACCCGATACAAAATTTTAAGGGGCATATATTTAGACTCAGTGATTGAAATATTGCAAATCATAAGTCATTGGAAAGATCTCGACCTCACCCATGTCATGGAGGTCTAAAACTTTAATTGTGATGAGCTTGGGTGAAGAAAAATAGAGGAAACGTCTTTAGGATTTCAATGCAGGATCTTCTTGCCTCAATAACCAGATCAGATTTGATATGTTTCATTATTTCCTCTTCCTTCAAGGCGTCGAACCAAGGATCGATGTAGTAAAGATGGATTTAGGGAGAGATTTCATCAGAGGCATTAATAGCGGTGGTTGAGATTTAACCTGATTTTCCCACTTCTCTATCTTTTCTTATTTCAGGTTGAATCTATAAATATGTGGGCAGGATTCATTCTAAAGACTTGGAAATTCTTAGTTTTGTAGGCTCCATTTTTCTCTTAGCAAAGGGATTTGTGGAGTTCATGCCTTCCATTAAAAATTGCATTACGTTTCTACCTCTTGGCTAATTTGTAATTGACTGTATTAATCTACAGAGCAATAAAACATGTCTGTGATCGATTTTAGATATTCTCTCATCTCTTTTACTTTCATTTGGTATCTCATTATATATCTGGCTATCTGTTCTTGTTTATTGTATGCATTTTGTTAATTTGTGACAATTAGCAATATAAGTGTTCATCATTCCTTTGGTGTATCACCTCGTAGTTTAGCTGTTTTTAATTTTTGTATTCCTTCTATCCCTATATCCTTGGTAAATTTTAGATTAGGATTAAGTACAAATCCTCTGCAAGTTTCTACGTATGCACCTAAACAAAGGAATAAGGAACTGACCTTCAATCTGGAGATATTTCCCATTTTACATGGTCCCACACCTTGGGGAAAGTTCAATGTTATGCAATCACACCAAATGAGTCTACCTTAGAAAAGCATATCTTGTAGAGATCATTTGAGGGTGTTGTGATTATGCACTAATAGTGTTGGCATGCCCGGTGGGACTAAGAAGTCTCCATCTAATTACAGTAAGGATTGATGTACACTTGTTATGATTCTAGCTTTTAAGAAGCCTTAAAATTATACATTTGGTGGCTCTAAAAGAAACAAATCTACTGGTTTTAGCAGCCAAAGCTTTGGAGATTCATGATAAAAACCCAGTCTAGAGCAAGGAAAGAAGGTATATTTGAATACTTGCATCTATCCCCAAGAAGAGAAAGGAGAGGAAGAAGAGTTCAGAAGTCTCTGTCTCCACCAAGCAGAACCTTGTCAACACCTCCACCTGCAAGGCCTTTCTTTTAGTCTACAAGGATTCTTAGCCTAATCAGAATGACACAACCAAATCCATATGTCAACTTCACCGGAAATATTCCACTCGCCTTGAATGCAAAAAACCCAGTTCTGATTGCATCATTAAAGAGCATCCCATATTTAACTAAGGAAAATCAAACTTCTCTTGGTGACCATGTCCAAGATATTGCAAATTTTTGTACAATCCACGAGATCCATGAGGTAGACATTATATTCAAGTTTCTCACCTCTTCATTTAAAGGGAAAGATTCACAATGGTTAAGGAGTCTTGAAGTAGGCTCTATCCAGAACTGGAACTAGTTTTGCATGGCTCTTCACAATTAGTTTGGGGAAAAAGGTGATAACTTGTTTTTATTGGAGCAACTAACAACAATCAAGAGATTCCTAAATAAGCAGCTGACGGACTTCAACCTCAAATTCTAGCGGACCTGGGATAGGACTCCAACCACAGTAAAGCCAACTAATGAAGGTTCCTTCTTATATTTTCTTAGGGCTTTAAATTTTGATATTTCTCTAATGATTCAATCAATGGGGGGCACTACATTACCTGTAGCCTATAGCCTCTCCATAGGGGCTGAGAACCATTTGATTCAAGCTTGAAAAATCACTCCTAGGTCATCCATGCCTCTGTACCCTGAGTTAGGAAGCCTAGATACTAGCCAAGTGCCTACATTAGCTCCCATACCCACCCCAAAGAGTCAAAGCTCAGCTGAAGCTTTGACTTCATCATCTAATAACTCTAAAGAGCTTCAGGAAGTGATGAAGCAACTTCAAAACTTTGGGAATGAGCTAGTGACCATCAAAAGACAAAAAGCTCAGAGTTCTAGGCCATACAAGCCTCAGGATCAATATCAAGCTAGAGCCCAGTATCAATACAATAGGCTACCACCTCACACTGTGAATCAAAGCCAGAACAAAGGACAACCCCAAGCTACTAGACCTTTCAAGTCGTATGATCCTAACACATCTTCAACATTAAGAGCATTGGTCCTAACACGGAACAATATGGCACAGGAATATGATTGGTTTTTTCCATGTGATCAGCCACATAACCAATCAACATGCTTTAATGGTGCTCTAAATTATGCCTTGATGGTGTAGACCAGTATGGTGCCACAAGAACCTATACAAGAGGGAGATTAGCAAAAAAGAGCTGAATAAGGTAGACCTTCAGGAGAAACTATGATAGTAAATAAGCAGGCTAAAGACTTCTTTGGGATGAATCAATTCCATTCTAAAAGAATAGCTGCCAATACATGGTCCAAAAATAGAATTATTGGAGAGGGCAAACCACTAAACTTAGGTGACCCTCAACCTTTCATCACTCCACAAGGTCCTGGTGTTCCAGGTGCAACTCGCAACATGCTGGACAAATCGATACTACCTTTCAAACCTAGTCAGGTACTAGTTGTAACAACCCATCTGCAAGAAAGAAATGTGTCTAGGAAGGGGCAGAAAAAAGATATCTCATTCAATATTATTGAGCATATGAAAAGAAAAACTATGAACATTTCACTATGGGAATTACTGGCCATTCCAGGGCAGAGGGATCTATTGTAGACTATCATGCAGAATTGGTAAAGTTCAAATCACCCCCTAACAAGAAAGAGAGAGTTCTTGGTGATGTAGTTCAACCAGGGAGAAACCATTGAGAACAACAAGGTAAGATCTTGAAACCTCCTCCCTTCTATGTCTCATTGATTATTTGAGACAAATTGGTGTATAATTGTATGTTTGATTATGGGGCTAGGAGTTCTGTGATGCCCAAATAAATAGCTGATCAGTTGGGTCTCCAATATGATGTCATCTCTAGAGGATTATTCCAATTAGATGGGACAATAAGGACTACTGTGGGAATCATCAAGGATTTGAGTCTCACTCTACACATTTTCCCTAATGTGACTTTTTTGCAAAACGTGTCAATCATAGACTTGCCACCACATTTTTCTTTGTGTCTGTCTAGAGAATTCACTACCAAAATTGGAGGCTACCTGTCTGTTGATTTATCACATATGCTCTTTAGGACAAGGTATGGGGAAAAGGCCACAATCAGATCTAAACCTATTGTTGATTATCATATTGAATTCCATGTGCCTAGCCCAATCAATGCAAATTGCTCAGCTTTTGATCAAGAAGACCTCATAAAAGCTAATGAAACAAATACCAAGGTGGGATGTATCCTGGACTTGACCCTAGATGAGTGCACCAACAAAAAATATGCTATTCACCACTATAAGGAGATGGAGGAATCTGAACTGGGTATTTACTATCTACATGAAAAGAATCAACATTTTCCTGACCTAATCAAGCCAAAATACAAGAATGAAAATGAGGTATGGAAATTGTTCTTTGATGGCTCAAAGAGTAGACAAGGAGCTGGAGGAGGATCCATGATTATCTCCCCCATAGGTATGAGATATTATTCAACCTTCAGATTCCAGTTTTCTTACTCAAATAACACTATTGAATATGAGGCTTTAGTCTAAGGTCTTCATTTGGTAAGGAAGCTAGGAATCAAGAACTTGCAAGTATTTGGTGATAGTGACCTGGTTGCCAATCAGGTCAGAGGACTTAATGTTGTCAAAAATAATCTTCTCAAGAACTACAAGAGTAGGGTATGGGATCTCATGCATGATTTCAAGGCCTTCAGTATTGTTTCCATACCTAGGAAGGAGAATCAAGCTGTTGACATACTTGCAGTAATCGGGGCAACATTTGATGTGGTTGAATGCATAAAAAGAGACATAGAACAACCACATATCCATGTGATTGTGAGGCTAGTAGTGCCAGATAATAATACATGCTAGCATGTGTTTGAGAATGATGAACAGATCATTAAATTTCTACAAGAAGAAGTTGAATTCTCATTATAAACCAGAGCAGACTAGAGCATCAGTATGGGAATCAGATAGTATAGTTGCACACAAAAAAGCTTCCCAAAGACTTGGTGACACTAGAATCTATTTTTAATCTTGATGATTAGTTTAGAAAGGAGAAGGATAACATGTAGATCAAAGGAGAAGATTCAGAGTCAATCCCAGTTAGAGAAGATAAAACACTTCAAATTGGCAAAGTGGCCACTGAGCAAGAAAGGTATGAATTCATACAAATTTGCCAAGAATTTCCTGATGTGTTTTCTTGGAGTTATGAAGACCTAATAGGGTTCAATCCAAAACTAGCACAAAACACAATCGAATAGGATCCAACTGCTCAACCCATCAGGCAGAAGCAGAGACTAGTCAACCCACATATGGAGCCTCTAATGAAGGAGATGAATAAGTTGATAGAGGCAAGCATCATATTTCCAATCAAACATTCAAGCTGGGTTATAAATCTAGTCCTAGTCAGGAAGAAAAATGGAGAAATCAAGTTGTTTTTTTAATTCAGGGATTTGAGCAGAGCCTCCCTCAAAGACCACAACCCACTCCCTTCAATGGAGTAGATCTTGTAAGTAGTGTCTGTGTTAGAAATTTTCTCCCTCCTAGATGGCTACTCAGGGTACAACCAAATCATGGTGAAATAATATAATCAATTCAAAACTACTTTCACCACCAAATGGGGCACCTATGCATACAAAAAATGCCATTTTTAATGTCTAATGCTGGGGCTACTTTCTAAAGAGCCATGAATATGGAATTCATAGGGATAATAAAAAAATAGTGTTAATCTATCTAGATGATGTCACTGTGCTCTCCAAAACCACAGCAGACCACCTTTTTCACCTAAGGAAAGTGTTTCAAAGATGCAAGAGATTTGGGTTTTCTTTGAACCCTACAAAATGCATATTCTTGGCCCATGAGGGCATGATTTTAGGCCATATTGTGTCTAAGGAGGGTCTGGTAATTGACCCAGAGAGAGTTGAAGCAATAAAAGCACTGCCATTGCCAAGTCACAAGAAGGCTCTTCAAATATTCTTGGGAAAAACCAATTTTTTCCGTAGGTTTGTTCCAAACTTTGCTTCCCTTATTAAGACAATAACGTTGATGCTGAAGAAGAGCTTAACATTCAGGTGGACAACTAAAGGAAAAGAAAGTTTTGAGGATTTCAAAGAAGCCATATCATGAGCCCCCACTCTTGTGAACCCATATTTTTCCAAAGACTTCATAATGTATGCCTTTGGTGGTAACGACCCAATTTTTGCAATCTTGGTGTAGCAAAAAAAAGAAAGTACAAAATAGCCAATTGCTTTCTTCAACCAGAGTTTGGAATATTATGAGGTTAGGTATTCCTTCATTGAGAAGCAGGTCCTGGTGGTAATCATAGGATTGAATAATTTTAAGCATTTTGTTTCAAACAACAAAATCCAACTATTGGTCTCCCATGCGGGAGTTAAGGAATTCCTTCTCAATAAGTACCTGAATGAAAATCACGCAGGATGGATTACCCATGTCATGGAATATGACATTGAGATCAAGGTCACCAAGATGGTCCATGGGAAGTGGTTGTGTGAACAACTAGCCTCAGGTCAACAAGATGAAATAGACAGTGAAAAGGAGGTTTTTCTTGTATTACAAGATGATCAAGAAGAAGGGAGAGATGATGTACCTACTCCTTGTTGGACCCAAGACATGGTGCACTTACTTAGAATAGGTCTGTGTCCTCATGGGATGGATAAATAAAAAAGGAGACATTTCAGGTTACAAGCCATCCCATATGTTCTTATCGATGGTGTCTTGTTCAAAAGAGACATCAATGGCACTCTGCTGAGATGCATTGAGACAGATTAGGTGGTGAGAATGCTACAAGAATTCCATGTTGAAGAAGCTAGAGTCCATTTTGCTCCAAGAGTGATAGCACTCAAAATCATGAAAGCAGGATATTATTGGCCCAGAGTGTTTAATGACTGCTACACATGGATTAAAAGGTGTGAGAATTGTGCATTCTTCAAAGGCATGGAAAGGCTAGTAGAACTTCCATTGCACCCAATCTCAGTCAACTAAACTTTCATGTAATGGGGATTGGACTTCATTGGAGTCATCAATCCAAACTCAAGCCAAGGTCACAAATGGATCCTGACAGTGATAGGTTATGTTACCAAATGGACCAAGGTAGTGGAACTCAAGGAAGCAAATGAGTCTAGTATCCTGGGTTTCTATTAAGGGATAGTGACCAGATTTGGAATGCCAGCCACCATCATATTAGAAAATGCATTAACATTCATAGGTCCCAAGATCACAAGATGGGCTATTAAGAATGGGACTTATTTGAGTCTTCATCAAACTATAACCCTCAAGGTAATGGCCAGGCTGAGTCCACAAACAAAAACCTGCTAAATATCATCAGAAGGACTCTTGATGAGAATCAGAGGACCTGGCACACAAAGCTCAAAAAATCTTTATGGGCTGATCGAATAGCACCCAAGATATCTATAGGTAGCTCTCCATTCAAGCTTGTCTATGGGAAAGAGGTAGTGTTTCCTATATCACTTGAGTTTCCAGCATTGGAACTTGTGAAGCAACTAGAGATGTCTGAATTTGGACCAATAGAGGCCAGGTATGTGAAGCTGATAGAATTAAAAGAAGCCAAAGAGCATGTTCTCCAAGTAATAGAGGAGAATCAGGATTCAATCAAGAAATGCTTTGACAAGAAGGAAAAATCAAGGAATTTCCAAGAAGGAGACCTGGTTTTGAAATGGGATGTAAATCAAGGAAAACTAGGAATGCATTCCAAATTTGATGCCATCTAGAGTGTCCCCTATATGATCACAAGATGAAAAATTAGCAATGATTTCCAATTGTCTACATTGGAGGGTGAAGAGTTACATATTCCAGAAATTGCGATCTATCTTAAACACTACTACTATAAGGGGAGTTCTTGCCCTGTACATATTAGTTTAGTTTTCTCTTTCCTCTAAGTTCTTACACACTTTGTCTTGTCGTAGTGTAGATTTTTTTCTCCTAAGTGCTTTTCATGCTCTGGATGTTCCATTTAGAGCATGTATGATTTCAATTTTTGTATATAGTGTGGTGTTGTTTTGTGGATCTTATGCAGTCCATTTAGGGAGACAGAAGAAGCCCGGAGTAAAAACAATTTTCTACTCTCAAAAACTTTCATTTTAAGACTTCTTAAAAAATTGAGAGTGTAAGTAGTTAGGCTCGTGAATCAAAGGCAAAATCAATATCAGATAGTCTTTCTCAACTCCGTGCCCAACGGATACGACAAGGCAATTGGTCTTTTCAGCTAGTAGGCAGATATCCCTGTGAGTTGCCAAATTGTTATCCATATTTCACCCTCATGCCAAATATTGGATTGACCACAATCCCACATAAAAGGAATCAAAGTCAAAAGTAGACCGTTTAGGAAAAGGTTGGTTCTTTTCCCCTTGTTATCAAAAGGGATAAAAGTTGGAAAATGGCCCGGCAACTCCGTCCAGGGAAAAAGTCAACATTCCGGCCCGAGTTAAAACCAAGCGGGGACTTGGAGGAAAGGGAAAAAGATAAATTGCTGACATGTAGGCCTGATTTTTGTTCCAATTTTGCTGCCACATGTCCCATATAAAAAGGGGACCCATTTTAAAATATTTTTTCCCACCTTCCTGTACGGGCTCGTTACAAACTTTGAAGGGGCATATCTTTCGACTCAGAGCTCAAAATATTGCAAATCTAATGCCGTTGGAAAGATCTCAGCCTCACCCATGCCATGGATTTATGAAACTTTAATTTTGAGGATTTTAGTTGAAGAAAAATATAGGAAATGTCTTCGGGATTTTAATGTAGGATCTTCTTGCCTTAATAACCAAATCAGATTTGATATGTTTCATCGTTTCTTCTTCCTTCAAGGCACTGAACCAAGGATCGATGTAGTAAAGATGGATTTGGGGAGATATTTCATTAGAGGCATTAACAACGGTGGTTGAGCTTCAACCTACTTTTCCCTCTTCTCTCTCTTTTCTTCTTTCAAGTTGGATATATAAATACGGGGGTAGGATTCATTGTAAAGGGTTGGACATTCTTTGTTTTATAGGCTCCCTTCTCCTCTTAAAAAAGGGATTTGTGGAGTTTAGGACTTCCATAAAAAAATTTCATTATGTTTCTACCTCTTGGCTACTTTGTAATGGACTGTATCAAACTACATAGTAATAAAACATGCCTGTGATCAATTTTAGATCATCTCTTATCTATTTTGCTTTCATCTGGTCTCCCATTATATATCTGGCTATCTGTGCTTGTTTATTGTATGCATTCTTTTGGTGTGCGTATATTAGAAAAATAAGTGTTCATCATCCTTTGGTACATCACGTCGTAGATTAGCTTTGTTTTAATTTATGTATTCCTTCTATCCCCATCTACTTGGTAAAGTTTAGATAAGGATTAAGAAAAAACCCTCTACAAGTTTCTACGTATGCACCTAAATAGAGGAATTAGAAACTGACCTTCAATTTGGAGAGCTTTCCCATTTTGCAAGGTCCCACACCTTGGGGAAATTTCAATGTTATGTAGTCACACCAAATGAGTCTGTCTTAGAAAAGTAAATCAATTAGAGCTCATTTGGGGGTGCTTTGATTCTGCAATAACAACAACTATTAATTCTGAGTGAGAACAAAATCCAATATTTCGGCCAATGTATGAATAATATTTGAATTCAAATCAGATTCGTGGAAAACTATGGTCGTTGCAGAAAACCATCAAGATCCATTGTCATACAGTCAATACATATCAGAGAAGTCATGAATCAATATTGATATTTTATCAATAATTTGGTAGCACATGAAATCAAATAGTTACATGAAAAATTCAACCAGATAATCCATCTGCACTACATGATCAAATCTTGAGTGAGCCAGAATTCAATCTTATAGTAGGTTGTAAGGAGAAAAATATATACAAAATTCGTTTTGTAGTTTTTAATTTCATACAAATCCTAGATGTGGGTTTAGCTGAAATTTTGATAGTATTTTTCGCTAAACCTACTCTTAAAACCCATTAACAATAAGAGAATGCCATATCATAAAATCAAAGTTACAATTTATTTTCTAGATATAAATAATAGATTATTTATCAATCCCGGAAAGCCCATTCTTAAGTTTTCATACCTACTCTGATGCCATATGGAAAGTATATACAATATTTATAGAGAGAGTACAAAATAAAATCAATCCAAATGATATTCAATGTTTCCATTAATGTTTCATATTACATATAACAATTTATATAGGAAATAAATTTCCTAAAATATAGGATGTAGCTATAGCCTCTCCTATAACCACTCACTAAAAACTCATAACATACTCTCCTTAAATATCTCACCAAACTCCTATTTACTGCTATTTTTTATTAACAAATTCACGTATTACAATAGCTTTACATTCCATATAAATACATTTTATCATAATTGTGAGCACTAAATATTATTTTCCTAACATTCCCCCCCTTAGTGTGAACATGGACAAAACATGTTGATACTTGCACCTGCTCATGATCTGGTGATTTTCACAGGATGATTATAAACCTCAAGGATGGTTTTTCAAATAACTAACCAAAAGATGAGAATGAAGGTTTTGTAATTCGTTTACCACAAACCACAAAGTGATGGTTTTGCGAATGTATTACCAACAACCAAGAATGGTAATTTTGCAATTGGTTTACCAAAAATGACAAATGAAGGTTTCCAAGTGGTTTACCTACAACCACATCATGATGTGCCAAGTAATATAATCAGTCCTCATCAATATCTCACTACAGGGAATAACATAGGAAAAATTGTTGAATTTTTTTGCTCATACACAGAAACTAAAAATTGGAAATGGAACATTTGATCATGTTCCCACCTCAATGTGAAATTTGAACTTATTATGAAAATCAAGAAATAAAACATACTGCACACTAAAATATGATGTACACCACACACAACTGAAAAAAAACTGCACACATATGTCACCAAAATCTTTGTGCATCCCCATCGTTAACAACTGATGAGAGGTCTTTGATTGAACTCCATCCTCCATTTTCCTCCTTATTCTAATGTGATATTGCTAACTAAACTGGGTTTGATCATGGACCTCAGTGTACAATTTAACCCCATAGCATGAATATCACAGACAAGCGAAAATGTGACCAATTATTGAAAAGTGAGGCAATTGTTTTTAATTTGTCAGACTTCTTGAATGACTCAATTTTTTGACTCTTTTGATGATTGACACTAATTTAAAAAATTTAACACTGACTTATACTTTTGATACTTTTACAAGACTATAAAAAATGATAAGGATGTCTAAAAAATAATTACTTCATAACACAACTATACAATTTTACTGACTCTCAAAACAAAATGACTATAATATTTGATTGGATTAGACCCATACATTAATTTGCTTTTACAATATTTAAGACAAATGACTCATTTAAAAAAAGCTACAAAGACACCCCTTTTTTTTAATATATATAATAAAATGATTCTAAAAACCTATAGACTTGAGTTTAAAACAAAATAGAACAAAATTAATAACTATTTAAATGATACGACCATTTATATGACAAAATTACAAATTTAAACTTCTAATTAAAACCATGACTCTAACCTAAACTCATGCTTAAAAATTAAAAACCACATATTGATTTAAAACCTTATAATTATAAAGAACTTAACATTAAAACATTACTTGACAAAATTGTAGTCCAAAATGGTAAGGAGCTTGGACGATGATGCTCTTTATGCAAATGGGTGTTTTTGAAAATGCGAAAGAAAAATTTAATGGAATACTTGCATGAATATTTTCACCAAAACTAATATTTTTCCCATATAACATTAATTCTCAGTGAGAGGAAAATCCAATATTTCAGCCAATGTATGAATCAAATTTGAAGTCAAATCAGATTTAGGGAAAAGTGTGGTTGGTGCAAACAACTATCAAGATCCATGACCATACAGTCAAGACATATTAGAGAAGTAATGAATAAATATTGATATTTTATCAAACATTTGGTAGCATATGTAATCGAAGAGCTACATGAAAAATTCAACTGAATAATCCATTTGGACTTCATGATCAAATCTTGATTGACCCAGAACTGAATGTTATAGCAGGATGTAAGGAGAAAAATCTACACAAAATTCATGTCATATTTTTGAATTTTCTCCAGATCCTGGATGTGGGTTTAGCTTAAATTTGGATATTATTTTCCATAGAAACAACTCTTAAAACTCATTAAAAATTATAGGAACACATATCATAAAATGAAAGTCATAATTTATTTTCCTTACAGAAAAAATAGATTCTTTTGCAATCATGGAAAACCCATTATTGAGTTTTCATACCTGCTCTGATGCTAGATGAAACATATATAATTGATTTACAAAGAGATTACAACACAAAATCAATCCAAACTATATTCAATGTTTCTATTAATATTTCATATTACATATAACCATTTATATAGGAAATAACTTTCCTAAAATATAGGACGTAGCTATAACCTCTCTTATAACCACTCATTAACAAATCATAACATACTCTCCTTCAATACCTCACCAAACTCCTATTTATGTGAGTTTTTTATTAACAAATTTACATATTATAATAGCATTATATTCCATATAAATATATTTTCTGTTTAATGTGTGCACTTAATATTATTTTCCTAACACAAAAACCATAAGTAAAAACCCCAAACCTAAAATCTGATTTTCACATGATAAGGAAAAATTTTCAAACTATTTTTTTTTGTAATGGAATGAAAAAGAATTTGCAAAAATGTTATGGCCCTCCTGGTAGGGGTAACTTGTAAGGTTAATATTTTTTTTTACCTCTCAAGGATGCCTTCATATTAAGAACTATTCCAGTATCCTAAGGCAATCCATTGGGCAAATGAGTCCTAAACCTTTAAAATACTCAAATAAAAAAATAGAAAAATAGAGAATAAGAAAAGCATAAAACAAAGCACTACAAACAATGTGCAAAGAACTTAGAGGGAAAAAAAAACATTAATTAATCTATGCAAAGTGAAACCTCTAAAAAAAAAGCTTTGAGATATATCCCATTCACATGCATGGGCAGTTCTCCATTGAGCCTAGATAGGATAAAATAATTTTCCTCCTTGCAACCTGTAATAACATGTGGTTTTCTCCAAAGATCATCAAACTTAGCATGCATCCCTTCTTAGCCCTATCGGTATACCATTTGAGAACTAAATCTCCCTCCTAAAATTTTTGATTGGATGCCTTTTTATCAAAAGTTATCTTATTTTTAGCCTTATGTTGCTATAAAGTTTTCATTTCTATGTTCCTAACTTCCTCCAACTCAATAATCTTGGTAAACCTAGCTTTCATAGGTTCACTTTCCATAACCTCCAGTTGATATGCCAACTCCAAAGAAGAAAATATCAAGGATAGCAGAAGTTTTGCTTCTCTACCATATACAAGAATGAAAGGAGAATTTCCAATGGCCCTCTTAGGAATGATCTGATCTGCCCACAAAGAATTTTTAAGTTGTTTGTGTCAAGTCCTTTTACTATTTTCCATTGTGCATTTGATAATTCATATGTGGTTCTTATTTCTAGATATAGCCAATTTTTTTTCTTGCGGATAGTAAATGGATGACGTCTTGAAATAAATCCATTCTTAATGGCCCATTCACTCATCTTCAGACCAAGAAAATCTATTTTTTCTTCTGAAATAACTGTAAATGGAACATCGAACCTCATCATTATGCCTTCTAAGAAATAAATAACGGTCATTTCATAACCTCCCTTCAATGCCACAACCTATTTCCATCAATTAAAGTAGTCCGTTGTGGTAAGGACAAACATATTTCCATCACTGGATGAAGGATTAATCATTACAATGAAATCTAACCCCCATTAAAGAAAGGGTTGATCAATTTGAATTAGCTAAAGGGGAAGGGCTCTCAACTTCTTCTTTCTAGTGAAAAACTAACATTCCTTGCACTTATTTACCCAGAAATGGGAATCTTTGAACAAATACGGCCAATCATAGCCAAACGTCATAATTTTTGCAATAGTTATTCATGTTTATGTCCTCTTGATAAACCATTGTGAAAATCTTAAAATATCTTATTCACCTTCCCTTACAATATACATCAAATGAGGGCACCATTCACATCCCTATAGAAAATAACACCATTTATCATAACATAAGGAATATACTAGAGATGAAAACTTTGTCTTTGAGTCGTATCCAAGTCAATGGTATACTCTCCTAGGAGAAGAAAATATCTCATCTTCATCAAATAGTAGGTAGGAGCATCTTCATGATGGTCATTAAGGAACACCATATCTTCTTCAACTTTTGACTCCAAGTCTGGAACATGCTACTGACATAACCCTTTTCCTCTGACTATCTTGGCAACCTTTATCTGCACATGATACTCCATAACTTTGGTAATCCACCTACCACATTTCTCGTTCATGTATTTATTCAAAAACAATATTTAATGTTGGGATGTGACCCCATTAGGTGAATTTTGTTATTCAATAACATGTGCCTGAAATTCTTTAAATCCCGAATGACAGTAAAAAATTAATTTTCAAAAAATAAATATTTAAGCTCACAATCTTTCAGATACTGGCTTAAAAAGTCAATAGGTTGTTCCATCAGATCATTCTCAATAGTGAGGATCCTAGAAAAATTTTCCTAGCCTAAAAAAGCATAAAGAATACAATCTTTATAGAATCTATGGTTCACCAATGTAGGGGTTTGATAAATTGTTGTCTTAATGGCTTTTAATCTCTGTTTTCCCTCCCTCGTCCAAAAAAAAGGAAAATTCTTCTTCAACATAGTTTTCAATAGTTTACCCAAGGCTTCTTACTAAGGAATGAATCTTTGTATGAAATTTATAGTTCCTAGAAATATCTGAAGACCCTTCTTGTGACTTGGGAGAGAGGGAAAAAATTGAACGAACCATAGCTCGGTCAATGGAAATTCCTTCCCCTAAAACAACATGCCCCAAGAAATTTCCCTCATGCACAACAAAAATGCATTTCTTAGGATTGATTGAAACCCCAAACTTTGTAAATGTGATCTTTTACATGCTTAGAATAAACAATTATATCATCAAGATACACTAAGATAATTTCATTGATCAATCCCTTAAAGGCCATGTCCATAGATTGTTGGAAGGTAGATCCAACATTATATATTCCAAATAACATTTTTTTGTATGCATATATACCCCACTTGGTAGTACAAGATAATAAGAATCTTTAACAAATATATGGTTATAGCCTGAATATCCATCAAGAAAAGAAAACATTTGAGATCCTGTTACCATTTGAAGGATTTTATCCATAGATGGAAGGGGATATTGGTCCTTTAACGAAACCCTGTTTAAATCTATGAAGTTTACACACAATCAAATATCTCCATTTTTATTCCTAACCGGAACTAAGTTACCCACCCAAGATGAATGCTTGATTGTCAAAATAATGCTAGCCTCAATAAGATTGGAAATATCCTTTCTTATCAGTGGTTTAATCTTGGGATTCACCGGTCTCTGTTTTTTCCAAACTGGCTTCGCATTAGGGTCAAGTTCGATGGTATGATGTGGAAAACCTAGATCAAAACCACAAAGATCCTTATAACTTCATAAAAAAACATCATTATACTCTTGAAAACGTTCAAAAAATCCTTTTTCTCTTCTAGAGTACACACTTTGCCAATCTTTAAAATGTTTTCCCTTACTAACCCAAATTTTTAAAAATCGTCATCCTTGACTATCATGTTAGCACTCTATCTTTTAACCTGATCATCTAAAATAAATATCAACTCAAGAGTGACGAAACCTTTTCGAAAATTGTTTATTTTCAATTGTATAATATGGTCGATATATGTTTTGTACAATTTAGCTAGTTTTTTTTGCAGAAAATTTTGCTTCTTCTTGTAGAAAAAGGGTGATTTGTTTATCGCTATTAAAAACTTACCAACTACCCACATTATCAAGAATATCAGGCCATACAACTATCTTAACGGGTTGTTGTTCATCCTTTATGATATCAACAGGCACATCATATTGTGAGCCAACTGTAGCAATCTTATCAACATCTTGGTTTTGATTTCTAGGAACCACATATATTTAGAGACCTTCAAAATATTCAATCATATTCTATACCTAATTATTTTAAGACCTTAGAAAATAATTTTTTGACACACTACGAGCTCTTACCTAATGTATAGAAAATTCACTATATCAAAAACATAGTTAAATCTTTGATCCCCTTCTTTTGAGCCAATTGGATTCATTACACAAAGGGATTCATATTCGGTAACATTGTTAGTACAATTGAATTGCATCCAAAAAGATGAGAAGTATATATATCCTTAAGGAGAAATTAACATGACATCAGCACCTGCCCCATTCTTGCTGTTATCACAAAAAAGTAGCACCCTAAGATTTGGCAATGCAGATCTTTACTTACTCCTTGAGACATCAAAGAACAGTTGGCAAAGACCTTCAGAGCTATTTTGGGTTTTGAGAAGCTGAAGTATAACTGTTCCTTCCTCATGAATACAATATGTGCCTAACCCTATCTCCTCCAAAATAAAATAACTATCTTCCTACTTTTCTGATGCCTTAACATAAGGATCAAACCGATGCTTTAGAATTACCTTATCTAGCACAATATTAGGAACTTCTTCCAAAAGAGTAGTTTATTCGTGGTCAGAAACTTCTTCTTCTTGATCACAAATAGTATAGTTTCCATTTATAGGACTAGAAATATAAGGATCCACATGAATATGATAAATTGGCTCTAACCTTATAGTTAGCTTGGTTCCATGTTGATTCCTAAGAATCATATCTGACTAATTGTAAGATAGATAATCACCCATTTTGGAAGTGAAGTCTTGTGATAAACATATGGAAAAGGAAGGATGAAGGTCAGTGACTAATATATCTTGTGTGAACAATAAGTTGGGACACGCATGTATAGTAAGCTGAAGTCCTTTGATAATCCTAAAGGTTTGAAATGATGTACCATCTAACTGAACAACTCCTCTAGAGACTAGTGTATATTGTATACCAAACACATCTACAATTTTCCTGGGCATGACTGAGCTACTAAAATTAGAATCAATTATGCAGTTATGTACCAAATTCTCACCAATGAATAGAGAGATATAGACTGGTGGAGGTTTATTGTTCTTAGGAGAACCTCTTCCTTCCAGCTGGAAAAAACTCGTAGTAGTTGAAAATCCATGATGTATTGCTTTTCCAGATGTACCAAAAAATTTTAGAGCCTCGTGTGATAAATTCCTCTAAGACGGAATTGAAACTGCTTCCCACATAGTAATGTTCAAGTTTACATTTTTCATTTGTTCAAAAATAATAAAGTGAATACCACCTACTTTACCAATATTATTTTGAGTGCTAGTATCCTCCTTTGTAAAATGTTTGATTACTAATGGAATGCCTGGATAAACTATCTTTCCTTACTTCCTGATTAGTCTATGTTTTAAAGAACTTCTTCCCTGCATATTTACTCACAACCACTTATGGTCGAAGCTAGGAAGTGGATGCTTGATGAGATTTAGAGGGTTGAGATTCCATTTCTTTATTTTTGGAACGATTATTTTCTACCACTGATGAATAATTTGTATTCAACCCATAAAAATCTTCCACCTTCCAATTTAGCAGGTTGGTTTCCTCGAATGCATGTGACTAATTTGTTGCTTCTTGCCTAGATGCATCATGTGTTGGCTTATTTATCGTAGATATACCTTAGAGCATAATAGCTTGGCTAAGAATACCATTAGGAAAAATATTTTGATTGTGAGGTTGAGAGAAGGGATAACACCATTCATAATCTTGAGTTAAGTTGTTTTGAATGGGGACAAGGGATATAGAAGAGATACCAGCAAGAGGGTTTCCAACATTCATATTCTTAACATTTGCAACATGATTTTTAGATTGGTTATTACCTTGAAGGGGTTGACAATTAGACTGGTATTTCTCATTTTGGGATTTATAAGGATGAACATACTAAGATGGTTGTATTTTAAGGTCTACCTAACTTCAAAGAGATCATTTTAAGGGGTTGGTGCAAATAGATCCAGTTGCTTAGAAGATGTCGAAAGAGGATCGATAGTAGGCTGATTGTTGGGAATCTCAGGTACAAGGGAATTGGAGGCTTTGGATCTATGTTCCCATCTTGAATAAAATAATTCTTCACTCTTATAACAATGTCATAAGCATCAGCAAAAGTAATTCCTCCCACTAATTGGATCATAACTGCTACATTGTTGTTAAGGGATCTTAAATAATACAATAATGCGTTATTAGGAGAGGATTTTATCAATTATAGAATAATTTTCTATGTCCTCTAGAATCGGAAGTTGAAATCGCCCATATGTTCTTAAGGAGATATTTTTATAGTGGTTAATTTCTCCATGAGTGACAAGTTATCACTATTATCGTCAAACATTTTGCAAAAATTTTCTCCTAAATCATTCCAATGAGGTACTGGGAAATCTCCTAATCCACAAAAACATTGGAATTATTTACCCTTAAAGGATATGGCAAGAATTCATAATGCCATAGTATCTTTGGTGACATTATAAACTTCACAAATGCTAGCCACTTCTTGAATATGTTCTATAGGAGTAACATTTGTCTCTCCTGTATATAATGGAAGACTCTTAACCGTAGCCGCTAGTATGGTGTCACATTGAGCTAGTGCAATAGTCTGGTGCCATCAAAACCTATAAAGGTTTGAGCTCATGCAAGTGCTTCCATACCATAAAGGATTTGATTCCTCCTTTGTGGTGGGAACCTTCAAACAAAAGGTTTTTAATGACCTCTACAATAGGATGAAGAAGCTTCACCTTTTCTCATTCTCAAAGGAGATAAAGACAACTTGATACACCATTGGTTTTATTTCTTAGAAGAATATCTTGTTTGAATTATTGGCATAAGTTACTGCACTAAAAACTCACAATCTAGAGAATTAGAGTCACCAGGTACTTTGATTCATGAAAGTACTAAGAGTAGTAAGAACTCTTAGTTTGTGCAATCGGGTGTCCTAAAATTTTTTTAATATCGATCATGCACCCATTGAATCTCTGGGTGATCCTATGTAATGTTAGAACATCTCTATGGTGTGGGACCTTTTTTCCTTGGGATGAAACTCTAGAGAAGGTGCACTTCCTTTGAAACTTGGTGCACTTGATTTAATACCAATGTGCAAGGGTATAACAATTGAAATAAAAATTTGTCTAGAGATAAAGGACGGAGAGGTTTAACAGACAACAAATGAAATGGTGATGCACCAAAATTAAATTTAATAGAAAGATCCACCTTGTTTTCACAATCACTATTACAAAACAACATATGGCATGTACATCTCATAAAATATTTTTCAAGAATCGATATAACTAAATATAAAATTCAAATGACATAAAAGAAGAAATACTTTCCGTAACTGAAATATAAAGATTTTATTTCACTTTCCACATAAATTGAAAATGATAACTGATTTAAATGCAAATTAATCCATCATACCAAAGGAATTAACATTCACAAGTGTTAGATAAATCAATTAATTGCACAATATATGAGATAATTGACGGAAAAATATTGTTCTGAATATAATTAAAAGTCTCAAAACTTGTTATTTAACTCTCCCAAAACTAGAGAGTACTTCCAAAAATGATCTAAATTTTTTTTAATGCATAATGCATCTAACTATTTAAAGATTAAAGAGGTTTAGCGATTATAAATCCACCACTAACTAATTAAATGCTAAAAATAGAGTGCATTAATGTCTTAGGTAAAAAGCCAAATAAGTTACATAGGTTTGAAAAATTCAACCATGTAACTTTGACTGATCTAGAGCTTGGAGGTTGTCCATCAATGGCTGGAAGGCCTACCTAGGACTTCCAACATCCTTTTCATTCTTAGATTCTTATTCATTTGTTTCCCATACGGCTAACATGTCCTTGTAATGAATTAAGCACTTGATGGTATCTTGGACTTATTCCTCTTCTAGTTTACATGCATACTAACTTATCACATTTGTAGTATCAACTTCCTTTGCGATATGGGTTGGCACTCTCTTAACATTGTTCATAACCTTCTTAACTTGATTTACAAAATTTTAAAATGAAACAAATTTGTAAATGGAGTGAATGAAAAAAGTATTTTTTACATCCTCATATTACATAACCAAGCTTTTAAAATTCCCTATAATTTGATCAACTAGGAGAACATCAATAGTCTCATTGATAAATTTTTAGTGGATATTTTTGAACTCTTCTGAAATATCATTCATTCCCTCAACTACTTCAATCCATTATTTGTCTAAATTTGTTATGATACCTTGTAACGCTTGTTCCCTTAATTCCATGGCCTTCTAAAATTCAAAAAAATTTGAAACATCTCCAACTACGCCCTCCTATAAGAGCAAATCTGAATCACTATTTCTAATTTCCTTCCAATTCTTCAAATTAAGATCCAAATTATCATTTTATTCAGTGATAATCTCATCAAATTTCATTACGGGAATCTTTGCAACATACAAATCATTATACAAATCAATAGCTTGTTTGGTTACTGTAACAACATCTTGAATTGAACATTGCATATAACTACCAACCACTCTTCCCTTCTAACATATTTTTCTACCATATAGTAGGAATTATCATCAAATTTTTAAGAAATTGAAAGGGTGGTTATAAATTTCACTGGATATGTAATCTTAGTGAGAAGGGCAGCCAGATGCTCAAATTTTCCTTTCATCTCATCATTGGTTACCTTATATTTGTCATTTTTTCAAAAACATTCCCCAGAGCCACCCGCACGTCTTATTTAGCACCTTTTTTATTATCTCTCCTGAGAGTGAACTTACAAATATAGTAGTTCTCTGCCATAATTTTCTGTTTTTTTTAATTCATGGAAGGATTAGTTATTTCAACCAATATTTTCCCAGACTGGTTAATCGATAGGTTAGATACAATTCAGGGTATTTTATCTTGCCTCTTGGGGTGACATCTAGGGAAATCAAATCAACCAAATCAATGATTTGCACCTTATTCTACTTTTAATTTGAAGATGTAGGCATTCAGGTATAGAAAAAGATGATGTGGAAGACATCAAAGGCATAGTTATAGTGGAAATTTGAACAATTGACAATACAATGGCACTCATGGTAGTCACAGAAGGTGGTAATGATGTAGTGACAATGGAAGGTGTAGTGGAAAAAATATCCTCGGGATTACATGAAGTGGAAGTAGAAATAGGAGGGAACAATTGAGGAAGTGGAGTGGAAAATGGAGATTCTATTATCTCTCCTATTGAGAGTGTAGGGAGAGAGGAAAACACTTGAGCCATGGAGGGAAATGGAAGGGAAGAAATGGGAGTCAAAGAAATGGAAGATAGTAATGGAGGAAGGGTGAAATATGTGGGGAAAGTGGATTTTAAGGTGGTGAAGATGGGAGAGAAGAAGAATAAACATGAAACTGTGATGCCTGAGAAATAACTCATGAAACACTCAAATCAACTACTTCAATAAGTTGCAACTCTAGAGGTGTGGTTTTAGCAGTAGGAGCGTCAAAAAATTACCCTGAAATTTTGAGAAAAAGAGAAATATTAGGTGGATTTGTAATGGGCCTTAGGTTTGAACCTTTTACCTTGGAAGAAGTACACTGACCTATCATTGACTAATATTTTACAGATTCTACAAGTTGATCTAACACTTTGGGCATGATTCCCAAAGTTGTTAGATACTAGAGGTTCTCCTTTAGATGGGGCTTGCCTGATCTTTTGTATTTTTTCATTCTTGTTATGACCAATTACTCCAAGGTAATGGTTGGTAAGAAATATTATCTCTTCTATGAGCAGGATCTAATACCTCCCCATCATCTTTTATACCTTTAGGAAAAAATTTAATCCCATAGAGAACAAATTCACCCAAATTAAACCTCTCAAATTCCCTTTTCCTTATAATGATTTCGTCCCAAAAGTGAATCTAGATTTCCTCAAGTTGGGGAAGATGGAACCTCACTATTCCCATTCTACCAAAATTTTCCCAATTATCAAATTTATTCCTTGGATGAAAAGTCCTTAAGAGTGACTTAAGACATTTCTCCTTCCACATTTTTATCCTTACGAATATTTACAAATGAATATCTCCCTATGGTAATAAGAAACTGGACTGCCACCTTATGATGATTATGTAGGATTTTCTGATAATCAAGTAATTGATGAACTAGCTCCAGCAACACCCACTTAGCGATGAGACATCTAGGTAATTTATTTGGAGCTCTTATGAACCCTGACACTCTAATATAGGTAAATATCATAAACTGAAGTTAAATTCCTCCCCACTTCTGTACTTCCTTCCAAGATTCATCTAACATTATTTGAATATACAAATCCTTATCAAAACACTACAATAGAACAAAAAATAAGGCCTCATTCACTCTTCTTGAGTGTTTAAAACCTTATTCCATAGTAATTTGCACATAATATTTGTATATCTGAACAAAGCTTATGACTCACTTTGGATCCAATCTTAGGTATTCTCTCATTATACCCACCACATAGACCAGATAAGAAGTCAAAAAAATTCCTTTGTGTTCAATAAATATTCTAATTGGAAACATATTGAATTGCTGATATGCTCACCCCACTTAATAAACTCTTTGTTCTTCTTAATCATGGATATATACAGAAACATTAGTTATTGAAACTCTCTAGCCATAGGAAGACCTGAAATCTTAATCAACGATGTAATGATATCCTTCACCTCATGAATGAAATTTGAATGAGGAAGTGTCTTAGGAATATTTGACACTACGCCTTTAATTTAACCCAACTAACTCTTGGTAACGAACTTAGTAAAAAATGTGTTCTTCATTTCCCAATGCTCAATTGTGGATTCAGGAGAAATCTTGGCATACCTCTCTGCATGAGGGAGTTTAAAAATATCCTCAAATAAATCACTTTCCAATGTGATTACAACATTCCCATCATCATCTCTCACTAAGCAGGTGGCCTTGTCAAAGTGTGAGGCTATGGCTAGCATAAACTCGAGACATTTTATAGATGATAGAAAAGCATCTGCAATAGGATGTTCTCTATCATAAATTGCCTACATGTACTGCTTCTTGTTTGGAGCCTTAACCCTTTGCCAAAACTCATCCATATCTACGTGTTTAAAATTGGTTTCTCTGATATTTTTGAGTTCTGAAGATAGGTAAGAGGGAGGATACACCCCCAAATAGGTGTAATTCATTTTTTCCTTTCCTTTCAAAGAAGAAGAAGACATTATATTATTTGAGGATTTAAACAATTCAGACCTTGGAGTTTTTGTATACACCTTAGAAATAATCTGTAAAAACCCTCCTAGACTTCTGAAAGTCTGAAGTCTGAAGTTTTGAAATTTAGACTTTCCACCCTATGAGAAGTTTGAGAAATTGTTTGAAAACTTTGAAAAGAAAACTTCAGAAATTTTTTGACCCAAAATTCCTAAATATTCTCTTTCTATAATCCAAATTTGAAAACTTCTAAAACCTGAATTTTAGAATTTTTTGAAAGCAATAATCTCCAAAACCTCAAAAGGAAAAGTTTCAAAGTAACAAAATTTTGAACTCCAAAAATGTAAACCTCTGAAACTCACACAACCTTAAACTCTGAATTCTTTGACTTCTAAAATTCAAAAATAAAAAACCCCAACGTATTTAATCTATGAAGCCCAAAAAACCGATCAATTCATGAAGCCTACAAACTTTAACTCCAGATTGTACCGATGCTCAAAAATCTAAATAGTTTATACCCAAAACCCAAAGATTTTGAAACCATGAAACAAAAATTACGATCTTCAAAATAGCAATGACTCCTCTAGGATCTAAAAGAGAAATTTTTATATTTGAATATTATGAAACTTGAATCTCTGACTGTTTTTGTCTAATACAAATATAATTCATTACCCTGTTCGAAGAAAAAATTGCATTTTAGACTTAAAAATGGTCAACCCAATCACATTAGAAGCCATATCTAGGACTAAGGAAAAGATGTTTTCGTGAACAGAGAAAGGAAGCCGAAGAACAAAGCAAAACAAAAAAAACCCTTAGGGCACAGCGATGAAATGAAAACTAAACAAAACTTACAAAAAAATGAAGAATCATAAAAAATATACCGTAAAAAGATGCATTAGGAAGTATAGTGAAGATCTCAATAAAATTCATAGCGTCACAGTATGTTTAGCAGGTGAAAATGATAGGTAAAAACTGGATTTTTCTTAGGTTAACTAAAAATTAATGCCTAAATGCCGACACATGTGAAGTTGTTTAGAATTTAATGTTTCAGAGGTCAGAGTCCAAAATTTCCATGTGAACTATTTCATTATACATTCAGATCCTGAAACTCCGAAACCCAAAATTTCAAAGTTCTTAAATTTTAGAACTTCAGATTTTCAAATTTTAGAACTTTCCTTCCCAACCCTTGAAAAGAACCAAAAAATCTCTGAAACCCAAAATTCTGAAGTTCAAAATTTCAAAACTTCAGGTTTTTAGATTTCTGAACTTTTTGAAGTATTTTGCCAAAAAGGTAATAAAAATCACCAAATTCAGAAACCTCTGATGTCTAATTTCAGACGTAAGAATTCAGGATAACCTTTGAATTCTACAAGTAGAAAACATAAGTAAAAACTTGAAACCTGAAATCCTTTTTTTACATGATAAGGAAAAAATTTCAAAGTAAAAAATATTAGAATGGAAGGGGAAATAATTTGTAAATGTTATATGGACCTATAGGAAAGGGTAACTTGTAAGGTTAACAAGGGTCATAAACACTCTTCCATGTGAAATACCTAATGAGATAGGGATAGAAACATACTTCTTCTTCCTACTTTTCAACTTATAGTTTACATGTACCAACTATCTACACAATTCCGTCATCAAGATTTAACCGCTTGAAAATTGAGGCAAACTCAATGGAGAGAGATAAAATCCTAACACCCTAATGCAAGATACCATTGAAAAAAGAATGAATAATGAACCATACCTCCTTACTAGGGAAGTGGCTTATGAAGACATCCTCAAATGTTGATTTCCTTCAAGTAAGTTAATGACATACATTGTAAATGTATCAGTTACCTTGGCATAGTGTTGATTACTCTCTTTCAAGACCAATGGTTGGTAATTCTTGAATGTAGGATCTTTTTGGGAGACATTCTGAGAAGGTGTCGGGCCCTTGAAAAACCTTGTGTTCACTAATGCATAGATAAGGTATGAGGTCATGAAAAATTTATTTGAAACAGGTAGATGAAGCAATTGGTGGTGCCAATTTTCACTAATGAGTTTCTCCCAGTCAATCACCTTCTTACCTTTAAGGATTATGAGGATGAAAAGTGTCATCTAGTTATGGAAGATCTTTGTTTTCTCTTCCCTCATTACTTTACTTAAGAGAATGATAGCATCATAGAAAGTACTTTGTAACTCACTATGGAAAAGATTCTTTGGTGTTCAAGAAGGATTCCTTTCATGCTTCAACCAAGAACCGAGTTCAAGACCTTGAAGATATAACTCAATCGTGGAAAATTCAGAAGAGGTGAATTATTGTTTGATCATGACCATATCTTTCTCAGATGGGATTCACATTCTTTGAGATATGAGTTTTAGACTAAGCACAACTAAGATGGAGTTTTTGTCATCCGTTATTATCATATTATTTGGTTTATAGTGTTCGGAACATCCCAACACAAAATTAATGTTTTGAATTGATGTAGGATGTCCACCCACTCCATCCAACCCATTGGAAAATATATTTATCCTTGACATGTGCTCTCGGCCCATCAAAAATTATGTGTTTGAGATCCTCTAGGTACATGTTATATGGAATAGAAAGTTGCAAAATATATGGAATGAGGCCAAAGAACTTCAAATCTTTTCTAACTGAACTATGCACCTTGAGATAAGGGATAAACAAGGGAAACTAACATGAAAGCAATATTAATTTGACAAAAACATCATAAAATTACATGATAAAGCTACTCTCTATTCTTTTGAAAGGTATAAAACATTAAGCCTAGTTAGATTCTAAGAAATCAAAATTTGTGTTGTTTACTCCCAAACATAGTGAAGAGATATCTCCAAGTTGGCAACATGGCCAAGCTTTAGATCTTCCCTTACTAACTATATTTGGAATGGATGGATGCAAGAGGGATGAGCTGTCAAAAATGGAGTATGGCCAAGATCCAAATGTTCTATAGGTTAAAGCTATCACAAATGATTTCTAATGCCTTTCCAAAGTGCTTGAGATATTGTTACCATTTGAAAGGAAATCCTTAGGATTGTATTTATTTTTTTGGTTTGGAAGAGTTTGGAATTTGGGTGCATGTGTGAGTACAAATATTTTAGATTAGATTAGGATAAACATGCTTTAGGCTTAGTTAAGCTTGGTTTAGGCTAGTTAACCAGGGTTTAGGCTAGTTAAACTTGATTAGCAAGTGATTAGAGACTCATTGAGAGTTGGGAGGGGTCTGGATAACCAATTGTGACTAATAGATAGCCTACAAAGCCAATAGAAGTGGTTTAAAGAGAACTAGGAAGGTTCTGAATGGTCAAAAGTAGGAATGTTTAGCTAATAAGAGAGATATTTAGCCAAATAAGATGATTATGGGAAGAATACAACCAAGAAGGTGTCATAAATGGGCATTCGAGAGTGGGGAGAAGAATGGTTGATTAATGAAGTGTCATTGATCGGTTGAATTGGAGGAAATTCTAAGTGTAAGAATATTCCAAGTGTCTACATTTTTTCCTCTTTGGGGTGATGTAAGTGACGTCACTTCAAAGAAAGTAGAAAAGAATAAACAAGTAGAAAATTTTGAAGGGATAGAAGAAAAATGAGTAGAATGAAGGATGCCCCCTCGATTGTTGATAGGGTGATGAAATAGGTCGATTGACGATCAAAAAGATGACAGAAAGAGAAAAAAAGAAATAATAGCACTTGAAGAAGAAGACAAGAAAGGGGATATAGACAAAAAAGGAATAGAAGGAAGAGGGAATGAGCTAACATCCATCCAATTCCTTTTAAACAACTTTATTTTTCATCATATTTCTAAGGATATTCATCATCGGTCCTTATTAAAAAGAATGAACAAAAGTGTAGTATGACATGGAAAGCCATGTATGAACAAATGTCCATTGCTAAAAACACCAAATCCATGTAACATATAAAATGCAATGCAATACAAGAAAGTAAACAAGCTAACCTAACAAAGAAACAAGTACAATGTTTTTGTTATCGAGCTTCAGTTCTGACTTGTGTGAATTAACGACAAGGGTTGATGGTGGTTCCCCAAGTGAGGATACATGCGAGGAGAATAATGGAGGACACTTTGGTCTGATGAAAAAGCAATGTGCACTTCAAAATAGTACTAGGAAACTTGTTGTGTCCCAAAGTACAAACAAACTAAGAAGCTTTAGATTTTTTTGATGGAGGTAGATCAATATGATCCGCGAGTCGTGCACATGAACATGTGAGAACCAAAGAGCGACATTTTGTAGGATGATTTTCAAATTTTATAATTTTTCTTAAATATATTGGAATATTTTGATTTTTCTAACATATTTGAATGTTTTTTATTTTTCTAACTTATTTGAATGTTTTGATTTCTATAACATATTTGAATTTTTTTATTTTTCTAACATATTTGAATGTTTTTTATTTTTCTAACATATTTGAATGTTTTTAATTGATCCTAACATATTTCAATGTTTTTGTTGATTTTGAAAGTTTTCTGAAACTATGTACAGGAAGAAGAGGAAGCGTGGATGCCCCTAGTGATAGATGGGATGTATAAAGGCGTAAGGTCATGTGCGTACGAGAAAGGTGAATATGTAAAAAATTCCCCAATGATTAGGTGGGAGTATTCAAAGGTAAACTCTTTACGGGTAGAAGTGGGACCCAAGTCCATTATGGATAAGTTCAACATGAAGATGAACGTAAACTAATGAAGTGTTGGGAAGAAGAAACGATGCATGGAGCGTATGTTTTCCTAAAAGCACATGAAAGAAAGGAAGGAGAATATTATTTTTGTGAAACCGGACAAAGGTGTCCGAAAACATGGCAAAAAGGTAATCTTATGCACATCGATGTTATGAAGAAAGTAGAAGAACGATGTGAATGATATGAATGTAGCTTATAAGACTTATAATGAAGAAGTGATTAGATAAAGGAAAAAATCGTGAGAAAATACGGAATAGAGTAAGAGTCTGAAAAATGTCCAAAAAAATACACTTGGTAACATACTAATCCTGTTTACTTAGAGAGATCTAGTGTGTGCATGTAGAATTTAATTACCTCTTGAAGGGAAGATTTAATAGTCAATAAGTGAAGACACCCTAGCCAATGTGTAGGAATGATTGATAGTGAAAGGTGATTTTGTGAATGGATGGTGGAAGGATAGCCATACATTTCTCTGTTGTCAGCCAGGTGTTCATAGCCCCAATGGAGATGCATTTGATTCTAATCAAAACATTTCTCTACTTCCAGTTAGGTGTCCATATCCTTGATAGAGATTATTGGAAATACCCCAAGAGAGAGTAATATATCAATTTTATTTTACTTTGTAACTTTTAGCTTTTGATTGATTGATTTTGTTTCTTTTGATTACTGAAAACTTATTTCAGCTCTCTTGTTTGACAAGGGGTTAAGAACCACTGATGGCTGTATTAAAGGAGGTGGAAGTGATTGTGATGACAACATTGGCTAGTGTTGACAAATATGTCCAAAATTTCTTCACAACAAGTTTATTAGATGTTGAATGTGATAGGATATCTAAGAGGTCAATCATTCTTTAATTTACCAAGGTGATGAAATACCAGGGTCAAATAGATACCATAGATATAAATGTCACAAAATTCATGCGAATAGGCTAACCAAAATATCACTGAAGGGATGAAAATGGTAGGAATACTTTCAGAGGACTGATAATAAAGGGAAGAAATAATCGTTCATGTGTATGCAATCCCTAATTGTAATGTCTGATCTTTGTACCTTTTATTTTTTTCTTATGTTTTCTAAATGTTTTTGTATTTTTACATTTGTTTTGAATTTTAGACTTTTGATGGTTTTTGGATAGGTGGGAACACCAGAGTCACTCTATGTGGTAAGATCCAATAAAAATATATGTGACTTCCTTGATAAGGGAGACTAGGCATGTTTGTTTATCAAGCATAATATTTTCTCTGATCTCAATGATCAAGGTGAGTTCATAATCAACAAATGACTATGATTTATCTTGAAACATGGATTTTGTAGGTGGGATCTTGAGTACCCTATCTAGAGGTTTATACATTTTACACCATACTTGATGGTTACATTGATGTGCATTCTTGAATCGTGCTTGATTTACAATTTTGAGAGTGTTTGAGTTGTTGGGGGCTTTTAAGCTCATAGATGTTTTGACCTAAGATTGATTAAGAAAATGTTTGGGTTTTTTATAAGCTGACGTGTGACTTTTATGACCACGAGAAGTGGGAGAAGAGAGATAACATTTATGATTGATAATAGGAATGAGAGAAATGATGGTGGGCTTGCCCCCATCATTAGTAGAAGGATACTGTGATGGACGAATAGGATATGGTCCAAGAATTGAAGAGGGTAGACTACCAGGAGGTGAGCCTCTAATAGAAGATGAGCAAGGGCTACCAGGATATGGGCCTAAGATGGAAGAAATTGGGCTATGAGGAGACGACCCATGAATAGTAGAAGATGATGAAGGACTGTTATGGTGTGGCCCAAGTATAGATGATGAGGGATGACTCAGAGGTATCCCAAACATAGAAGAGGATGAAGGGATACTGAGATGTGGCCCAATAATAGAAGGGAATGTGCTACCAAGAGGTGAACCACATGTAGAAAATGGAGGGATACTAGGATGTGGCCTTAGGATAGAAGATGACGATGGGATACTCAGAAGTGACCAAAGGATACATTTTTATTGAGGAATGGTGATATATAAAGAATGATTAGGTAACAAAAATATAGGACATGGCTCAATGGTAAACCCTGATAACTCATCATGCTCAAAGGAAGTTGAAGATGGAATGCTAGAAGAAGAATCAATTTCCATGACATAAGGATCTTCCCCTATGTTCTGATAAAAGGGATAAACTTATTTTCCCCAATACGCGAGCGTATAAAGTTCAAGAAATAACCCTTGTTTGTTATCCTCTAGAGGGATATCATCATGTAGTCTAATTGTTCCTTCATTATGAGAGAAATCAATTCATATAGGTTGTTGTTCTTTTACCATAGAAGGTTGAATAAAAGAAATAGGTCTGATATGTAGGGATGATTGATTCATAGAATAAGATGACTCAAGAGAGGTAGTCGGATTGCTGGTAGGCATCTCATGAATGGATGATTTGGATCTGGACCTAGATTTATTTTCTAGAAGATGATGCAATGTAGGAGAGAAAATAGGATCACATAGCCATCTATTAAGTTGTGGCGTAGGAGTCGAATTAGTTGATTGACTAGAGGGAATCCAAGTCATGACACTCTTCGATAGAGGAAGAGGTTGTTGAGATGAATGATGAAGGAGGTATTGCAAATAAAGGGAGGACCATGACTCAAGAACCAAATTAGATGTTCGATCGAGGAAACTTGGAGTCACACGAGTCTTCAAAGGAGGAGGACATTGTTGAGGTGATTTGGAATAAAGCTCCTACGAAGAAAGGGAGGACCATGATTCAAGATTTGATCTAGGGGTATTCGAACAATAGTTGGGATCCGAGTATTCAGAAGAAGAGTTGGATTCTGAATGGTAGTTTGGATCTGAATCAGTAGAAGAAGAGTGGGGGGAACCTGAATAATAATTTGGATCAGAATAATCCAAACCATACCACCGACTATGAGCTGAAAGTGGAGAACAGGGTACCCAGATGGGTCCTCTATCACGAAGAACCAAACAAGGTTTAGTTATAATAGGAATATTTTGATTTTAATTCCTAAACCTAGGTTTTGTATTGTAGTAAGTGTGAGAAAGTGCATGATAGTCATTCATTGTTGGTGTCATTTAAGAACAAATTTCTAGACCTAGATAGTGGGATGGAACTCCTTCAAAGGGAAGGAAGTGACATGTCGATTGGAGTAGCAAAATAGAAACCAACTATCCATTTCGTAAGTATGGAGATGCATGCGTGATATTACAAAGAAGTTTTAAGGAAAGTAGACATCATGATCACACAATCTCAATGAGATCAAAAAGGATTTTCCTATAAAATAAGTTTTCTGGATGAATAATCACAAGGAACAATCATGCAAGTGTAAAACACAAAGTCAATCCATAAGGAAATACTCCCTAAAAATGTGTGTGTAAAATGACAGTTCGTTGAAAAGATGATCAACACAATGTAAATATTTATGTCAAGCTCAAAATGAATAAGGCGTAAATATTAAAAAAGGGTAGATTTGACTCCCAATCAAAGGATACAATGACAAGTTCAAGAACTAGCAAGGCCAAAATGATAAAGGGTGAGGTATACAAATGTAAGCCACGTAACCACACCAATTGGACACGTCTATTAAGCTTCACGGAGAAGCAAGATATTAGTGTCAAAGTGGTATCGAAACGACACAAACAAATTAAGAGAAACTCTTCAAGATTTTGGAAAATGTTTGAAGTCAAACTAATTCAAAGTATACTAAGGATGTGCTAAGATGTGTGCAGCGTAACACCACAATGTGGATACTTATATCGCGTTTACAAAAAACATGACATAAGTATCTTAATTATGTCGAGACAATGCAAACAAAGTAACACATCAAAGGGATATAAAATGATGAATCAATCCTAACTATGATGATGATCTTGAAATCAAGATTAAATGGCCATCAAAGATATGAGGATGCATCCACGCACTTTATGCATTTAACAACTCAGCCGCAAACATGGATGAGTGTAAACAGACAAAAACGTGGTGAACACTATCTATGAAAGCACTCCTGAAAGATGCCTTCTCTTGCCCCAAATGAAAAATAATAATGCAAAGGTGTAGATCAAAATATTCAAATAAACTAAGCGTTAGTTGGGCAGAGTTTCACCTCGTTCGAAGATGAGAAAGAAACAAAGATAAGTAACACATTGTAAACTTCATGATGAGATACACTCAAATCTAACTTAAATGGATTCATTCCCATGTTCACAAAACAACATTCTAAATCCCAAAAATTTATCACTTCGTGATGGCCAAGACACGATAACAGGCTAATAAAGTGGGCTCTTTGATGGAATGGCTTCCCAAACAAGATCTCTCAACTAGGTGTCACAATCTATCTTAAGCAAGTTCGATGTACCCAAACAGTCGTAATGAATAATTTGGGAGTATCTCAGCTTTAATTTACCCCCTTCTCATACAATGAGCAACTAGTGTGTTTAGTTGTACTGTCACTGGGGTTGTTATACGGATAACTTGTGACTCTAACTCATAGTGTAAAACTAGTCAAGTGGGTAAGCAGAACATTTCCTATTTCATCTACGAGGTTACTCAACAGTGGATTATTTTAGGGTTGCTGGAACAACCCCCATTGTTGTATCTTAAGGTGTTATGACATAGGGGTTATGTTATAGTTGAGCCGATAGGGACGTACCCTTTTATGAAACCTGCAATACAGTGTGATGAAAGTGGTGTGTTTTTAATTTTTTTAACTTAAATGTGATTTTAAGTATCACATCATGTAGCAACCTATATGAAAACATGTGTAAGTGGGTTCTTTTTTTTGTCTTAGATCCTTCTTTCTTTGACAAGCGTTAGGTCTTATATGTAAGGAGTTAGTATTTTTCCAAAACGTTATATAAAGGAGATAAGATATTATGTTTGATTTCCCAGATCGTCCTAAAACACAAGGAAAGAGGATACACAACAAGGTATCTCACTCAAATTTGCAAGAAATGGAGAAAACCTATGTAAAATGTGAAAATAAGTTCCTTATAACCAACTTTGAAAGATAATTAAATCATTTTGCAAGTACTAAGAAAGTAATTAAATGTTTTTGATTCCCAAGATCACCTAGAAAGGCGCAAGGGAAGAGCATACACATTTCAAACCTTTACAAATAAAGATACAAATATTTTAACTAAGTTAGTATGAAAAATGCGTTGGAAAAGAAACCTGTAAACCATTTTTAGTGTCATAAAATCTTTCAAAGTGATAGAATGGTCAAGAAAACAAGTTTTCAGACTTTAAGACAAGTTACAAAATGAAAAATTACATAATGATGTAAAGCCATTAATTATATATAACTCAAAATCCTAATTTTATGATTTCATTTTGTATTTCTCTTCAATAGCTTTCGAACACAACAAAAACAGAGTCATTTCAAGGTCAGGAGCAAAAGTTATGGCCTCTGGAAAATTGGTGGTGAATGCAGTTAGACACAAACGCACCCTAGCACAAACATGTGCGTGCCTATTTCAACGTAGACGCCCCAGAATGACACCTACATGCACCCCCTGTAAAATCTGTAAAAATCATGGAATTTTAATATTTTCAGTAGAAAATAAGTTAAAGGTTAGCCAAAGAAGCCTATTTTTATCTCAAACCCACAAAACATACATGATCAAGGATGATTTAGCCTACTTAAAAAATAAAATCATGTAAATAACAAGCTATTTATCCTAAAAAACATGAAATTGGTTAGAAAACTAAAAATAAATAGCTTGAAAAGACTCCATTAATGGAGGATGGACTTCATGTTCCACCGGGCATGCCAAATGTATGCAATGAAAAGTTAGAAAAGCTACAGAATGAGGCTAAAGAACCTCAAATCTTTGCTAACTCAACTATGCACCATGAGATAAGAGATAAACAAGGGAAACTAACATGAAAGCATTATTACTTTGACAAAAACATCGAAAACTAACATGATAAAGATACTCTCTACTCTTTTGAAAGATATAAAACTTTGAACCTAATTAGATTCTAAGTAATCAAATTGTGTGTTATTTACTCCCAAACATAGTGAAGAGATCTCTCCAATTTGACTACATGGCCAAACTTTAGATCTTCCCTTACTAACTATATTTGGAATGGATGGATGCAAGAGGGAGGAGCTCTCAACAATGGAGTATGGCCAAGATCCAAATGTTCTAGAGCTTAAAGCTATCACAAATGATTTCTAATGCCTTTCCAAAGTGCTTTAGAGATTTTGACCATTTGAAAGGAAAGCCTTAGGCTTTTATTTATGGTTTCTAGTTTGGAAGTGTTTGGAATTTGGGTGCATGTGGGACTAAAGCTATTTTAGATTAGATTAGGATAAACATGCTTTAGGCTTAGTTCAGCTTGGTTTAGGCTAGTTAACATAGGTTTAGCCTAGTTAAATTTGATTATCAAGTGATTAGAGACTCACTGAGAGTTGGGAGGGGTCTGTATAACCAATTGTGATTGATAGATAGCCTACGAAGCCAATAGAAATGGTTCAGAGAGAACTACAGAGGTTCTGAATGCTCGAAAGGAGGAATGTTGAGCTAATAAGAGAGATATTTAGCCAAATAAGCTGATTATGGGAAGAATATGACCGAGAAGGTGTCATAAATGGGCATCCGAGAATGGGGCGAAGAAGGGTTTATTAATGAAGTGTTTTCTATCGGTTGAATTGGAGGAAATGTCAAGTGTAAGCATACTTCAGGTTTCTACACATGTAAGTAACATTGTTATTATCAACACTCAAGAACTCCGATGTGAGGTCCAAATGTGATCAAGGCCAGTGAAATTGAACTTCATGATATAAAAAATAAAAAATATAGGCTACCGCATACGTGATAATAACTTCTTGCACTTAGAATCGAAAAATCTTATTTTTAGACTCTAGGTTTAAGGAGCTGTCGTTTTGGGAAGCGATACTTATTTACCTTTGTGTCAATATGTAGAAGTTATTATCATTTTGAAAGCTTGTTCACAAATGTTTTATGGAAAATTTGAAGCACATTATATTTTTAGAACGTGGCTGTTTTTCTTCTTTGATTTTTTATTTTTCACTTTTGGACCATGTACCCTAGTTTCCCATTTCTTTAGTTTTTAGGGTTCGATCTTCTGAAGGTTTTTAGAAGTTTTGGAAAGTCACTAAAAATAACAAGTGCGAACTAGAAGCACATACTATTTTTTTAATCTGGTCTTCTTCTCCTCAGTTTGACGAAAATACTTTGTTTTCCTTCAGGGTTTTTGTTTTCGGTGCTTCGTTCAAACTTTTAGTTCAATCCGCCTTCTAGATCAATGGTAGTTTGTAGAAGAAGATTTTAAGAAAACAAAATTTGAATGACTACCGTAAAAAATCTAAAACAACTTTGCAAATTTAATGTTTTGCACCATCAAGTAATTTGGGAGAGGAATATATTCTCTAGCTTTCATTGAATTATGCCTTGGGGTTTATAAGATATGACTGTTTCTTTTATTTTCTTCGCAATGATTTTTGTCAAAATAAAGGGGCATGGTAATGTCTTGAAAAGAAAGATTTTTTGCATGGTGACTATTGATGCGTAATCCTGGCACCCATGATTTTTTGCAACTTGATATATTGAAACTTTTTGTCTGATTTCATAACATGAAGTTTTTCCTAAAGTGTGGGACTTCACGATTGGGAAAGCTCTTCAGATGAAGGCAGACTTCCTATCCTATCCTAGTGCCAACTACTCCAAAGTGTTGAGAGTTGCAGATCTAACCCTAATCTAATATTTCCAAGGACACAGATATAGAGAAAATGCATGAAAATAAAACCTAATCTAAAGGAAGGTGATGCACTAAAAATGATGTTGAACAACCTGCATTAAAAACATAGCGCTACCAGAACCTTGTAAGGGAAACACAACAATACACAATAACCTTGCATGTAATGAAAGATCATAAAAGTTGTAATATAACATGAAATATGGTTTAAAGCATCCAAATATATGATTTTATTGCTCTCAAATTTAATACAATACATCACATTTAGGGCCAAAAGCATAGATTTTGCATTACAATGTTCAATAAGAAGGTTTTAAATCTCCAAAAAACTCTTACATACAAGAAATAAGGTAGGGGCATATGTAAGTTTTTCCAACCTTTTGAAATGAGCCCCTCCTTACAATATATAGGAAGAATGAGAGAAGGGGGAGAGAAGGAATTTGAAATCCTGATTTAACCACCAAAAATTACATTAAAATTACCTACAACAATGATGGGTGTCAATACAAAACCCATGCCTCCATGTACATTGCCTTGTTGGAGAAGAAAGAAAGCCCATAATTCATCATTTTGGTAGATAAGAAATTTGAAAACACCATCTAAATTGGCATACTGTATTTCTTCATTTTAAATACTTAGTCTCGCTAAAATTAAAAGCTTTTTGAAAAGTCCAATTTTTTGCAAATCCGATCTTCCAGTATAAAGTTATGGCCATCTCAAGCTAAGGGTGTCATAATTCAATAAATGTTGATGGTGATTGCTACCTTCTCAGACTCTGAACTGTATCATATCCTCCGTAATAATTATTTTTGGACTTTCAGGATTTAGGACTTCAGATTTTTTGATTTCAGAGTTTAGGTTATTATTCATTGCTCAAGTCGGCTTGAGAGTTCCGAAATTATGAACCTAAGAAGTCTGAAATTTGGAGTTCAGACTCCAAAACCATGTCACATGACATTGTTCATCGCTTGAGAAAAATTTTCCAAAATTCCACAACTCTGAAGTCTGAAATTTAGACTTTAGGTTTCAAAACTTTTCCTTTTTGAGGGTTTGGGTTTCAATATTTCGGGGGTTTTGGGTTTCATGGTTTTAGGTTTCAGCATTTTTAGGGTTTCGAGGTTTTGAGGGTTAGATTATCTACTTGGCACATGAAACCTTTGAAATTTGAAAATCCAGAAGTATGAATTTTTGACTTCGGGTTTTAGAATTTTGACTTCCCTTTTTTGCGTTCCTTTCTGCCAAGTCCCTAAATTTTTCTTTGGCTTAACTCTGAATGCCCCCACCACTGAAGTCTAAATTTTATACTTCGAAGCTTCTTCATTTCCTGAAATCCTTTGTAATTTTCTTGACTTGATTCACTGATTTGCATGGTTTTATCCCAAAATGTGAACTCCTATGACTTAATCAATCCCTCATTTTTTCTCCATGGGGTCTTGTTTGTCCAATTTCACTGAAGGAGAAAAATTGGATGATATTAACAATAATGGAGGATAACAAATGAATGCAGAGAGAAAAAAAGGATGAATGGAAGTAGCATAAATGAAAGAAAGTGAAGAAGTCCAGAAGTAAGGGTTTCTCGTGTATCCGTGCAGGTAGAAGTGGAAGCAGCAACAAAACTTAAAAAATTGTAAATTTTAACAACTTGAACATGGGCGCACTTTCTTGTCCCAACCATCCAAGACATTTGGGATGGTTGGTGCAAAAAGGTGTGCCCCTATCACATTGGTCCATGTGTTGTCATGAGATTTACTAAGGTAGAATAGAGAGGTTCTAAAGAGAAACTCTTTAAAAACTTCCTGTGTCATGTGGGTGACCAAAGCATAAAATGGGAGGGGGAACATTTTTATGTCCCAATAGTCCCAAATTTTTGGGATGGTTTGTGTGAAAAAGTGTGCCCCTCTCTTATTAGGCCACTTGGCACTTCATGACTGGATGAGGCTGGGGGCTTGAAACCAGTGCACAGGGGCATAATTTGAAAATTCGAGCTCCAACATTGTCGTGTCAAGATCCAAGTGGCTACATGGGAGGGGGTGTACTTCTGTGTCCCAAAATTTCCAAACGTTTTGGATGGTTATTGCATAGAATTGAGCCACTCTCACATTGGTTAACTTTTCAAACTTGAGAATTGGCTAACTCCTAAACCATACCTTGGGGAGCGACTTGACGAAGGCATAACTTGAGCTCCCATATAACATTTCCCACACTTCTTTATATAAAATTTGTTATGTGAATAAATTCCCTTATCTTTTAAATCATTAAAATACTTCTTGGATTGTTAAAAGATAAGTTTTCTTTGAGATTTGTTAATAAAAGTTTATGTAAATATTCTTTATAAAAATGTTGTAATAATATATTTGATAAATGTGGGAATGAGTATCCTAAGAATTTGATTAAATATTCTTAATTAAAGTGAACGGGTGTGGAAACCATTGTGTTGTTTGACAACCACCTATGATGTATTATAAAAATAAATGCAAATCTAAATAGATAATATGTACATGAACATGAAAATGAACAAGTATTAAATGAATTATGAATGAATCATTTTGAGAGAGAAATAATTGCAAAAGAGTGTGATGGAATTTGTGAATTTAGTCTATGGAAGTAATTTTAAGGATGACCAAGTTACATGAAGGAGGTGGATAAGAGAGATGAGCACAAACGGTGTCCTAACCAGGGGTATGGCATACAACCTAGGATGGTTCATGGCCAGAACAAGGTGAAAATAAATTGGGTGTATAACATTTCCTCTCATAGTGCGGACATAGACTAGTGTCTCTTAACCTGCGGGTGCATTGGAATTTTGTATTAGAATTGCTGATTATTGTCTTAGATAATTTATCTCTTTGTAAAACTATATAAATTATGTTGAAAATTTAATGTAAAGAAGTTAAATCTTTTTTTTACTTTTGATAAATGTGCAAGTGAATGTATTCAGTTCATTTTGTTATGTATAATTTGAAAATATGTATTTTTTTATCATAACAGAGAATTGCAAGTATAAATTAATGAAATACATAATTTTAGATGTATATGTTCTTATTTTGATGAGAAATGGTGTAAATTATTGCACAATAAGAATTGATATATGTAACTTATAGTATTTAAAGTATAATCTTGGTCTTCAATGGCATCTTCGGGATGAATTGTCTATTTTTTTTCTCTTCTATTTTGTACCCAAAAGCTTTCCCTTAGATATGATTATTTTTGTTCTTCTAAGTCTGCCCAAAATCAAAATATATATAATATGGGGAAGCACTGTAGTTCAAAGTTCAAGCCAATAAGAATGTTCCATGTAGAGCTCTTCGTTGTGTACGAGTTTTGCTAGATCTTTATGAGCATTGCGAATCTTTAAGGCAATAATAATACTACAAGAAAGATCAAAATTTCATACTTTATTAGATCCTTCTAAGAGTTGTGAAGCATGATCCAATGAGATCATTCCATGCTCTTTACAGATTCACACTTATGTTAACTGGTTTTCTAACCAATGCAAAAACTTATCCAATAGAAAATCTTTAAGTCTCTTCACATTTTACGATGTTAGTATTTCGTTAACCTTGATAGTTATTAACTGATGAATTATAGCCATCTCTCTTTTTCCTCATGTCTCCGCCTTTCCTTTGATGTGTCTCATGTCTCTGCTACAGACCCAAGATTTTCTTGGAATCCAATTGATTCTGGGGTTTTAAGTTAGGCAAATCCCTATAGTTTCTTCTACTCCCAGGATACTTATAGTTAGCATTACATAGTCATTGATATCTCCACACATCTCTTGTCCAATTATTGCCACATTTCCTCTCCATTGACCTCGCCGACCTCCCGTACCTGAAAATATTTTTGTTTGGGTTAATTATGCGAGCTAGTGTCTGTAAGGTGGAATTGTTAAGAAAATTCATAGAATTGTGACACATGTCTATATCTTTCCACATCACTTTAAGATTTAATTAACCAATTTTATTCGTATCTTGAAAATTTTTAAATTCATATTAGGTTATTTTAATATAGTAGTAAATTCAACTTATCTTTTCTTGGTTAAATGGTATTAAAATTTAAAAGTGTATAAGACTTCTGCAATTAGATCTATCGTTAAGGTTTAGGTTTTTTTTATCAAGGGAAAAAGTTACATTTCAAAATTTACTGAAAATTAATTTTTGAATAAAATGGTGGGGTTCTCATACCTTTATTCGGCCTAAAACATAGAATTTTGCTTCAGGATCAAAGGTTGTACATGCTGAAAATAGGTTGTGGGTAAAATTATCTGAGTCTTGTGAAAAACATGTGACCACCATCCTATAGAGCTCTTAATTATTTTTCTAGAGATATTATTTTTGGCTTCTAACTCCATACGGAGCTCCCATAATGACTTCTCAAATCTCAGGGGTTGTTTTTGCACTATACATTACTTCACCCTCTAAGACCAACTTTTGCTAAAACTGCTCCAATATTTCTGAAACTTCACAAAATCTTCCAAAACCAATTGTATAACATTCTTAGATCTCTGATACACCTCCTTCATGATTTTTAGTCTTCTTTACACTCCGGGGGGTGTGCACAAGCCTTAGGAAGATAGAAATTTTATCTTTTCTTAAGCCTCTTTGAGAGTGTGTCTTAATAGATCTTTCCTTGGAAGTGCTTTAATAGACTCGATAACCCTAAATCACCTATAAACATGATGACAAAAAATATTTGACTATTCATAAGGATAGAATAGGACTAATACGAGGGTTAGAATGATCTAGAGGAGGGCTTAGGATGACCTTTAAGAAAAAAAATCATGGTAAGGTATGGTTATCATGCTTTCATCTGAGAATTTTTCCCTTGCAAAAAATCAGCACAATGGAATGGAAAAATATGAAAGTATGAATTATTCTAGATTTAGGGTAGATTTCATGCCAACAATTTGTGTTGACCATGTGGTGGATGTAGGTAACAAAATAAGGCCAAGTGGAGCATACTAGTGTTTGTATATTAACATGTGATTTTGATATAATTTAGTGGTATACACTATATCAATGGCATTGTTATGAATGGAAATATAAATTATTGTTTTCTTTGATGATTATAGAGTTGTTATTCATTGGGAAAAGTGTGTTATTTTCGTACTTGTTTCACTTTTATATGTTTGAATAGTTCCCAACTTGTCATAGTTTTTCCTTTTTGTTGAGTGAAATAATTGTATGTATCATGTTGAACTTGATGTCAAACAAACTCTTACAGATAGTATTTTCAATCGGTATAGGTACCTGAATTTGGAAACTTACCATCTATAACTTTTATAATATTAATAATTTAAATATTGTTTATACCATTAAATTGATGGTGACAAAGCGAGTCTAGATAAAATTATTCAATGGTTATATGAGGTGTTAACCTAGGGAACTCTCATATCCTCCTAGGAATAATAACAACTTGTATTTGTGTGTTTCATTTGGCAGAACTTATGAATCATCGTATAACACGAAAATACAATATAATTTGGATAAACCATGTTTCCATTGAAATAGATCCTTAGTTATATTGGAATGTTATACTTTTGATTTAAAGGTAGAAAAAAGTTATCTTCCATGTTAATTGACATCTTTTCCTTCTTAACAATAGTAATGTTTAGATGAATATTATCTTGCCTTACCTAGCTAAACCAAACTAATGTTTAACCCCTTTTTCTTCCTTACACACTTATTCAAGTCATTTTAAGTCTAATACCATGATAAGAAAATAATTTTACCTTTCACTACTTCTTTTCTTGTGGTTCACTTGGGACAAGCCTTGAAAAAATGTTCACTAGTTTAGGTAAATTCATGTGAGGAAGGGGCTATTCATTTTCCCTAGGTGTTATAATTATAGTCTCCTATTAAACAAACTATCCTTCGTGTGTGTATTTTCCTTGGCCATGTAATGGGTAGACAATCCTTTATAATATAGTTAGGGTGTTTTCATCTTGAAATGATCTCATTAAAGAAATGTAAATGACATGATTAGTACATAGTACTTTGTTACCTACAAATGTTAAAATTGAGTTTGAATCCCTTAATCCCTTCTCAAAAAAAATTGTTATCTTGGAAAGAAAGATCGAAGTTTCCTTGAGTTACACCAAGATTTTGTGAGATAATAGTGTTCAAGTACTCTTGTTGTAATTTTAATAGGGTGTAAAGAATAGAGAGAAAATTAATTAATTGATTCTAGTACCTCCTTGAGTTTATCGATGTATGAAATGTTTAAAATATGTTACCTAATAGTCATTTTAGTGTCCTTCAAGGCCTTTGTAAGTGTAAGGTGAGTTAGATTCCTCATTGTAATACATGTTTAATGTTAGAGTAGTTAATGATAGTGAAATGAAATTTTTGGAAGATATCACTTCCCTTGGAGTATTGAGACCCTAAATATTAAGAATGTATTGTGTAACTTGACATTCTTTTAAAATAATGCTAACAAGATCCCAAAATAATAATATAACCATAATAAGATCAAGAGTAAGTGGGGTATCGGTTAGGGGAAAAGGGATTCTCAGAGTTCTCCTTATAAATTAGTTAGACCATGTATTATGTTGTATAAAAAAATTGTTGGTAACTTGTTCATAGTGAGTTTAGGATTTCATGAGAATATGAATTCATATGTAAAAAACAAAACTTATGACGTATAAATATCAGCAAAGACTCAAACAAGTATGGTTTGATAACAAGTTCAAAAAAATAGACCTCCCCTAGTGGATATAAGATTATATGAAAAGGGATATTGGACATTAATCTTATGTAAATCTTAAGATTACTTCCCTGAATTCATGCACGTTTTGATTGTGTAAGGAAGGTAAAACTAAAATTCAAGTAAAATTATTTTAAGATCAAACCCTTTGCATAATATCTATCAACCATGTAATTATACGTGTTTAAAATGCATAGAACTAACAATTGAGTTATGGAAATTATTATAATGGAGAAAAAAATCAAATATAATTCTTTAATAATTAAACTTTAAATGGAACCATCATAGGTAAAATGTTAAATGAAAAAAAATGAAATGAAATCTAGCTTAAAGAAGAATGATGGATTACATACTAAGTGCGTTTCAAATCATTTAAGTCAATAATAAAATAGGATTGTAATAAATATATATCCATGAAAATTTTATGTCGTGGAAAGTGTCTATTTGTAATTGTACATTGTAGTGAGATCTTTATTTGTACTTTGTAATTTGGGGAAATGTTCCTTTGATGTACATTGATTATTTTTCATGTTATATATACGAGTTCATATTTGAGAAAATGTGTCATGTGTTGAGTGTTATCCTAGGTGATCCCATGTTGTGTCATATATCAAGCAATGGAAGTCAAAAAAAATATTCTAGTATTTTGTTTTTATATTTGAGTGTCAAAATTATGGGCATGACATTTGGTATCAGAGTAGAGGTTCATGCTCTCAAACCTCTAGGATGGCTAGTGTTGTGATGATTATGCATGGTGGTGGAGGAGATGGAATATTAATATGATAATATGTTATGATGTGACAAGCATTATAATTGTGATTATATGAATGCACGTTTTGTGCATACCACTTAGTGTGGACTCATTATAATGTTGATGTGTTTTGTGATGAGAACTTATTAACTCTCTTTCATGAATTCAATGAGAATTTTACATGTGATATACCACCTTGTTGTGTGAAAGGAATGTTATTGTGGGCTAAGAAGTGTTGGAGTGTTTTCTTATTCTGTGATATGTGTATGTGCTAATATGTTGTATGAAAAATTACTTGGTAGTGAATTTTATCATATCGTAATCTTTCCACCATATTTTGATGTATCGTGTTGTGTCACCTTGTTGTATTGTAATTATTGTATGTCATGATGTTCGTCCCTAAGTTAATTGTACATATTCTTCAAGGCTTATGTGATGAATTTGAGTCATTAATTAGGTGCATATAGTGATTTTATAACACATATTAGATCATACTTGCACTTTGGGTGAGTTATGTGGAAAAGTGACATGTTATATGTTGTGGAAATAATGTTGTGTTATATGCCATTAATATACCATGTGTAAGACACTATCATTACTATGTGTAAATCACCATTTTGTTAGTTATGTATTTATGTGTAATGCTGTATACCCTACACTCACTGACCTTAAGGGAGACAATCAATCAAAATTTTATGTGCGGAGAGATAATAATGCATAAAATTACCCATAAACTTGACCCGCATATGATACTTAGAATTGGAGTCTTGTGTAGCCTGATAATCCACTTCTATCCATTTGATATACTTCGAGCATGCTCAGTATATTGTTGAATGTGCACCATCTAAGGATTAACTTCTCTCCTATATGGGTTGTCTATTGAACAATCCTACGTGATACCACATATGTTAAGCCTTGTGGAAGTTTAGAGGGATCACAAGGGGTTCATTAGCTAGATAATATCCTAGCACGTGAGTTCATATTGAGGTAATTAAAATTAATAAAAGTAAAGTCAATATATTGGTAGACATGAGGGGGTGAAAGGATTTAATTTATTAATATTTTAAATCAGGTATTGGGGGTAGTTAGAGAGGTGGATCAAAGGATAGGGAGGTTTAATTTTAATATAAAACTAAAACATTTAAACCCTAGTTTTTAAAACTAAATACCTTAAAATTGCAATTTAAGTAGTGAGGTCATAAAGTTAAATTACAATATCTTTTTGAATAAAGAAATCTCAATTAGGAGATTCTTAACCAAGATATAATAAAATGGTAGAAAACTAGGATTGAGTATGTTTTTCAACACAAGTGATATTATTTCACCATCTTAATTATTTGAAGAACTATTGATAAATGATTAAATCTTAATATCTTTAAGGCAATTGGTAATAGGTCTTGTATGGCTTCAAACTATCTTTCAAGAGAAAATGCATACCAGAAAAATTGAGTGAGAAATATGATATATTTTATGTTTAATAGGGTAGAAATAAACAGGGATAAATAAAATTGTTATGGAAAAATAGGTAAGTAGGGTACATGGAAAAAATAGGGGGTATTTTCGTTCTAATAATATAACAGGAGGGGGTATTATCAATTTAATAATTAGAGGTAAAAACTAGAATTAAGGGTATTCTTTAATACCCTTTGAACGAATGTGCTATGCCATATTTTTACTAAGTGAACCCCCCATGAGAGGGATGATTCAGAAAAATATTATGGAAAATATATTATTTGATTAGTTATTAATTATATTCCAAGTCGCGCTCAATGTCGAACAGGGCCCTATGCCCTCCTAAGGATGCCGAGATGTATAGTGTACACTTGATATCATACGAGATTCGATATAATTATGATGCTGTAATTTTTTTATATATTTTGAGAGTTGAGACTCGATATCTAAATGCCAGTAGATCAATGAGTACCCCTTGGTTGGATATATAAAGCCATATAGTGATAGTGATTGTGATGTGATATTTCTTTATATATACCTTATTCATAAATTTTAATTTTCTTTCTCTTCCTTTTCTAAACCAAAAATTTCTGCCATTTTACTTTTAGTTGAGTTATTTCTTGTTATTTTGGGCGTTTTATTTGATTGTTACACTAGAATTATGATTTTTGCACTAAATGCGGCTAATTAGCCATTTCTTTTTCTTTGATTAAGAGTTGAATTTGAGTTAAAATTATTCCTTATGTTTCCAATTTGTCTTCTTGCTTGGCCCAAAGCGATTGAATTTGATGCTACTTGGCAATTCAGTTTTTTCTTTTGCCATATTGGTTCTAATCTTGTTATGTGTTTTATTAGGGACATGAGTTTACCATGAATTGGTGGTACATATGGGCCTGCTTCGTTTTATGGGGGTATGCCACAAAGAGTTATAGATAACTAGTGTGGTTGTCAAACTACAAGTTATCATTTCACTTGGGTTGGAGGTGTTTGGACTCTACGTGCCTAGGGCGATAATGTGACCAGCCTCTTTGGTGGAGAGAAAAGGAAAATTTGTCTTCATTTTATTGTTTGGGAGGTATATGGTTTTGTATTGGGAGGCTTATAGAGATTGGAGGTACATAGAGTTGGTATTATGATTTATGAGTACTCATGTGAGTTTAGTTATGTGTTATGTTGTCGAGGATTGATGTTCCTCATTGATGATATGATGTTGATCTCATCTTGAAAGTGTGTAGTTATAGTTATGATAATGAGTTGTGTGAAACATGTGTATTTGTATTGTTGCGGATTCCTTATTTTTATGTTAATCTCATGTTATGTATATTATCTATGTCTGTGGCATATGTGCATCAACTAATATGTTGTGTGGATTGTATATTCTCTTCATGGTTGGGTTGATGTTTTCTCTTGTGATATAGTCACGAAAGTGTGCTACAGGGTGTCATATAAGTCATCAGTGTTGTGTTTTAACCTTATGTGATATCAAGATGTTGTGATCTATTGGGCACCAACAAAAATAAATCAATTGAAGCCTTAAAAAATGAAATATTAAGAGCTTGAGATTAAGATAAGGTTGTAAAGGAAAAAACTAAATAAGTGATAATGTAAAATGGAACTACCAATCTTCACAGAACATTAAAAAATTTAAGAAATTTGCAAGATTTTTCTTCTACCTTGTGGTTACATTTTAGTGATAGAGATCTCATCCCTAGATAGGCTTTTCCGTGGTCGACTTTCTTGCTTGTTACCCTTACAGCCTCAGTGTTATATCATATAATGGATAATGCTCTTGTAAGCGGAGAGAAATGTAGTTCCCACTTCAATTAAACGAATTAAATATGAAAGAAAGAATGAAAGCCATTGAGGATAAATGTAGAGGTGGGTGAGAGAGTGAAGCCGGTGGTAAGCGAGTGGGTGAAGGAGGAGATGTGAAATAGAGTATGGGTGTCGTTAATTGCTCTCTTCTCTCAAACTACGCTTAGAAAAGATTTTTGAATAATATGAGAAATCCATCAAATCGGATTGGCATTTTTTTTATGTTATCTACTTCTCCACCACCACGGAAGGAATGTAATAAATGTGAGAGTCTAGATAGGGAACGAGGGATCTTCGACAAATTCCTTCTAGGAATGTGGCTATGCCACGGTGCCAAGATAAGCTCACAATGGATTTTTTGAAAAGCAATTAGAAACTTTCAATCAAGTGCAATTTGCAGGTATAAAGTTAAACTCCACAACATCCACCAGCGTATTCCCTACCTTTGTGCCAAAATAGGAGCTTGAAAATGGGCATGGACAGGGATAAAAGTAAAATCAAGGGATTTTTTCCTTATTTTGTAGTTGCAATGTTCTGGTAGATATGCATGCAAACTGAGAAGCATGTAGGTGGCGTGTGAACTACTTGACAAAATTCCTGAAAGAAATATGGCTCATGAAACATACCGTGACCGTATAAGCTTCATTTCTTTATCTTATTTGCATCATGCACAAGTTTAGAGGAGGGTGGACATTCTTGGATATTCCTACCATCTTGAGGGGATTCTAAACTCAGTCATTAGCATGAAAATTAAGCTTGTGGTGGTTGTGGGGATTTGTTTTTCGTGCGCTTGTAGATCATATAATAATTTATAACAAGGGTCTTAATATTTACATTATTTCTTCTTTTGCTATGGTTTATAAAAAACAATCCCTTTTTTTCTCGTGTCAAACACCTATGTAGAAGAGGTCTATAATAAAGGTTAAAATGCATCAGAGCAAGGAATGGGTGTCTATTTTAGCTTTAAAAAAAGTGTATCAATGATCATGGTACGGTCGAGTGTGATTTTTTCATTGAAATTGTTTTGAGATGGTTTGATAGGCAAGTACACTCTGGATATGTTGACCAATGGACCATAATGAATTTGAATCGACCTTTGTGATGTGTGGCATGACTCGTGCCCTGAGTTATGAAATGGGTTTTATTTTAGGATGAAAATGGTTCAGGAGATGCACTAAATGGGTATGTTAAAAAGGCCTTGGAAGCTCCAAACTGCTATGCTTTAATTCGGTTCAAGCCAAAATCCACAGCACTGCTAGGATCTGCCCAACCTCTGTCAAAAGGGAGATTTAGAGGAGGTCCTGGACAGGTGCCAAAGCATAAAAGGTACAGAAAATTTGTCTGATTTTTTTAGTTGCAAGTGGCTTGATAGACATATAGGCAAAGACCTGGAAGCGCTCCCAAGGCATGAAAACTATTTAACTAAATGCCTGAAAGAAATGTGGAAACATGTACAACCAAGAAAGCCCCCTTTTCATTTTATTGGTAGGCATGAATGAGGATCTTGGACGCACAATTATTTTGGGGAAACTATAAATCTCATCGACGTGTTGTTTAAGCCTGCAGTGGTTGGCAGCATGATTTTCTTGGTGCTTCAAAATGTGGTCTGCCTATCAGAGGCTTTGGAAATATGTATTCTTTAGAGGAAACGATGATTGCAGGCCACATACAAAATGGATTTTTTGTTATTCATGTCTACTAAAATGTAATACCATGTGGCTGATTTATTCAAAACGAATTTGAAATGTCAGAGGTGACGGTAACCAAATTAATAAGGGAAGTGATTGATTCGTTACTCTAATCAATCGTTGTTAAAATTAGGCTCCTCGTTATATCAAGCTTGGGTATGTTTGTGGGAAAAAAAAAGGGGAGGGGGATTCAAGAACAAAGAAGAAGCACCATAGTGGTTGTAGCTTTGACAATTAAGGAAATAAAGGGTTCGATTGACATAGAGCTCGATGGCCTTGAAAAGGATTTAGATCATTCTATGAGCATCCTTCATTGGAAACTAAGTTTTCATTTAGATACAAAAATGTGGACTCTTGTCAGAGGCACGAGAATGAATGACATTACACATCAACAAAATGTCTCTTCTTGGAGTGCGTGTAAAAATTGTCTCAAACACACCCTTCCCACAGTGCCTCATTAGCTACATGTATAGTAATCTTAACTTGTCTTTCATTATTTTCATTTTTTTTTATTTTTTCTTTTGCAATGAAATACTTCACTTTTGGTCATTTAAAATGAAATTATATTGCAAAATAGTAAAAAGTTACCTCGTGTCTTTTGTAAACTGATTTATACTTTGACCATCAAGCATGTTTGTTGCCACAACCTTATACATTGTTAAACACATGGTATCAGAATTAGGCTTTTCTTCTGTTTTACTGCTGAGAACTAGAGGAGTCTTTAACTAAAATAACCTTTTTGTTAATTTGAAAATTTCGAAAAATGCAATTTCTAGAGACTCGCAAAATGTCTTTCCAAACCTCGGAAATGAGAAGCCAATTATTTTTTGTGTACCTTGTCATCATGAGATGCCATAAAAACTTTCACAATGCCCTAAATTGATCATTTGATCATTTGATATAACGTGTCAGGAGTCCTGTTGACCCTGTTTGCAGGGTCAGGTAGTTGTTAGAAGTTAAAAGTTGGGTTTCATTTTGGCATGCCATTTGGACCTTGAGCAAAGAAATGACTAGCCGCCTTTGTAAACCTCTACTATTTCTAAATGATAATTTCCTGCAAACCTTAGTTTATATAAAAACACCTCATTAGTAGGTTTTTCAAGGTCATTATTTAAACATGTGATCATTGTTTTACCATGTCAAACTAGTCCAACTACAACCATTTGTAAACTAGTCACCATTTCTAAGTACCATCAACTCCTTTGAAGACTCGGTATATAGGATAGCGTGTATGAACTTCCCTATTGTGCATTATCTCATTGGAAGCCAATTTTTGAACGCATTTTTGCTTCCCTCGAGCTACAATTGAACATTTTCTCAAACTAGTGGGAAAATGTGAACAACATCGTCAGACCCTTGTTAATTCAATTTAACTAATGAGAAACTTGTAGAAAAGTATAAATGAATATATGGAGCTCTATTGTGTGGTTTGTTTTGAGATCTTTGATTTTCAGGAAAATAGTGTTTTGTCTCTCTTTCTCTCCTCCTCTAGTTTAGAAATGAAATGAAATGAATGAATGTATATCGTATTGTCTCCTGCTACATGCTAAGTAATATAATCATGTAAATGGAAAACTATTAAATTATGAATTAAGATCAATTTAGAGTAGATGTCATGCAAGCAGTTTGTGTTGACCATGCGATGGATGCAGGTACCAGAATATGGACATGTGGAGCATACTGGTGTCTACATATTAGCATGTGACTTTGAAATAATGTAGTTGTATATGTTATATCGGTGACATTTTTATGCATAGAAATGTAAATTATTGCTTTCTTTGATGATTACAAAATTGTAAGCCATTGGGAAAAGTGTGGCATTTTCGTACTTGTTGCACATTTAGATGTTTGAATAGTTCCCTACTTGTCATACTTTTTTTTTTGGTTGAGTGAAATAATTTAATGTCTTATGTTGAACTTGAATTCATAAAAAATCCTATAGATAGTACATGCAATCAGTGTAGGTAGATGAATTTGGAAACTTGCTATCTAGAACTATTAGAATAGTCGTAGTTTAAATATTTCTTTTACCAATAAAATTGATGGTGAAAAAGTGAGAATAGATAAAATTATTCAATGGTTAGGTGAGATGTTGAACCTAGGGCACTCTCTTAGCCTCCTAGCAAGAATAACAACTTATAGTCATGTGTTTCATTGGACATAACTCGTCAATCATCTTATAGCATGAAAATAGAATAAAATTTTGATATACCATGTGTGCATTGAAATGGATGTGTACTTGTATTTGAATGTTAGACTTGTGATATAAAGGTATAAAACAAATATTTGTCGCATTAATTTTTGTATTTTCCATCTTAAAACTTAGAATGTTTAGAAAAATAAAATCTCACCTTAGCTAACTAGACCAGATTGATATATAACCCCTTTGTCCTCCTCACACACTTAGTTGAGTCATGTCAAGTCTTAAACCCCATACCATGCTAAGAAAATAATTAGACCTTTCACTAATTGTTTTCTTGTTTTGCACTTGGGACAAGCCTTACAAAATATTTCCTTAGCTTAGATACATTTGTGTGAGGAAAGGGTTGCACTATGTGTACCATGTCACATTGGGTGTAAGTTCGATCATTTTCCCTAGGTGTTGTAATTCTAGTAACCTCTTAAAGAATATTTCCATTGTGTGTGTTTTGTCTTTGGCCTTGTAATGGGTAGAAAAGCCTTGTGAATATAATTTCGGTGTTTTCATCTTGAAATGATCTCATTAAATAAATGTAAATGTCACAGTTGGTACCTATGTTGTTGTTACCTACACATGATAATATTGAATTTGAATCCCTAATAGCTGTAATTGTACGTGTTTAAAATGCATAGAACTAAAAAATTGAGTCATGAAGATTATTATAATGGAGAAAAAAATCAAATTTAAGTGTACTTATTAAAAATAATATTTTAAATGGAATCATCAAAAGTAAAATGTTAAACGAAATAAAGAAAATGCAATCTAGCTTAAAGAAGATTGAAAGATTATATGCTAAATGCCTTTCAAATAATTATGGTCAATTATAAAATAGGACTGTATTAATAAATACATATCCATGAAAATGTTGCATCGTCAAAAGTCCCTGTCCTTAACTATATATTATAGTGGGATCGTTGTTTGTACTTTGTCATTTGGAGAAGTGTGGATTTTTTGTGCATCATATGTTTTTCATATTATATATGTGAATTCATGTTTGTACAAATGTCTCATGTGTTGTGTGTTATCATATGTGATCGCATGTGGTATCATTTATCAAGCAATGTAAGTCAAAAAAAAAAAAAATCCCGAGTTTTTGTTGTTGTATTTGTTAGTCAAAATTGTGGGCGTGACAGTTACCGTATAGTAAAATTGTACTTACAATTTTATTGTTATTTAGGTTATATGTTATATTGTTATGTATTACGGGTCTAACACCCACTTGATTGTTGGAGAGAATCATGGGTTATTGACTTCCTAATTGTCTTTCCTATATATTTGGATGTGTAGCCAAATATAATCAATAAGGAGTATTATTATGTGCTAATTACATTTTAGAAATCTGGGTTTTTCTATCATTTTCTATCAGAGGAATCGAAATTCTAATGCCTGTGTAATGAGATTTATTCATTATTTAATGTAGGATATCTCACTTTCACCTGAGCAGACTTGTTGGTGATTACTCAAGATTCTGTAGTTACATATTTATAGCCAAGTATATTTTTATATTAGTTTTTACATCTGTGGAGGAGCCACAGTACGCCCATTCAACCACAATCTTCATGTCTCTACCTGATTATTAAGTGTATAATCCTGGAGTCTTGTGAGGAATCTTTGGAAAGTTTTAGAATTTAATTTTTACTACAGATCCAAAAATAACTTTTGGTAAAGTGCAAACAATCAACCGATCTACCATTATGGATATCATATAATTGCTTTGTTCAGAATTTACAAGTTATTTTCTGTGGGTTTGTTCTTATTGATAGGGATTAGTGACATTACCTTTTTGAGAATAGTGCGTAAGTGTGTAAGACGTGAAGGATGGTGATTGTCAGCTGTTTGATGGAATATTAACTCGTACACCCAAGTAAACATCAGGTCGTTCACCTCTCAAACACGTCCAAAGTCTTTGCTACAAATCAAACATGGCATGTTAGCTTGACCAGGATACTCTCGATATTTTAGTTATTGCTAGTAATATGGAATTTCAAATCTGATAAACTAGAGTCTTCATCAACTACGTACTACCTTCTTTGGGAGTGCCGAAAAATCTTCATTGCTTTTCTCTCAACTAATTTTCTGCCAAACGTGTTTCAAACTTTCCAAGGAGTTTTTGTTAGGAAAATTTTTGTTGGAGATATTTCATTGTGACATTGTTAAATCTTTGATTCTGTGGGGGCTACCTACCAGAGTGTCTAAACCATTTGAAATTTTGGAGAGGTTGATGTCTACAGTTATCGCACAGCGTGAGTGTGGTTGTGGATGATATTACAGTGAATCAACCCAATAAAAACCAAGATTACTATATTTTGGTCGAGATATTGAAATCCACATGAACTCCCTTGCCTAGTTTATGGGTGTGCATTCTTTACGTGCCACCTATATTTCCTTCAGTTTTCTCAAGTCAAAATATAGATGGTCAGTTCTTTAGATATTATAATTTCTTATATTTAAAGTTTTTATACGTTTGTGATCTGATTAGAGTTTCATATATAGTTTTAAGTCAATTAGGTATCCCTTAGATGAAGGTGAATTGGGTAGTTGAATTTGGTGTTGGCGTTATTTGAAAAGGAATAAAGTTTATTTTATTTTATTTTATTTTTATGAAATAGACTATATTACTTAATAAAAATATTACAGCTATCCACAAAAAATATGAGTGGTAACGGGCACACCCCATGTTCAAATTAGCCGAGGCTAGGAAGCCAAAGTACCAAAAGGCAACAATGCCAAAAAAACAAAAGGAAAATAAACTAAGCTGCCGCAACAAACATAGCAGCAAGGGGCGGTGGTGGAGGCCCTTTATCCTCTAGGTTACAACCTGGAAGATCATTTCCATCTCAAAGAGGTGGTCAGCCAGTGCCAACTTCTTCTTCTTCTTCTTTGTCATCCTGTAGATTAGCCGATATGGCAAGAGCTAAATGGGAGACTTTGCCAGAATCCCATCCATCCCATTGTGTAGGAGGTAGGGAGTGATGGCAGAAGCCCCAATCACTGTGATGCGCGGGCCGCTGCAGGGACCCCCAACCACCCCGATCAATAGGGCTCCACCGATGATTAGGTTGTCGCCTGGGAGAGCGATGATAGTGGGTACATTCATTCAACCGGCCACACCCACGACAACCTCTCGAATGAACACTCCCAGAAGGGGAGGTGGGGGACTCCCGTGCCATAGTGCAAGGTGTGTTAGCTTAGTGATCTAGGAGGATTTGGAGGTGCCACACTTCCAGCTCAACCTTGCGGACCTGATATTGGATCTGGAAGAACACATTCGAGATAAGCATGGCCTTATCATAATGCGAAAGAAAGCAAGAAACTACGGAATTAGCGAAAATAGCATAATTGTGTTCTTTCCATATTAAAAAAAGGATCTCCACTTTGAAAGTATGCCACACTTGCACAAAAGCATGGGGAATGGAAATAGAATCCCCTAGCAAAACATGTTGCCAAAGAAAAGAAGCTGGGTGAAATGGCTGAAAAAAACTGTGGATCCAGACCCAAATAGCCTGAGCTTTTGGGCAATACCAGAACATATGCTTAAGCGTCTCAATATGCCCACAAAAATGGCAAAGATGAGGAGCAATCCCCTAATGAGCTAATCTGCGTCCAATAGGGAGGCATTGAAAGAGTAGGCACCAAGCAAAACATGCTAGCTTAGGCTTAAGGATGGCCTTCCAAACTATGTGAAATTTAGCTTCCCAGAAAGACCATCCAGAGTTGATGGACCACTTGGAGTTTAGCAAAGCCACCATTGGCAGCCTGGGGGTGAGAAGAGCATACCCTTTGCTTGGGGAGTAATTTAGGAATGAGGTATCTAGAAACCATTTCCAATCCTTCCACCAAGGCCTAAGAGAGACAATAGCCACTTTTTGAAGCATCTTAGCAGGAATGGAATCAAGAATTTCCTGATAAGACTCTATGTCGGCTGAAACAAGACAAAATTTGGCTTTAGCTTAAAGCCAAGTGAGAAACATTCTGGACTACCTACAAATATGTCATTAAGAGTGCACAAGCCTCGACGATATAACTTAAGGGCATGAACCCAAGACACTTGGGCAAGCAGCACATCATGACAATTGATGAGCGGAGACCACTAGATGTTGTGGTCATTAATGGAAATCCCATTACAGAAGCCATCCCCTTCCCAGATTAAAAAGGGTTTGAGCGAATCCCAGGATTTCCATATGCTTTTGACAACCAAGGTGCCCACAATCTTGACCAAGGCTTTGAGAATGAGCAGAATCTAAAAATCTAGTCCTTGCCAAGTTTTTCACCCTTGAGGGGAACATTGGTGAATACAGTTACAAATCTAGACATTCTAAGCTTTGTTGTCAGTGCATGCCTGAATGATCCACTTAGAAGCCAATGCAGTCCCCTGGCAGCCAATGTCAGTCAGCCCAAGCCCAATAGAATCTCTAGGGAGGCAACAATATTGCCAAGAAACTCTATGGAAACCTTTTCCAAGCTCCAAGTTAGCCCAAAGGAAATCTCTGAGAAGTTTTTCTAGCTTCTTATTAGAGGCTTTGGCTAGCACCCAACATGAAGAATAGTAACCATGTGTGGCAACCAAAATCTTGGAGCAAATATGAAATTTTCCTACCAACGGAAGGGGTTTAGTAATCCAGTACTCCAACTTATGGGCAACTCTGTCAATAACATACTTCCAAAGTTGATTGGGGGCATCATCAAAAGCAAAGGGGATACCTAGGAATTTAAAAATTTCTCCAAGTTTGATGTACTTCCAATCAAAACAATTAAGCCAATCAGGCTTGGGGAGAAAATATTTCCTGAAGCACTGGGTCTTACGCCTTTGGATACTGGAACCTGAAGCTAAAGAATACGTATCCAAACATTGTATGGCATTGGTAATGTTAGTTTCTTCCTCCAAAAGTGAGATGAAGGAGTCATCCAAAATATGCCCATTGATAAGCTGAAGGGGAGTCGGGGAAGGGAGCTGAATTCCATGCACATGCCCTTACTCCTGAGCATGGGCAAGGAGAAACCCAAAACCTTCAACAGCAAGCAAATAAAGAGTAGGTGCTAAAGGAACCTTGCCTAGTAGAGCAGATAATCCTAAACTACTTAGAAGTATGACCATTTATAGAAAGGGAGGAAGAGGCATCAACGAAAAGCATTTTGACAAAGGTGATGAAGACCAAACCGAAGCCCAATGCTTCAAGCATCGCCAAATTGAAATGCCATTCAATCCTATCATAAATGTTTTGAAAGTCAATTTCGACAAACATGATAGATTACTTAGAGGTTTGAGCCCACTCCATGCCTTCACAAACAACCAAAATATTATCCAGAATGTACCTGCTCTGTATGAAACCATTTTGCTCAGGGTTGACGATAACTGATAACATGGGCCAAAGCCAAAGAGTTAAATCCTTAGCTATGATCTTATATGAGACATTGAGCAAGGTAATCAACCGCCAATTGCATATGAGTTTTGGGTCTTCCACTTTAGGGATGAAATTTACGTGACCCCGATTAATAAGGGTGCCGAGGGACCCTAAGTGGAGAGTTGTGAGATAAACGTAAAGCAGATCCCGGCCCACCATTTCCCGAAGGGATTTGTAGAATGCAAGGAAAGCAATCCATGTTAGGGGCTTTGTCGTTGGCTATGAGGGAGACTGCTTCATATAAATCCTCTAAGGTAAGCAATCTCTCATAGACAACCCACAGTGCATTCGAGAGCTTGCATGGAACCACCGAGAGGCATTTAGAGAGCACACTCAGGAGACTTCTCCTAGGATTTGAAAACTTGAACATAGTGCCTAACAAAGGCTTGGACCATCTGAGGAGTGTCTATAATCCAAACACCAGCATCAACAATTACAGAAATTTTTTGGTTTATGTGGTTGGCTTTGAGCTGATGGTAAAACTCTTTAGTGTTACGATCTCCAATTTTAAGCCAGTGTCACCGAGCTTTGATCTGAGCACCCCACATTATGTAATCATTAGCAATGCGGGTTTACTTCCGTAACTTAGCAACTTGGAGTTACAGAGCCACATTGAAAGGATCTTGGGTGAGTGCTATCGTGGAGCGTTTCAGCTCGGCATTAGTGGTGGAGTAAGCTCATTGCCAAAATTTAGCGAGTTGGACACCATACATCTGGAGGAATTTAGTTAGACGAATTATAGCATCCTTCTACCAACTTATCCATCCAACCTTACCAAGAGGACGAGGTGCAAGGTTCAAAATTTGGCGAATGTGTGCCAATGTGGGGTCATGATGCAATAAAGTAGAATTTAAATAAAACTGCATTTTTTAAATTTGTGGCAGAACTAAAATGTCCATTCAATATAGAACTGGATCAGAATGTGGTTGGAAAGGACAACGGCCAGCAAAGCTTCCACTGGAAGAGAATAATAGTTGGCAAGTTTAAAGAAAGGTTGTAAAGAGATCATTGCATGATCCAGCCTTTTAAAAACCCAATCTTGTCCGTTTCTAACATTAGACCTAGTGTACCATGGCAGCGTATTGGTATGATGCAAAAAATTAGGGTCATAAAACCCAAATTTATTGTGCATGTAAAACCAAGCCTCCCTTTTGCCAGCTGGCCACCTCATGGGTAAAAGACCTAGTTTATAATTGGGTGCTCCACCATATTAAAATCCCCATTAATCAGCCAGTGCGCAATTAGAAGGTCATCATCCACCCACTGATAATCTCAAAAGATAGATTTTCAATATTGAATAGCACCTAGAGAATACGGTTGTTAGGGTCACATCCATGATTGATGTAATGTGGCTGTCATTTCGTAGAAATAAATTTGATCATTCCACGTTTTCTGACAACATGGTTGCTAGAGATAGCTAAACTTTTAGGCCAAATAGTCCTGGTGACAGAATCAAGCAAAAATCCTGAAACTTTCATTTCCTATAAACACAGAATATCTATATCTGGGAAGATTTTCCTAAAATCTCGCACAATGTATTTACGAGTGGAGTCTGTGAGACCGCACACATTCCATGAGTAGCAATTCATGAGGAAACATTATCAATATGCATCTCTGAGTCTAGCTCGCCCAAACCATCAAGGGCTCCAAAAATGTTCTGTAAAAACCGTTGCACATTACTGAAAAAAATAAGACAGTTGAGCAGCCCGCTGGCTAGTAGGGCTATACTCCCCTTCCCCATGTTCGTGAGGAGGGCTATGAGAATGCTGAACTGTATGCTTTCATGGAGAAACCACTTTGTTAGGTACGAGTAACGGTAGAAGTTGACCCTCGTGCTGCAAAATAGCAAGCTGAGAGCTTGAGGCCAAAGGTGCCAATTTACTTGAAGAACCAACCATACTACCAGTCAATACCTTCGTGTGGGCTAGAGGCAACTTGGTATCTGAAGGTTGCTTTGGAGATGAGTTGGAAAAATTTGGAGGAACCTTTCTGGCTTGAGCAGCTGAACCATGTTGCAATGGCCCAATATGAGCAGCCTTTCTCTTGTTGGTTTTACGGCCACCCACAGTGTGTCAGCCCTCCTCCTCAGGATGAGGGCAGGGATTTCCCATGGGCTTTGAAGTAGTGTGGTGAGTGGCCAAGAAGGGACAGTCCATAATTTTATGCTCAAAAGATTGACAACGAAAACAATTATTTGGAAGGTTGATGTATACCACCTTCTAAGAAAAAGATACATCACCAATCTGAATGGCAAATGATTCTTTCAGGTCCTTCGAAAGGTCCAATTCAATGTAAAGACCTTTTTGTGGACGAGCTGCAAAGAACCTAGAAGGCTCCATGTAAATAACTCTACCAAGATTTGTAACAATACGTTCTAAGAAATGCCAACATGGCATAGGAAGCCCTACGAATTCAACCCAAATGGGGACTTTAAGGGCCATATGGTCAGAGACAACAAATTCTCTAGTCTAGGGTGACAAAACCAACAGGGATCTTCTCACATACTAGGTTTGTTGCTTATTGAGAATAAGGGAAGCATGGCTAGGGTCAGCAAATCGAAGGAAAGAAAAACCATGGGTTAGGTTCTGGATGGAATCTAGCTTAATATTGTGCGCCGTCCAAGCAGATTGGATGCAAGATTCAAGCATACTTTTAGAAGGAGTCCTTCCCAAAAAATATCCTATTAAAGAGAATTATTCTAGCCATTTATAGGCGGAATCAAATTCTGAAAGCAGTAAACAGAATTGTCTAGTTAATTACTTTTTAAATTAAAATAGTTATTTTAATTTTTAAATTAGTTTATTGATATAATTATGGCTTCTAGTGTATGTGTTTAGATTTTAGTGTGCCATGTATTATAATCAAATTTATAATGTCATCAATGTTAGCAAGTGTTATGGGTTATTTTCAAAAGAGTCAAAATATTTTTAGAAATATTCTTTATAGGATTATTTTTGGAGCTACCCAACATCCAATGAAATAAAATGTTTCACATTATGGTAGGAGAAAAAAAAATAATCACAATGTGAAAACAATGCTTCAATATTACATTTGTTGAGTAAACAACATTACTACTGGTGGATGAAGGCAAAGGAGGTTAGAGATTGATCAAAGACATCTCATTAGTCACCAATGATGGGGTTACACGAAGCTTTGGTGGAATTTTATCCTCCGTTGTGTTGTGTTGAGATATGCATAGTACTTGTTTTGTATTATGTTCCTATTTTTAGTTGCTAGTTGATTTATGTGATACATTTGAAGAACATTATTAGTCAAATTTATGAGTAGATTTCTCTATACTTTCCTAATGTAAAAATATAGTGGAAATATGAAAGAACAAGGGAAACATAACATCTTGATACTTGAATAAGATGAATATTTGTTGAAAAGGGGTTCATATCCTCGACAAGGGTCCATATTTGATGAATAAGGGTTCATATAAGATGATTAGGGGTTCATACCGAGGATATTTGTCATCCTTTGCAAAACCATCAGTGATCCAAGATCATGAGCACGCAGAGGCACGTAGCTGCAGAAGAAGTGTGATTATTTTCTACCATTTTTGCACTAAGGGGGAATGTTAGGAAATTGTTATTGCTCCATGGTAATTAGTGAGTTACTATATAGTAATTTGTACTTACGGTTTTATTTTTATTTGAGTTGTTTGTTTCATTGTTATGTAGCATGTTTCTAGCATCCACTTGATTCTATGAGATAATCATGGATTATTGAATACTTATCAATAGGTTTGTTTTTCCTATATTTTTTTATGTGTATCCAAATATAATTGATAAGGAGTATTATTATGTGTCAATTACATTTTATAAATCTAGTATTGTCTATCAAATTCATGTCATGGTCCTAGACAACATATTTATTTTTCTTATTAAGTAGAGTTTACACATCTGATTTCAATTTTTAGGGTAATGAGTTTGAACTATGTTAATACCAGTTTCATTAGTTAGTGTCTCTTATGCTTATATTTGGAGATGTGTCTTTGAATCTTATAAATTCAGGTCATTTTGGTGATATTGGTAAGTGAAAATTACTTTGTTCATGTGGAATCTAGTTACCATCAATTAATTTTTTACCTTATTAACTCTTTGATGATATGCTTTGTGAATAGACTGGTTATTTACTTAGATGATGCAGAATGCTTATTCTTTATATGTGGTGTTTGTAGACTAGTGTCCTAAATATTATATATAATTTTGTACCATGATGGTTTAGATTAAAGATATTGACTACAATTAGGAAGGTTGGATATATCACAATATAGCACAAATGAGGCATATTAGATTTACAGAAAAACATGTAGAGATTTGTACTATGCTTAGTCATAAAGGTTAAAAGCTAAAATGTTTATTAACTATAGAAGCTTTAATATAATGTAAAAAGTGATTGTCTGAGATAAATATAAGAGAGTTCAATAGAGCAACCCGTGTACAAAAACAAATAATGAATGATCTTTGAGACTCAATTTTTGACCGAAAACCTTGGAAAAAAAAAAAGTCAATGTCAGTTTTATTAGTCAATGTCTCTTATGATTAGATTTAGAGATTTTCTTTGCAATTTTATATAGGTTTAGGTGATTTGGAGATATCGGTAAGTGAAAATTAATATATTGGTGTGGAATCTACTTAGCTTCAACTAATTGTTAACCTTATTAACTTTTTGATATATTGTTGTGACTGGATATAGTTATTTATTTAGATGATACAGAGTGATGATTCCTTTTGAGTGTTTTCCTTAGACTGGTTTCCTAAATCTTATGAATAATTGAGTAATAACTATTTTTTTGATTTCTTTGGTTTTTCTATGGTTTAACTAAGGTAAAAGGAATTAGTAATGCTTAGTGATTGAGAGAGAGAATATAGTTTAATTTCTACCATACCATTCCTTCATTTTTTATTTTTAGTGAAGTTCCAAAGAATTTATTTAGGAAGACATCAATGTAAATATCAATAGGTTGAGATAGATTTAAAATTAAGATAATTAAGATCAAAGAAAATTCATGTCAACAAATATATATTTTAATAAGAAGTTTGCTCAAAAGTATTATACCCTCCACAAGTTAAGACATGGTAACATAGTTCCCAACTGAAGCTATATGTACTAGATTATTCCATACCTAATCCAAATGTCCAACAATGGTTCTCAAACAAGTGGAAGAAACAATTAACACAAATTTCCCCTATATTGAATTTTTTATTGTGCATTGAACAATATAAACATTTTATAGTGCTAGAAGGAGGGCCATAATTGATTGTGATATTTTAATTGGATGTTTTGTTTAAAACTTGAATTCAAATTATAAGTGTCCCATTGTAAAATTTAATATGATTTTATCAAATAATTGGAGTGTTTTTAGAAGAAAGGATGCATGTTCTTTCATTTTTAGCTAGGTTTGGTATTTACTTAGCTTATTTGGTTGTTGAATCATATTCTCAAGCACTTAGGAAATCCACTAATTAAAAGACCCATTTATCTCATTTATAATACATTTATATCCATTCCCTTATTCTCTTTAAGTTATGTAGTCATATCTCATCCCTTATCTCATTGGAATCCTTCCCCTTACCTTAATACAACA
>CM034147.1:217695980-217883044 GCA_019776745.2 Taxus chinensis
AAATTGGTCAAACTTACCTAGGTTTTCTAAATTAGCCCAAGAGGGTAATAATCTCTACCAAAATTATCAAACCCAATTCCAAAAACGGAGACACTTTCTATAGGTTTTTGTAAATTATATAAGTCCCATTCCCTTTCCAATGATTATTTCCTTCCTCCTTAACTATAGAAACAACTAGAAACTTTCTTGTTATTTTTCACCAAGATAGGGGAATGTTAATTGACAAGTATTTTTATCAAGATAATGAACTAAATTCCTCCTCTTGAGTCTACAAGGTCATATGTATCCTGAGAATGTGTTTACACACACTAGGTCATTATTTCCAAGCATTAACCCTACATATTTCACACCAATCTTGTTCCAGTTTGTTACTTCAATGTAATTGTGTAATGGATTAAAATATTACAGGGATTATAACTATTTAAGGGATTCCTATCAATAATATGTATAAAAATTCCACTAAGTTATCTTAAGTGATCATAACATGATTTAAAACATTCATGACTTCCACTCTTTATGCTCTTTCCATTTTTTCTCTCTAATCCCAACCTTGGCTGAAGGTGCACTCCCAAACTTAATGTTACAGGTTTTTTGAAACTTGATTTACCTAAACCCATCACCCAATATATAAAAATCTCATATGAATCATTACAAAATAACAACATATTCTCTTACCAACATGAATATCCATCACAATACAATGCACAAATCTTTTTTGATCATCAACGATACACATGAACAAATAAAACTTTTTGCAAGATGTGTCTACACAAGTATTTCTTCTTCACAAATCTCTTGAAACTCCAATAGTGATCCTCATTCGAATGGGATTAGACACATTTAGTTTTAAAAAAGGATTGTATAACTTCATAAGTTTTAAAAAACTTATTTAGATGTTTCTATACCCTTGGTCTTATGAACAGCTCTTAAGACAACATCATAGTTATGATTATGACTCCAAAAACCATATTTATTAAATGCAATCACTATGAATCTTGGACCCCATTATGACTTATTCCATCATTTAAATCCCATAAAATACCTACAAGACACCTTATAATCCCTAAACCTTACCAAAATTGAATTCAAATTCAAATTCATAGTTTTGGAGGAAAAATGCAATTTTAAAATTTGAAGAGGATTTGGACAAAAGAAACACTCCTAGTTGACTCCTAGAAACCCGATGACCTCCAAAAATGACTAATAAACCAAAATTGATGGAAAAAATTCCTATTTACACTTCAGTGCGGATGATCCTACATCATACTCCCAGGGGAAAGAAGAAGTTTCCCCAAAACTTTTATTTGTAAATTGGTCTCTTCCTTCTTCCTTTGATTCTAGCTAATGATGATCCTCTTGAGAGATATTTTGACTGTATGCCAAGCTTCCCATGTTTTTATCATCTTCTCTATATTTTTCACCAACCTCCACATGCTCATATTGATCATGTACTTTTCCAAGACAATGATCTTAAGGATGTTTTGAGTCTTCTTGTCCTCATGTTTGAAGTCATTCCCCTGCTCCATGTTTAAATAAGATTAAACTCTTCCATTTATTAGTTTTGTACTTACTTTTACATCCTTTATTTTCCCTTTTTTTACTCTCAAGCTTGGAATAGACTGAAAATGCATCTTTTTTTAATGTTCATCTTCCATACTAGTTATCAAATGTTTTTATATCTCCTTCAAGAAGAAATTGTTAGAGTAGGTATTTACCCTAGCTCATGTTCACCTAGGTAATTTATTTACCTTTATTGTATTTATCCTCACCCACTTATGTGTGTGGATATTTCTTTTATCTTATTTAAATATTAGGAGATATTATCTAGTTGTTAGGTATAGTTCTTTCCTTGATCTATGGTATTGACTAGATCTTTGATGTCTAGTTCTCTCCTAAATCTATGGTCTTGACTAGTTCTTTGATGATTAGTTATTTCCTTTTATGGCTTGATCTACGACCTAGACTGGTTCTTAGATTATTATTCCTTACCTATTTAAGGCTCATTCTCAATGTATTACATTGAGTTCCATTATAATATATGATATTGCTACTCACTTGTTTGCAAAGGTTTTATGTAAAGCTATTCTGGCGAATTGATTTCATCTTATTGATCATGGTGTTTGATTAGCATCTACGTTCTTGGCTTGGTATGATCTGGTTATCATTCCTTTCATGGTATCAGAGCAATAGATGATGTAGACATCCATCTGTAAGTTTTTCTTTGCAAGCAAGGGTTTATTATTTTCATGTATTTGGAATTTGTTAGCAATTTTCTACAACATGTATTTTTATGCAAAACAGAGTGCGGAATTGGATTTGGAAGGTGCCAAAACCCTAGAATCGACTGTAAACTCGACCATGTTTTGAGATGGTCAAATCTAGATGCAGATATGTACCCTCTGGGTGCATTCTTTTATCCATTGGATATAAGCGTGTACCTTTTGGATGAATTTTTTTATCCTCTGGATATTTCAGTTTTGGATGTAGTCTTTTATCCACTGGACATAGATCTGTACCCTCTAGGTGCATTCTTTTATCCATTGGATATAAGTGTGTACCTTCCGGATGCATTCTTTTACCCTCTGGATATTTCAGTTTTGGATGCAGTATTTTATCCATTAGACGCAGATCTATACCCTCTGGGTGCATTCTTTTATCCACTGGATATAAGTGTGTACCTTCTAGATGCATTCTTTTATCCTCTGGATATTTCGGTTTTGGATGCAGTCTTTTATCCACTGGACGCAGATCTGTACCCTCTGGGTGCATTCTTTTATCCATTGGATATAAACGTGTACCTTCCTAGATGCATTATTTTACCCTCTGGATATTTTGGTTTTGGATAGTCTTTTATCCACTATACACAGATCTGTACCCTCTGGGTGCATTCTTTTATCCATTGGATATAAGCATGTACCCTCTGGATGCAATGATTTACCCTCTGGACATTTTAGGTTTTGGGCGTAGGATTTTATCCTTTGGTCACAAGCATGTATCATGTGGATGCACTCTTTTACCCTTTGGACATTTGGGTGTCACGTGTACCTTCTAGAAAAAAGATCAGCATTAAAATATTATTTTAATAGCAAAACCTTGTAGAGGTCATAACTTTTGATCCGTAGCTCGGATTAAGGTGATCTTTTTTTTGAAATTGTGTATTTTTTCAAGATATACGCATTGGTGACATTTTTATACACATATTTCAAATGTAAAAGGTATTATTACTCATTGTAATATTTACATGCACTCAATTATAAAGTGCCAAATTTGGGAGGGTGTTGTGATCACTTGTGGATGCAATTTCAGTTGAGCCCGACGTCCTAAAATTTTGGGTATTGCATTCTTGTATCTATGGGTGTATACATTTATATCTCTCTTGTTTGTTGAGATATTTTAGATCTGTATTTTTGACACTTTTTTTTGGCATGTTGACAGTCTCTCTTGTGGGGGAGCTATTCTGGTGAAGCCCAGTGTTAGTTTTTCAGTGTTCGAGTAGTTGATTTTGGAAACTCATACAAATATGTGGTGTCACTCTACCCATTCTGCAGTATGGGAGGGTGTGGTGTTGATACTGATTCTTCAGGTTTCGTGCTCTTGCCTTATTAGCTTGGCTTTTTTTTGGATTGTGGCACTCCTATTTATTTGGATCTCGTGTCCTTGCCTTGTTGCCTTGGTTTTTCTTGGATCGTGGCACACCTATTTGTAGCAGTTGATCAAATTATGTTTGGTGTTTGTTTTTCACTTTTCGACATCACTCCATTGACAGTCTCCTTGCATGGAGCTATTCTGGTGAAGCCCAGTGTCAGTTGTTTTTGAGTTATATGATCGAGCAGTGGATTCAGACCATAGTGTGCACCACACTTCTTCGGCATTGTACAAGTTTTTAGAGTTGAGCTTCTGAGGATATCTTGTAGCAGGATTTTTCCCTCTCTACTTTTGTTATTACTGGTTTTGGGTACCTTGGGGTGTCCAATTTTCCCAGTTTATTGTACGTGGGTACCTCATCAGGCCTTGTTGTCAGGACCCACCTTCTTTTCCACCCACCTAAGCTATGCTTATGGGAGGGTGTTAGTGTAGGTTATTATTTATCCTTTTATTTATTTATTAGGATAATTCTTACACTTGTGTTAGCCCTACACTTGTTGGGTTAGCTTGCTTAGGTGTACTAGTTGTGTGGAGTTATCTTACTAGTTGTGTTGTCAGTTATGTGGAGTTAGATTACTAGTCTTTTAGAGTTAACTTAACTACCAGTATTAGTTAGTGGGAGTTCTTCACCACTGATTTAAGTAGTAGTTGCACTTCCCTCCTCTTATATGTATATCTTTCTTATTGAATAATACAAGTCATTCTATTGTAATGTCTTGAGCATTATGGATTATGATGGATTTCCATCATATGGTATTTTAGCTCTTCTATTTTACAAATCTAATGTGGTGTGCTATTATCATCTGAGATCGCGGCTTGGAATAATCTTCTTATCATGTTCCTTTATGGTATCATAGCTACGAGATTCCTATTGACATCCATTCATAATTTTTATTTTGTAAATAAGATTTTCTGTATATTCATATATTTGGGATTCGTTCATATTTTGATGTTGCATATGGTTTTATGAAAAACAAATGCTTCCATTGGATTCCAGAAGGCATGGGAAAACCATAACATCGACTGTAAACTCAACCATTTTTGTCAATTTTTGTGTTTTTTGTGGTTGGATATACAGGATCACCTCAGAATTACGGTTAAGAATCGAAAAAAACATTTTTGGGGGGTTTTTGGATTTTAGTGAAATCTACATTGGGTGCCTCAAGATTTCTGCCAGACACGGAAAGATCAATTTGAAAAAATCCATAGGTTGCTATTTTCAAAAAGCAAAGGTCACTGTATTACTAGAAATAACATTTTTAGGCCATTGAAATCCTTATCCCCTGGTAATATGGTATGGTCATATGAGGGCTTAAAGGTTGTGATTCCTACTAGTAGGTGCTTAACTTCAGCCCCCTTTAATTTTATTTGTATGGTGGAGGCAACAACAATTTAATTTGCTTCAGTGGCAACTAAAATACATAATAAATAAAACTATTAAAAAGCTTATAACTTTTGATTTCTAACTCAGTTTTGAGTGTCATTTTTCGCGAAAATGATTGTTTTTTCATGCTCTTTCCATTGGAAATATTTATTTTGAGACTTACACTATAATTATAAAGTTCCAAATATGGAGGAGTGTTGTAATCAATTGTGGATACAATTTTGGCTGAGCCCGAATCCTAAACTTCTGGAAGTTGCATTTTGTATCTATCATGGTTTCTGAGAATGATATGCTTTTCTCTAAAGTGTATGTGGACTTAAAGAATATATTATAACATTTGTGGAAGAAAATAGATCACTCAAGTAGCGAAATTATCTTTTACAATCACTCATTCACAATAAGGATATAATAATACACTTCCTGCAGAATAAACTTGCTAGCCTACAACATCACCATCATATTATGGACAACCATATCCATGCTCCTAGTCCACTTACAACTATTTCTCATGAAAACACTGACATTGATCTGTCAGTCTTTGAGTTTGTTCCTACTCTTGATTCTCATACACCTATGAAGCTTGTTACGAGATGCTCTTCCACATATATGCCTATTATAGTACCACATATTGTGTATCCTACTTCCTACTCAGCTGCATGGATTTTTTGAGAAGCATAACACTACATTCAGTTCTCACATGCTCCATTCTATGGGTAGCCTCACTACCAGATTCATTGGAAGACATTCATAGGGTATTGTTTCCTCTATTCCACATGTTAAGTTGAATTCTCATCATGACATTGGTTTTTGAGCAGATACTTCATTGGGATGATATCATTGACAGAGATCCTTTTTTTGTTTGCTTGACTCTTTTTTAGGATCATGAGCAACACATGCGTTTTATATTGTCACTCAAGCTTGAGAAACTTGAGATTTTAGATGTCAGACATGATCAGTCTGACACACATTCTAATGTTCTTTTACATGCACCCATTGTGCATTTTGCACCGAGTCATATGCAGGACATCTTCTTCATCCATCCATGTGTTGATTTGGGGTGGATATTTGATCACTCATGATGACGACATATGAATTCATTGAGAGGACTCTGCAGGCATGGCTCCTCCACCATTCAGCCTCTTGCTCCACTTTGTATACCTTATGCATTGTGATGCTTCTTGTTTTGAGCATTTTTCTTTAGCAAGTGTAGTGTATCTCTCTTGTTTGTTGAGAGATTTTGTATCTGTATTTTTGACACTTTTTTTTAGCATGATGATAGTCTCTCTTGTGGGGGATCTATTCTGGTGGAGCCTAGTGTTAGTTTTTCATTGTTTGAGTAGTTTTTTTGACACCTCATATAGATTTATAGTGCCACTCCACCCATTTAGTAGTATGGGAGGGTGTGGTGTTGGTCCCGCTTCTTTAGGTTTTATGTCCTTGCCTTGTTACCTTAGCTTTTCTTGGATAGTGACACTCTAGATTTTGTGTCCTTGCCTTGTTGCTTTGGTTTTTATTCTTGGATTGTGGCACACCTATTTGTAGCAGTTGATTGAATTATGTTTGGTGTTCTTTTTACACTTTTGACATCACTCCGTTGATAGTCTCCTTGTATGGAGCTATTCTGGTGAAACCCAGTGTCAGTTGTTTTTGAGTTTTGTGATTGAGTAGTGGATTCAGACCACAGTGCACACCAAAATTCTTCAACATTGTACAAGTCAAGATTTTTAATCCGAGATTCTTGGGATGCCTTGGAGCGGGTCTTTACTCTCTTTACTTTGTTGTTACTAGTTTTGGGTACCACTTGCGTTGTCCCTTTTTTCCTAGTTATTGTACATAAATACCTCATCAGGCCTAGTTGCCGGGACTCATACTATGGACATGCCACTTCTATTTTGGCCCCTATCTTCACTTTAGGGGGTGTTAGAGTAGGTATTTACCTTATCTCATGTTCACCATGACTTCCGCGTAGACCTTAAATCCTTCCGCAATGCATACCTCTATGTTTCCATCGCTCCAACAACCTCATGTTTTCTTTCCAACTCCCTCTCTCATTCTTCATCATACTTGAGTTTCCTCTCTTTTCTCTCTTTCTCCGTCGTAGGATCCACCATCTTTTACCACACTAGCTTACGCACCCTGCACTTAGCAGGAGTTTAGCTAGCCATGGGAAAGGCTTCCAAACATAAATTAAGCAAGGCACATTCTCAATGTATTGCATTGAGTTCCATTATAATATATGATATTGTTGCTCATTTGTTTGTAAAGGTTTTATGTTAAGCTATTCTGGCGAATTGCTTTCATCTTATTGATCGTGGTATTTGATTAACATTTGTGTTCTTGGCTTGGTATGATCTGGTTATCGTTCCTTTTAGAAATCAGATTAAATACACTCATTTTCATCCATTTTATTTCCTTGCATTCCCATTCCATACTTGTTTGTCTCTTGATTTTACACTTTTCTTTCTTCTTGGGATACTTTCACACATATTACATGGCTATTTTTGCCAATTTCCTTTTTAATTTATTAATTATCTTCTTTCAACTCATTCATACCTACACACTTAAAGTTCAAGATGGTGTTAGAATCAAAATTTTTAAGCTTGCATGCCTCTTATCTCTTTCTTATACCATGTTCTTTCTCATTCTCTCTTATAGCTTCTCCATTAATCAAATTCACTATGCTCATCTCCATCTCACTCTTCTCTTCACATTTTGCATTCTCATTCACTTATCTCCCTTTTGGTTTTTCAAGTACTTCATTCCTCATTATTTCACTTTTCTCTTGTTTGTCTAGATCATCTTCCTTATTTATCTCTTCATTCCTCTTCTTGAGTGCTTCTTTGTGCACTACACCATGCCTGACATTACTAGGATTTAATAAGAACTCTAAGGCCTCTTTTAAGACCTTGTAAACCTCTTATATCTTCCCTTTATACTGTTGTTTTGTTACTTGTTAGTGTGCACTCTCTTTTCTTTCATTAATCTCACAAAATTCTCTCTCTTCCATCCTCCTTTAGATTTCACAGAACTAACTCTCTTGGTATTTCTTCACATCAGAAAAATAAGTAGTCTAATCATATGTATAAGCCTTAGCATCCCTTATGGCTTTCTTTTTACATGTCTCTTTTGTTTGCACCAAGTATCTCTTTTCTGATAACATCATTACCAATCCTTTCTATGGTACCTAATGAGCCCTTAACCCCTAAACCTTGAACCATGATCCCTAGACCCTAAAACCCAAACCCTAAACCTTAAATATGCATCCCTTACATGTGATCACTAAACCCTAAACCCTGAGCCCTAAACCCTAAAATATGAACCATGAGCCCTAAATTCTAAACCCTAAACCCTGAACCGTAAAAACTAAATCTCTAAACCCTAAACACCAAATTATGGAATTCTACCTCACAGCCTTGAACCCTAACAATGCTATGATGTCCTTTCTGCAGCCCTAAAATCTAAACCCTAAACACTTAGGGTACCATAGTAGATTTAAGCCCTAAACTTCTCTAAACCCATAGCCATAAACCATAAAACCTGAAATTTTCATTAAGCCCTAAACTATTAAATCCTGAACCCTAAATCCTGCAACATTTTTCTTGAACCCTACATACCGTGAACCCTAAACCATAAACATCTAAACCCTAAACCTTAAACTCATAAACCATTTTAACCCTAATCCCTAAACGCAATTATTCTTCATAAACCCTAAAACCTAATTACCATAAACCCTGAAACCCTATATGATCAGTAAAACCTAAATTCTAAACTGTCAACCCTAAAGACTGAACTCATTGAACCCTATAAGCCCTAAACCATGAGCCCTAAACCCTACAACCCCAAACCATATTTCTATCAATATGTATCCTTATACTTATCTCGTGCTCTTTAGAACCATCACTAAGTCTACATATGTACATTTTACTCTTATTTTCCTCTAGAGGTGGGATTCAACCTAACTAAATGGATATGACATCTACCTTGTGCATCTTGCAATACATATTACACATATCTGCAAAAAACATTTCTCCCCATGTGCATATCACTTGCGCTCTTGAATGTCTTATTTCCTTCAAACACTTCTGAAAATAATATTTCTTCATTTCTCATATTTCCATGTAAATTCATATTATATAAAACTAGGATGTACTTATTAGAATACTGGAAAAAATGCAAATCTACAACACCCCCTAAATGAATCTTCAGATATGCAATTCAGAATTAGGTCATTTAGTGTGATTACAAAACATTGATTTTTCTCCAAGGTGTGGGACCTTGCAATGTGAGAAAAATCTCTAGAGAAATCTGGTTCTTACCCCTCTATTTAGGTGTATGCATGAATTTTTGCATAGGTTCTGATTAAAAACTCTTATTCTAGAATTTCCAAGGAGACAGTTGAAAGAGGCATGGAAAAGGAAAACAAAACTAAGATAAAACAGTGATACACCAAAGGAGTGATGAAATTTTGCCTTGAAAATAAACACAGATCATAGAGATGTAACACAAAAGCATGCAGTGACATTGCCAAATTATAATGAAAGATCAGAAGACAATGATAAACACATGGGAGGATTGAAGGATCATTCACAAAACATGCATTACCATTTCACAATTTTAATACAATGCATTACAATGGAAGAAAGGAAAAAAAACGTGTTACAATCTCCATGGGAGGTTTGAAACTCCTCAAATTCATGTGCCAAGAGGAAGAGGGGAGTCTGTAAGAACAAAAACGTCTAACCCTTTACAACTGAGCCAGAACTGGCTTTTTTAATGGCTGAAGCAAAATGAAGGAAAAGAAAAAACATGGAAAAATTTATTTATGAGCTCAACCACCAATAAAATCCCTTCAATTTTTCCTAAAAAGTGATGGGCTTCATGGAAAAATCCATATACAAAAGCACATTGCTATGCAGATCAAGAAAATGACCCACACTTCATTAATTTTGGTAGTTGAATGTCAATTCTATATTTTTGCATGCCAGAGATGTTTTATCATTTTTCTACCACCAAACTCCACCAAAAAACAAAAATTTATTATTTCATCGTGTAGATAATTTCAACATCTTTCTAATGATATAAAGAACGTGAAAATATGAGCTTGGGATCGAAAGTTATGCCCCTATGAAGATTTAGGGAAAAAATGACAATTTTAGGGAAAAATTCGGGTTGGCGGGCTAAAACTTGAAATTTTTTTCTCTTTTTTGAATTTGAGAAAATTTCCTCAAAATTTTCCATGCCGCTACTGCTCTTCTGCCACATGTCACCCTCTAGCTAATCTATGGGCCTCAGGATCACTTTCTACCCTTTTGCACAATTGGGAAATTTTTCCCAAAATTCTCTGTTGGCTCAACCTTCTGCTACCGACATGGACATCGTGGCACCATTTGATTGGTTGATGGGGTTGTGGGTTCAATGCATGCCTTTGCACCTTTTGCAACTTTGGAAAAATTTTCCAAATCCTATTTCTGGCCCGACTCCTTCCACTGATAGGACACGTGGCGGCTTCAAAATGATTGGCGGGCCTTCGGGCCAAAATTTTCCTTTACGCCCTTTGACCAAAGTGCACCAAAAAATCCAAAATCCCCCTGACATCCCACCGCTCCACCCTACCATGTGGCATATTTCCACTAGCTATGGGCCTATCTAGGGAAAAATTCCCCAAAAAAACTCTTCCAAGCCATAACTCGAAAATTTACAAGGAGTTAGGAGGAAAATTTTACCTTTCATGGAAAGGTGAGAAAATTCTCTATCTGATGAAGCTAGTTCCAGAAACCTTTGAGTGCCTGAAATGTGTAAAATTTGATATTGAAGCACAAAGAAGGAAAGAAAGCAGGAAAGTTAGCCAAAATAAGTAGGGGGCTTATTTTGGATAACAACATTTGGTGACTCAGAGGAGTCATTTGCCTGTTGGATGAAGTGACCAGCTGCTTGAAGCAATCCATTGGGCAATGAAGTCATCAACTTAACTACTTGTTACTCTCAACTCATTAGGAAATCTCTAGAATGAATATTGTGATATTAGAACATCACTTTGATCTAGAACATGGCCTACAAAAGATGCATCCTTGGGGCAAAAAAAACTTGTGCCAAAGCACTTAGGGAAATATAAATCTAACCTACAACAAAACAATGTGCATAAGCAACTTGGAGGAATGAAAAATTTAAGCTAATATGTACAAGGTGAGAAGTTTCCCTTCTAGTAACAATGTTTTAGATGGATTCCATTAAATTGAATCTGTAGTTCCTCACCATCCAATGCAGACAATTGGAAGGCATTGTTGTTTTTGTATTTTGTGACTATGTAGGGACCACTCCAAATGGACATCAAATTTTGAATGCCTTTTTATATTTTCTCAGTTTGCATCCCATTTCAACACGAAATCTCCAAATTGGAAAGTTCTAGCCTTTTCTTTCCTATCAAAAGCTTCTCTTGATCAAAGCTTGGTCCTTCTTTATTGTTCGGACTGCATGCTCTCTAATTTCTTGGAGTTCCATCAATTTTTCATACCTAACCTCCATGGGCTCAAACTCTAACAATTCCAATTGCTTCATGAGTTCCAATGTTGGCAACTCAAGTGACATAAGTAAGATTGCCTCTCTCCCATAAAAAATTCTAAATGGAGAGTTACCTGTGGATCTCTTGGGAGGTATCCTATCAACCCATAGAGCTGATTTGAGCTTAGTGTGCCAAGTCCTCTGATTTTCATCAAGAATTCTCTTGACGATCCTTAAGAGATTCTTGTTTGTGGACTCATCTTGGCCATTACCTTGAGGGTAATAATATGATGAAGTGCTCAAATAGATCCCATTTCTAATAGCCCATTTAGTTACCTTTGATTCTATGAAATCCAATGCATTATCTTATATTATAGTGGAAGGTGTACTAAATCTGGATGCTATCCCCTCATAGAAGTCTAGAATGCTAGATTCATTTGCCTCTTTGAGTGCCACTGCCTCAATCCATTTGGTGAAGTAGTCTGTTGCTGTTACAATCCATTTGTGCCCTTGGCTTGAGTTTGGATTAATGACTCCAATGAAGTCCAAACCCCATTGCATGAATGGTTGGTCCACTGAGATTGGGTGCAATGGAAGTGCTGCTAACCTCTCTTTGCCTGTGAAGAATGTACAATTCTTGCACCTCTTGATCCATGCATAACAATCACTAAATATTTTGGGCCAATAATAACCAGGCTTCATTATCTTGAGATTTTTCACTCTTGGAGAAAAATGACCCCCAATTGATCCACCACGGAACTCTTCTAACATTTTCTCAATCTGATTTGTCCTGACGCATCTCAGTAACACGCCATTGATATCCTTTTTGAACAAGACACCATCAACAAGTGCATACAAAATAGCTTGCAATTTGAAGTGTCTTTTTTGGCTTTGTTCATCTCTGGAGGGAATAGGTCTATTTGTAAGAAGTTCATTATGTCTTGGGTCCAACAAGGAGTGAACATACCACCATTTTCTTCTTGAATACCTCTTTTTTCTTGGTTGTCTTGTAGCACCAAAACAAAATTCCTCTCTTTGCTTATTTCAATTGATTGGTTCAAGGCCAATTGCTCACACAATCCCTTTCCTTAGACCACTTTTGTGACTTTGATCTTAATTTCATACTCCATGACACGAGTAATCCACCCTTCACGTTTTTAATTTATAGCTTTGTTGAGGAGGAAATCTTTAACTCCCACATGAGAAACCAACAATTGAACCTTGTTATTTAAAAATAGATTCTTAAATTTCTTTAGGATCCTAATCACTGTAAGAACATGCTTCTCAATGAAGGAATAGGTTACTCTATAGTCCTCCAAGCTTTGGCTAAAGAAGGTAATTGGTTGCTTTGCATTTTCTTCATTCTGCTGTACTAAAATTGCAGAAATTGTATCATCACCGCCAAATGCATAAAGGATGAAGTCTTTGGAGAAATATGGGTTAATGAGAGTTGGAGCCTGTGAGATAGCTTCTTTGATTACCTTGAAATGTGTGTTACCTTCAGCTTTCCATTTTAATTCCACACTTTTCTTCAACATAATAGTTATTGGCTTGACAAGGGCTTCAAAGTTTGGAACAAACCTTCGAACAAAATTGATTCTTCCCAAGAAACTTTGAAGAGCCTTCTTATGTCTTGGCAATGTCAGTTCTTTTATTGCTCTAACCCTCTCTGGATAAATTTCTAACCCTTCTTCGGAAACAATTTGGCCTAAAAGCTTGCCTTCGTGAGCTAGAAAAATGCATTTTTTGGGATTCAAGGATACCCCAAATCTCTTACATCTTTGGAAAACTTGTCTCAAATGAAAGAGATTATCTGTTGCACTTTTAGAAAATATAGTAATATCATCTAGGTATATCAGCACTATTTTTTTGATCAATCCCTTGAACACCATATCCATTTCTCTTTGGCAAGTAGCTCCGGTGTTAGACAGCCCAAATGGCATTTTTCTATATGCATAGGTTCTTCATTTGGTAGTGAAGGCTATTTTGAATTGATCTGATTATACTCTGAATAACCATCTTGTAATGAAAACCTCTCAGAGCCAACAAAAACTTGCAAAATCTACTCCATAGAAGGAAGTGGGTTGTGATTCTTGAGGGATGCTCTATTCAAATCTTTGGAGTTTACACACAACCTGATTTCTCCACTCTTCTTTCTAACTGGAACCAAATTAGTAACCTGGCTTGAATGCTTGATGGGGAATATGATACTTTCCTTTATTAACTTATTCAATTCCTTCTTCATGAGAGGCTCAATGTGAGGATTGACCAGTCTCTTCTTCTTCCTGATGGGCTTTGCACTTGTATCTAGTTCGATTGTGAGTTGAGCTAGCTTGGGATTGAAACCTTTCAAGTCTTCATAGCTCCAAGAAAATACATCTAGGAACTCTTGGAAAAGTTACATAAACTCATACCTTTCTTGCTCAGTTACCACTTTACCAGTTTGTAGTGACTTGCCTTCCCCAACTGAGATGGGTTCTGAATCCTCTCCCTTGACTTGGATGTTTGCTTTCTCCTTCCTAAATTGATCATTAGGATTGAAAATAGACTCTAAAGTCACAAGTCCCTTTGGAAAATTTTTGGTTCTCATATATACCACTTGATTACCATACTGTTGTTCTAAATTTCCCTGATTTTTGGCTGAGAACTCAGCTTCCTCTTGCAATAAATTGATGATTTGTTGGTCACTCTCAAACACCTACCAACTCGCATTGTTTTCTAGCACTGATGGCCTCATAATCACATGGATGCTTGGCTACATTTTATCCCTTTTGATACTTTCCACAACATCAAAGGTTGCTCCAACTGCTACAAGCCTATCAACAGCTTGGTTTTCTTTCCTATGAATGGAATTGATGCCAAATCCCTCAAAATCCTCAATGAGGTCCCACACTCTATTCTTATAACACTTGAGCAGGTCATTCTTGGTGGCATGTTGTCCTTTAAATTGATTAACAACTAGGTCACTATCACCAAAGACTTGTAATTTTTTGATGCCTCTCTTACTTGACCAATGTAATGCATGTATCAAAGCTTCATATTCAACAGTGTTGTTATAACATGCAAACTGAAATCTAAAAATTGAATAATACTTAATGCTTTGAGGTGAAACAAGCATATATCCCCCTCCTGCACCTTTTCTACTTTTTTATCCAACAAAGAACAACTGTCATACCTCATTGTCATCTTTATGGTTTGGCTTGGTGATGCTAGGGAGAGGCTGATTTTCTTCATGCATGTAATAGACTCCTAGTTCAGATTCCTCCATTTCCTTGTAGGGATCAAAAACATGTACCTTGCTTTCCCATTCATCAAGATTCAATTATGGAATGCTTCCAACTTTGGTGTGAGCTTCCTGTGTGCTTGGATAATCCTCTTGATCAAACGTTGAATAGTTGGCATTGATTGGGCTTGGAGTATGAGGCTCAATGTGAAATTTTACAATAGGTTTGGACTTGATTGTGGCCTTGGCTTCATACCTCATCCTAAACAACATGTGTGACCAATCAGTAGATAGGTATCCTCCAATCTTAGCTGTGAAATCCCTTGACAAACATACAACAAAGAGTAGTGCAAAATCTATCACTGATACATCTTACAAAACAGTGACATTAGGGCATGCATGTAAAGTAAGGCTCAAATATTTAATTACCCCAACTATGGCTACTACTATCCCATCTAATTGCACCACCCCCTTGGATATGACTTCATATTGAAGGCCCAATTAATCAGCTATTTACTTGGGCATCACGGAACTACTTTCCCTATAATCAATCATACAATTATGTACTAGTTTATACCCAATGATCAACGAAACATAAAATAAAGGGGGTTTCAAAATTTTACCTTGCTATCCTCCAAGATTTCCCTCAGGTTGAGTGGCATTTGTGAGTACCTTCTCTTGGATATGAGCTTGATGATTTGAGGTTGACCAATTCTTCATGGCAGCTTGTACTAGATCCCTTTGGCCTAGGATGGATATTCACTCCCACATAGATATGTTCACATTGGTCTTCTTCATTTTTTCAATGATGTTAAATGGGGATAAAACATCTCTTTGTTTCCCTTTAGTCTGCACATTCTTTTCTTATACATGGGCTGCAACAGCTAGCATTTGAGCTAGTATGGAAGGTGACTTGGGCTGTCCTTGCACATTTGGAAATATATTTTTCTTTCCAACACCTTGTGTAGTGATGGAATGTTGTGAATAACTGGGATCTAATGACTTCCCTTCACCAATATTCCTCTTCTTTGACCATGTGTTAGCTGCTACACTATGAGAAAATGTTTGATTCATGCCACAAAAATCTTCATCCTACCAATTCACAAGTGTAGTCTCATTTGGAGTTGTATTTTGCTGAGATATTCCTTGTTGTTGGTTTGTTTCTTGACTTGCCTCACTCTCTACACTAGTTGTTTTCACCATCAAATCTTGGTTCAAATCACCATTGAAGCACATAGATCAGTTGTGAGGTTCATTGCATGGGAAACACCAATCATACTCTTGAGCTATATTATTTTGCACTGGCACTAAGGCTTTAGAGGTAGATGCAACATTGGGGTTATAGGGTTGAAATGGTCTATTGGTAGGAGGCATTACTTGATTTTGACTTATAGTTGGGTTAGGTGGCCTATTAGGCTGATATTGTTGTCTATTAGGCTGAGTTTGAGGCTAATAAGAAGGCCTAAAACTTTGAGCTTGTTGCCTCTTGAGCTTAACCAGTTAATTACCTAAATTTTGTAATTGTTTCATAACTTGGAGCTCATTTGAGGCATTAGAGGACGAAGTAGAAGTTTCATTTGAACTCTAATTTCTAGGAATGGGAATAGGAGCTAAAGTAGGTGCTTGACTAGTACTTGGGATTTCCAAGTCTTGATATAAGGGCATAGGAGGCCTAGGTGCAAATTTACTAGCTTGGATCAAAAAATTCTAAACCCTAACGGTGATGTTGTAAGCTGCAAGTATAGTTGCACCTCCCATGGATTGTATCAACATAGAAATGTCAGAATTTAAAGCCTTGAGAAAGTATAAGAAAGCACCTTGAGCTATTGGCCTCACTGCCAATGGGATTCTATCCCATGTTCTTTGAAATCTGAAATTGAAGTCTGTTAGTTGCTCATTGGGAGCTCTCTTGATAGTTGTCAGTTGCTCCAATAGAGACAAGTTGTCCCCTTTTTCTCTAAACTGGTTGTGGAGATATATACACAACTAGTTCCAATTTTTGATAGATCCTACCTCAAGGCTCCTGAACCATTGCAAGGATTTCCCTTTGAATGAATATACCAACAATTTGATTACAATTTACATCTCAACAATCTCATGGATTCCATAAACATTAGCAATTTCTTTGACATGATCACCAGGAGTGGTCTGATTTTCCCTAGTAAAGTATGAGATTTTCTTCAATGATGCAATTGGAACTAGGTTTTATGCATTGAGAGAAAGTGGACTTCTTCCAGTAAAGTTGATATAAGGATTGGGTTGTGCCATTTTGATTGGGCTAAGAACCCATGTTGATTGGATGAAAGGTCTACTAGGTGGAGGAGTTGATAGAGTTCTATTTGGTGGAGATGGAGAGCTTTGAATCCTTCTTCCTCTTTCTGGGGATCATTGCAGATAGTTAAACAATCCCTCCTCTCTGGTCCTTGACCTTGTTTAGATCATTCTCATGAATCTTCAATCTTGGACTGATGAAACCAATTGATTCTATCCTTTTGGAATCACCAGATGTGCAAATCAAGGCTATTTCAAGCAAGAAACCTACAACCATTTCACATCAACTTTGTTATAATGAAGATGAAGACCTCTAAGGTCCCACCTGGTGTGCCAAAACTGTTAGTGTAAATCTACAACACCTCATAAATGACCTTCAGATATGCAGTTCAGAATTGGGTCATTTAGTGTGATTGCACAACATTGAGTTTTCTCCAAGGTGTGGGACCTTGCAAGGTGAGAAAACTGTCCAGAGAAAGCTAGTTATTACCCCTCTATTTAGGTGTATGCATGAATTTTTATAGAGGTTCTGATTAAAAACTCTTATTCTAAAATTTCCAAAGAGACGGGGCTGAAAGAAGCATGGAAAAGGATAACAAAACTAAGATAAAATAGTGATACACCAAAGGAGTGAAGAAATTTTGTCTTGAAAATAAACACAGATCATAGAGATGTAACACCAAAGCATGCACAAAATGCCATATTATAATGAAAGATCAGAAGACAATGATAAACACATGGGAGGATTGAAAGAATCATTCACAAAACAATGCATTACCATTTCCAAGTTTAATACGATGCATTATAATGGTAAAAAAAGAAAAAAATGTGTCAAAATCTCCATGGGATGTCTAAATCTACTTGAATTCACATGCCAAGGGGAAGAGGGGAGTCTCCAAGAATAAAAACATCCTACCTTTTGCAAATGAGCCAAAACTACTTTTTTAATGGCGAAGCAGAACGAAGGAAAATCAAAAAAGTGGGAAAATTGAATTATGAGCTCAACCACCAATAAAATACATTCAATTTCACCTAAAAAGTGATGGGCTTCATGGAAAAAACCATACACCAAAGTACATTTCTCTAGTAGATCCAAAAAAATGACTCCATACTTCATTAATTTTGGTAGTTGAATGTCATTTATGTATTTTTTACCTACAAGAGATGTTTTCTCATTTTTCTCCCACCAAACTCCACCAAAAAATAAAATTGAGTATTCCATTGTGTGGATAATTTCAACATATTTCCAATGATATAAAAAATGTGAAAATCTGAGCTCGAGATCAAAAGTTATGCCCCTCTGAAGATTTAGGGGAAAAATGGCAATTTTAGGGCAAAATTCGGGTTGGTAGGCCGAAACTTGAAAATTTTCCTCTTTTTTGAATTTGGGAAAATTTCCGAAATTCTCCACACCACACTGTTCTGCTGCCATGTGTCACCCTCTAGCTGATCTGCAGGCCTCAGGATCACTTTCCACCCTTTTGCGCTATTGGGAATTTTTTCCCAAAGTTCTTTACTGGCCCGACCTCTGCTACTGACATGGACTCGTGGTGCCATTTGATTGGTCAATGGGGTTGTAGGCTCAATTCATGCCTTTGTGAATTTTGAAACTTTGGAAAATATCACCAAATCCTCCCATCGACCTTACTCCCACCACTGAAAAGACACGTGGCGGCTTCAAAATGATCTACGGGCCTTCAGGCAAAATTTTTCCTTTGCGCTCTTTGATCTGAAGTGCACTAAAAACTCCAAAATCCCCCCAATGTCCACCACTCCACCCTACCACATGTGGCATCTTTTCCACTAGCCACAAGCATATCTAGGGAAAAATTCCCCAAAAAACTCCGTCCAAGGCTATAACTCAAAAATTACAAGGAGTTAGGAGGAAAACTTTACCTTTCTGGAAAGGTGAGAAAATTCTCTATCTGATGAAGCTAGTTCTAGAAACCTTTTAAGTACTTGAAATGTGTAAAATTTGATATTAAAGCACAAGGAAGGAAAGAAAGAAGGAAAGTTAGCCAAAATAAGCAGGGGGATTATTTTGGATAACAATACTTAACCAACTGCTCCAACCATATGTTAGTTATAAACTTCGAAAAAAATGAACTTTTCATGCCAAGAATCTACTTATCTAAGGTTAAAAACCTCCTCTCTTTATTCAATTCTGACCCAAAATTGTATATGTGTGCATCTAACCTCTTGCACCCTACTGGTGGACTTCAACCTATGTCGATTCAATCATGAAATGGATTCAATGTTAGAGGAAACACCTAGTTAGTTCAATTTTATTAAAAAATTGTTTTAAATCTTCTTAATGCAAGGCTCGTGTTGAGCTCATGGATACAACAATATAGAGATACCTTAAATGAACCCTTCACATTTCCTAATACATTTTTCCATGTTTGAGGTGTGGGGTAAATCTTGTCTCCTAACTCTCTTCCTAGAATTTCTCTTCACCCTCTTACCCTCTCACCTTCTTTAACGTCTTTCCAGTCCTGTCATCACTACTTTACACCATTATATGGTTCCCAAAAAACTCAATCCAGGATGTAATGATACTTTTTAATGACCGTTTGTGATTTGTGTCTATGATAAATTACTTAGGTTAGGATTCTTTGGAAAATTATTCTGTAAAAATCCTTCTTCACCTTCAAATTAGGTTTCAAGACCTCTTGACCTGAGCTGTAGTGGTTTGTCTTAATTTATTTTTTTTTAATTATTGATGTTTATGTAATTTCCTCTCAGATTATCTTCACTCACCCTATTACATATGTGCCACAACAATTTCAAACTCCTATTTACCTTGGGAGGATTTAAACTATCAACTCTTACTCTTCATTGATCCTAATATAGTTGACTACAATGCTCCACATACAACTGTCATGCCTAGAAGAATTCTCATGATTAATCATGGTATTGAACTTGTTTAAGGTGGTATAGGAAATTTTTTATATTAAAAGTTCAAAATTTCACAACTTCTTGCAATCACCAAGGCAATCTACAAACCAAATTGGTGAAACCCTACCTAGGTTTTCTAAATTATCCCGAGAGGATCATAATATCTTCAAAAATTATCAATCCCAATTCCAAAGTTGGAGACACTTTTTGTAGGTCTATTTCAATTATCTAAGGTTCATTCTCTTTCCATTGATGATTTCCTTCCTCCTTCACTATAGAAACAACTAAAAAAAATTTGATTATGTTATACCAAGAAAGGAGACTGTTAATTGACAAGTATTCTTACCAAAATAATGAATCAACTTTCATATCTTGAGTCTAAAAGGTCATATATAGCCTGAGAACGTGTTTAAAAACACTAGCTCATGATTTCTAAGAATTAACCCTACATATTTCACACCAATATTATTACACTTCATTGTTTCAATCCAATTGTGTAATGGATTATAATAATACAGGGATTACAAGTATTTAAGGAATTCAAATCAATAATATGTCTAAACCTTCCACTAAGTCATCTTAAGGAATTTTCCTTCTTTAAAACATTTATGAGTCCCACTCTTTACAATCTTTCCATGTTTTTTCTCTAATCCCATCCTTTCCTGAAGGTGCACTCCCAAACTTAATGGTGCAGGGTTGTTGAAACTTGATTTACCTAAACCTTTTGCCCAATCTATAAAAATATAATATGAATCATTACAGAATTAAAAAAATCCTCTTACCAACATGAATCTCATTCACAATACCATGAACAAATCTTTTTTGATCATCAACAACACACAAGAACCAATAAAACATGTCATAAGATGTGTATACATAAGTCTTTCTTCTTAAAAAAAAAATATTGAAACTCCTCTAGTGAGCCTCATTCGAATTGAATGAGACATATTTAGCTTCAAAAAGGGTTATATACCTTTATAATTCCTGAAAAATTGAATCTTTATCTTTCTAGACCCTTAGTCTTATGGGCATCCTTTAATACAACATCATAGTTTTAATCAAGACTCCATGACCCATATTTATTAAATACAATCACTATGACTCATAGACCCTACTAGGACTTATTTCATGATTTAAATCCCCTAAAATAGCTACAAAACACCTTACAACCCCTAAACCTTCCAAAAAATTCTTTCAAATTAAAATTCAAAGTTTTGGAGGGAAAGAGTAATATAAAAATTTGAAGAGGACTTTGACCAAACCAATACCCCTAGTTAATTCCTATAGACCTCATGACCTTATAAAATCACCAAGAAACAAAAATTTAGGACAAGTCGTATTTACACTTCAAGGAGGATTCTCTTTCATCACTTTTCCCTCCACTAAATCAAGCATCCATTCCCACTCCCCTCCAATACTCAACCTAGCAGTTACTACCATTCCCAAAAACAATTCATTCCAACAATGAAATAAACCCAAGAAACATAAAATTCAAGTAACACCATCTATCAAGAAAATCAACAATGCAAGATAAAAACAAAAAACAACAAATTTAAATAACAAGAGGGCTCAAGACATTACCTTGGATCCCCAACAATAAAATTTACTTGCTCCAATTTTACAATCTACTCCAAGATATCTTGTAAGCACCAAGAACTCCAAAATAAGCAAGATAGTGTGTGTATCCAAACCCATTTACAAAACATACAAGTTATTTATAGAATTCATAAGGATTGAGGATGTGTTGACTCCACATGGCTAAAAAATAGGTGTACTCACTTCACCTCACCCAAGGGTACACACCGTTCTCCAAGGAAATGTATTTCCTCCAAAAAATTACTCATCATCCATTACTCCCCAAATCAGGAGTACACAACAAAATGAAATTAAAATATAAATAACCAAAAAGGATAATTCAAGCATTAAAGCTTAACTTCAAACCATCAATCCAAAATTGCACATCAATAATAAAAGAAATAAATTATCCAACAATTTAATTCAAACAAGAAACTCAAGTACAATGAAGATCAAGGGGAAAATTCAGAATAAAGATGTTAAAATCATAATAAAGATTCAAAAAAACTATACCCTTGATTAGGTATGGGGTATTGGCTTAATGTAAGTGGTAAGGACAAGGATATGTTGTCTTTAGGTTTCCCAAAGACTTTTGCAGAGCCAAAATCAGACCCCTCATAATCTCCTTGAGTTTAGGGATCCATTGATATTATTTCCACCTACCAAAATGGTCATAACAAGTTTTTCATCAACATATACGAGAGAAAGAAACTAGATAAATCTCAAATAACAAAATTCAATGGTAAATTTTCAAATGGGGCCGAAAACATAGGATGAGTAAAATAAGTATAAACAAACACAAAATAGAAAAAGGGATTATCCACTTTTCCTAACCCAAAACTAATGTTTCTCAAGGTGGTCATGGGGTTTTGGCACATGCTCCCTTCCTATGTTGGTCCATAGGTCCTTGTATGTGGTAATTTAATTGAGCCTGGTGATCATTAAAAACTTCACACACACATCAAATCTTTTCAAGAAATATTGTAAAATCATACATTCATTCATATAATTAACATTACAGATAACTATATATCAATATAACAATAAAACATCATCACAAGTAACATCCACAAACACAATCTGAGCATAATTTTGTTAGTATAGGTATTTAACATCTTAAAATATCATAAAAGATATAAATCGTAGAAAATAATCATCATGATCATATAATCACATCCATGAATAATATAAATGACAAAAATTCTACAAATATCTACATCATAAGAGTCGGCATAATCCATATATGCAATATACAAATACATCAATATTATCCAAAATGATTCTATCATGAAGTGCCAATAATAGTTTCAAAATGTCAATATGTCAAGTATCATAATCGCTTTCAGAATGTCCTATGAGATAGGTATATTGTCCCTAATAAATAATCTATTTAATAAAAATTGTCTAAGGAAAGTGGTAGTTACATCCCCTCCCCTTAAACATGACTTCCTCCAGGAATTCACTCAAATAGATGTGGGTACCGCACCTAAAGAGTGTTTCCATCATCCCATATAGCTTCCTTCTCGTCATATCTATCCCAATGCACTCTAACAAGATCAATATCATGGCCCTAAAGGAACAAGGTTCTACACTCTAGAATATGTACAAGCTCTATCATCAAATGTCCTCTCTCCTACACCTGTAACATATTCCAATATAACACATGAGATGGATCCTAAACATATATCCTCAATACACAAATGAAAAACATCATAGATGCATGATAAGTTGGATGGAAAGTAAAGACAATAAGCTATAGATCCAATTCACTCAAGAATCTCAAAATGTTCAAAAAACCGTAGAGATAGCTTAAAACCCTTTCCATAGTGGGTAGGGATATTTTATGGCCTAACTCTCAAAAACACCTTCGATACAACCACGAAGCTATTGTTATTCCTCTTAAAATATGTATACTTATTTTTTCTATCACGTGCCTCTAGAAGACTCTAACGAATGAGATTGACTTATTTCTCCACCTCCTGTACTAAGGCACATCTAATAACTACCTTATACTATAGCCTATCCCAACTGAGTGGAATTCTTCTCTCCATGTCATATAGAGCCTAAAATAGTATCATACCAATGGAACTGTAATAGTTGTTATTGTAAGAAAATGCAACCAAGAAAAGGCACTCCTCCCATTTATACTATCGGTCTATCACATATATACATATCATGTACTATAATACTCAGTTAACCCTCTCATTCGATCCATCCATCTCAGGGTTATAGGTTGTACTTATATTAAGTTGTGTGCCCAAATTGTCTATAAAATTGATCCAAAACTTATAAGTGTACAATGAATCATGGTCATAAATGATATTCTTAGGGAATCTATGTGATATCACTATCTCATCCAAATAGAATCATGTAATATCCATGGATGTGTCAGTGGTCTTCACTAGAGAAAAGTGGGTGACCTTGGTCAATTTTTCAACTATGAACATGATCGTCTCATGGTGACAAGATGTTGTAGGTAATCCCATAATGAAATCCATAGATATAACGTACCATTTTAACACTTGGACATCATGTGTGTAGAGAAGGCCTATGGGATGTTGGTGGTCATCCTTCACTCCCTCACACTCTAAAATTTGAGGTACATATCATCTGATATATCTTTGTAATCTTTCCCAATAATAATGTTGTCTCAAATTAGCATGCATATTCTTAACCTCTAGATGCATTGAGTAGGGTGCATGATGGGTCTCTTCTAGAATAAGCTATTGTAGACAACCCTCCTTAGCCACGTATATCATGACCCTATACCTAAGAAGTCCATTTTCCTTAAGAGTAACCCCTGTAAACTTACCCTTAAGGTTTCTCTTTGAATCAATATCTTCTCTAACTATTGTTTACCATTTGATGTTAGGAAGATTTTGTATAATCATGTGACGTAAGTATTTTCTAACTCAATTAGCCATTACTACATGCCTCATGTGACTCAAAGAATCATATATAACATTTTCCTTGCCCTTCACATGATATACTTCCATTTCATATTCACACAATATCTCCATCTAACACCTCTATCAAGTTTTCAAATTAGGATTATTAAATATATGCCATATGCTCATATGATCTATCTTCAAAATGAATCTTTGACCTATTAGGAAGTTTCTCCATCTAACAATAGCATGCATAACTCCTACTAACTCAAAATCATGTGTAGGAAAATTGAGTTCATATTCCTTGAGCTTCCTAGACTTGAAAGCAATCACCCATTTATCATGCATCAATACTCCTCTAAATACATCTAAGGATGCATCCATACACACAATGAACCCTTTGTGTGGGTCAGGCATTTCAAGAATGAGATTTGTATTAAAACACTCTTTCATCTTTGTAACTATTGGTCCACTAAATTTTCTTCCCCTTACACTGAAAACATGTAATGAGGTGCATAATGTGGAAAAATTTCTATGCAAATCTCCTATATTATCTTGATATACCCATGAAGCTACGAACCTCCCCAACATTAGTGGGTGTTGGCCACTCAAGAATGGATCTGATCTTAGAAGGGTCAACTATGATCCCCTCCATTGAAGTAATTTTCCCTAAATACTACACCTTATTCTATAAAAAGGAACATTTCTCCAAGATTCCATATAATTTTTTCTCTCTAAGGCATTACGAAACATGAAGAAGATGATCATTGTTCTCCTCTTGATTCCACAAATCGATAAAGATGTCATCAAGGAATACCAATATGGAATGATCCAAAAGTTTCCTAAATGCTCTATTCATCATACTCATAAACATTGTATGGGCATTGATGTGTCCAAAAAGAACCTCCGTCAACTCAAATTGTCTATATCTAGTATGGATAGTTATCTTGTGTATATCTTCCTCTACAATCATCAAATGATAGTGTACTGATTTTAGGTCAATATTGGAGAATAAGGTTTCTCCTCTCATCTGATTAAATAGGTCATCAATAAAAGGAAAAGGATAATGAGTATTAATCATGAACTTATTTAGTTGTGCATGGTATATACATAATCTCAGGGACCCATCCTTCTTCTTAACAAATATAAAAGGCACTCCCCATGGTGACACAGTAAGATAGATGAAGCCCTTCTCCAATAGTCCCTCTAGATGCATCTTAAGTTCACAAAGTTTGGAAGTGGTCATATTATATTGTGCTCATGATATAGAATCATATCTAGGTGTAAGTTCAATGTGGAAATCTATCTCATGTAAACTAGGTAAGAAAGAAAAATCCTAAGGAAACACATATGCAAACAATTGTAGTATAGGGTGATCATGAAAGGATGATCTCGTAAACTCCTTTGTCCTATCACTCTCCATGATGGTAAATAGCTGACATCCCTTTCGCATACTCTACTTAAGAATCATATAGATATGATGGGTGGATATGGGTCTTTGAATACCCTTCACTACCGTCTTTATACTAGTTTCATCTCTACAGTCAATCACCTTAAGATGACAATATTCTTTATCCAAACAACCTCATAACAATTCCATGGCTAAAATCACATGATAGTACCCCAATGGAAAGATGTGAAGGTCAAATGTAGTGTAAAAGGACACTATGTCAAGTAAACATTCCTTAAATATGGATTATGTGGAAATTCTTCCACCTGATGGCACCTCTACATCCCATATAAGATGTTGCCTCACTACCACTAGCCTACAATGATCCTTATCAAAGGAGATATAAATGAGTTCAAATGCGTAGAGTCAAACAACACTTAAATGGGATGCCAGTGATACTAATTGTTGTCTCTATCATGGTAGCATGATGCTATACTTATTTTGTTTACCTATCCTAAATTACCAATTGTAGCCTCTAATGTAGGGGATTTCCTTTCCTTCATTATATATGGGTTCTACAGACACTTGTTTTAATAGTTACCTGGGTTACCATAACCATAACAAGCTAGAGTAGACCTCCACTAACCTGATATACCCCCAATACCCCTAGTACTCATAGATGAAGATGTTTTGAGGCATTTCTTGAATGGTTTTTATGGTATTACTCCTAGTGAATGTGATCGGCATTGTTTATGTGCCCTCTGTGGTGCTCTACGTTGTGGTCCCACCCTATGACCTTTCTGTGTGTCATATGGAGGGAATACCCTTTACTATGTATGTTGTTAATGTGGTTGATGTGCCTATTATTATGGATATTATGGTGGTATGGTGGTATAAAATGTGGTTCTAAATCCACCATGAGGGTGAGGTGGTACACATCTTGACCTACTATCATGTAATTCCTCAAGGTGATAACCAAACTTCTTCCTATCCTGTTGTGTCCCCCCTATTTTAATCTATAATGGTTACCTTCTCAAATTCCTCAGCTAATGTATGTTGAGTATGCATCCTAATGGCTCCTCCAATATCCAAATTAAGGCCTTTAATTGATTGATTTACCTTGGTATGTTCATCATGAATGTAATCTACATACTGCAATAGGTCCAAGAAATGACCCTCATACTCTACCACTGTCATATTTTGTTGTCGTAGATTAAGTAATTTTTTAATTAATTTTTGCACAAAGTTTATAGATATGTATCTAGCCATGAATATCTCCTCAAACATTTCCCAAGATATATACACGAAATATACCAATATATTCTATTTCTTATATCTCCGCCATAATCTAACTTCATCTGTGAGTAAGTGAATAAAAACAATTCCTTAGTTTTTCTCAAGCATGGACATATATTGAAGCATCCATTAAAGCTCACAATAAATTTCTCCGTGTGAAATCTTGTGGTGTTTCCGAAGTAATATGGTGGCTATAACTTTAGGTTCTCCTAGATATGCATTACAACCTACCTATGGTGATTTGTGGGTATAATAGCTAGTGTAGGCATATTTTTGATGGGAATCTTAGATTTGTATGACATTAGTGTCCCTATCTCTCCTCATGCATCACTACCTTCTTATGTGAAGCATGATGTGAAGCCTCAACCTACTCTATTAGATGCTCACCTGTTCTCTCTACTTACAACAACAACCTCCTGAAAATATTCTAAAATATATGGGGCTATGGGTGTAGTGTCCTCTACAAGTAGTGTTTTTATCTCTACTTCCCTCTGTTGTGTCTCAGGAAATACCTCTATATGCTTAGTGTTTCCTCCTCAAACTCCTCTATCACTACCACCAACTTGTCCACCCTTAGATCCCACTTTGTTATGTCATCCAAAATAAATCCTAGTATCAACTCTTGTGGATCCTCTCTTGGTCGCAAATCTATTAATCCAACACCGTTTTCATGCCCTACACAAACAAGGATGTGAGTTAGCAACCCACACAATTATTTATCAAAAATTTAAGTTTACTAGTTTTTTTCATAGTAGAAACTTTGATTATGGTTAATTTTATTTAGTTCCATAGATCCCTAGCATAAAAACTTGAACTATGATACCAAGTGTGATGCCCTATTAATTCAACACAAAACCCAGGCATTTTTTTGGTTTTTGTGTTAATATGATGCATAACTACACCTTGTTCAACTATGTGGATCATTGTTGCATAATTCCATGTTAATGTTCTTTGTATCATTACAATCTTATTAGATGTCTTCATTGAGAAACTATGGAGATATACCAATGCATAACCTATATGTTTAATAGATTTAATTTAACATTATAATAATATTATATTGTAAGCATTAATGCGTTATAATAATATTATTATTGGTAATTATGTATATGGTGTTTTCAGTAATGTCAAAGGTAATTGATGGAAAATTGATTTAAGGGTGTCATAGGTGTCTACAGGAGGTTTTATTGGTAGTTTCTAATATTAGTGTCTTGTCATGATGTCTTACTGCATGGTCAAGAAGGATAGCTGTTATGGGTCAGTTCCAAGGTTGTTTTAAGGTATTCATGAGGTCAAACATGTTTTATTCTATATGTAAGAGGTGTTTAAGGGTTTGAAAGTGGTCAAAAAGGCCGGTTCATGTGAAGTTATGGTTAAGTCAGGTCATTCTAGGCCTATTCCTAGACCTAGTACATGGTGCCTGGTGGAGTAACATGAGTAATGGATAATGTAAGACTTGGTGAAGCATGTGTAGTGTACATTGAGTTTATATGACATGTGTATGAGGTTTATCAAGTCATATCTCAGAGGTATAGGGCATGTATAAGGTCATTTTGAAGCAATTTATTAAAGACAATGCTAGAAGAATCATGTAAGTCATGGTTGTTAAGGATTTTCATAGGTGTGTAGAAAAAATTGAGACTTGGGATAGTTAGAGGAGGCTTTCATAGTGATTATTGTAAATTTTCATATCATTTCTTTTAAGAAATTGCAAGATAAGCTGATTTTGGTTATATTAAGTTACTAGAAGTGCATTTTCTAGCTTGAAGCAATGTTTTGAGTGATCATTTTCTCATAAAATATTTTCATGGGGTCATAATATTTTCATGATAGTTTTGGAATGGAACTAAGAGTGTTTCATAGTCTAAATGAAGTTAAATTATTTCCTAACATTTATGATCAATTTTTAAGAAGTAAAGGTGATCTTAAACCCTTGTCAAACCCTCATAACACCAATATATGTTAAAAATGAATTTTATGATCTCCAAATTAATTTATAAAGAAAAAGTGATGCATCTTGGTTGAATAATATTCTCTATGGATCATTTTGGTGGTGGTTTGATGTTCTAGTTATTTCAGGAAGTGAGAGAAAAAACCTAGTTTTCTAGAGAATTATAGTTTTCAGGGATTATATGGAAGCTTCAAGATGAAAAACGAAATATTACATAATGCTTGTGATATTTTCTATATGGCCATGAAATTTTTTAGGAATTTTTCTTGAAGAAACTTTGAGTTGCATGTCTCCAAAGTACCCCTAATGATTTTGGCCTAGAAGGGCCAAAACCTAATCTTATGGTTTGACGTGATTTTAATGAATTTGCATGTTGGAGTAGAGTTCTATGGGCATTGATAGATTGGTATGATCTAACATTATGTATTAGATCTCTTGGATTTATCTGGTAATGTGTTTTTTGCTCAAGTTCTAATGGCCTAATTAGCCCTATTAGGCTTATCAAGAAGTTGGTCTGAATAAGTATGATAATGATAATTTCTCCATTTGACATATGTATCTTAGTTCTTGGATGTGTTTCAAATATATATGGTTATGTATTCCATACATTTTTTGATCCTATAAGTCACAGTTGAATTTTTTGGAGCTTGTTATGTCAAGACTAGTTCATAAGTCCATTTTGGCAGTTTTGACCTATTTTACGGATTGGGTTAGTTGTAGGTCTTATGTTATGTTTTGATGAATGAAGTAGGTTTTTATAGAAATTATATTCATAGAAATTTCCATTGATATAATACAACATCAATGGTGATGATTTTTTTATGATATGTTGGTCCCTCTTCGTGACTCAGTTATAGATGCTTGAACACCTTGTTATGTATGTTTGTTTCTTGGTGTGTTTAATGGTGAAATTGAAGGTTACAGATGTTCATGAGTTGGTTTTCAATTATAAGAGGTTATACATAATTTTTTTGGTGATTTGCGAGTCTTCAAAAATATTATATGTTCCCTTGGAGCTCTTGGTGCATTGGTTGGAGGTGTTGGCTTATATTTTAGGCCTAGTGGTGATCCTTGAGATTGTTCTTAATGATGTGACCCTTACCGACCTACTTGGGTGTTTTGTGGCTTTTTATATGATAAGGTAGATGTATTTTATTTTTTTAATTACCAGCATATATGGTCATGGTTGACTTGGGGGTGTTTATGATTTTAATTGTGTACATAAGTAAGTTTATTTGGTCATTTGTTACTAGTTGTGATAACAGGGTGCTGAGTGAGGTAGAGAATAAGAAAAAAAGAGGATTGAGGGGTCAAGGAAAGAGATAACATGAGTGATAAAGTCCTTATAAATTTTTAGGAACATATGTATAAGGTCAATATACCTAAGAAACATGTGAGTGGATACATTTGAGAAAATTAGTTGTGTTTTGAAGAGGGTTTGATGTCTCTAGAGCTAAATTTGTGATCACAAAGTATTATAGAAACAACATATACTGAGTGATCAACCATTTTTAGGTGACTAATCTAGTACTTAGTCATCATGGGGGGTTTTAGCCTCATTTTAGGATTGGTGTCATACCAAAATAGGGTTTGGTGCTCCTTGTGGGATTGGTGTCTCACTAAAAAAATTATTATTAATGTGTAATATTAGCAGAGGTTTCACTAGGTTTCTATTCCCTTGAGGTTTTCCAACTTATATCTAGTTTTATTGTGTTCTCTCTTTTTTATTGCACTTATGGATGGATGTAACACACTGTTGGAGAGAAAATTTGTCAAGGACAAATTGGTGGTTATCTTGCCAACACTCTGGGATTTTAATTCCCTCTACTTAACTGGTGCAGCTTCCATATGTGCATGCATGAGTGAAATGTGAGTTTTATCTTGGTGGCCTTTTGGCCAAGGATCCAACAGGGGCACTCCACTGAACCTGTGGAGAATGCTTGCATATACCTACAAGATATGACTTTGCTAGGAAGGTGGGAAAGGGAATGAGAAAATTATAAAAGAGAAAAAGTAATGCTGCAAGTCGAAAATCAAAGACTTGCATACACCAGCCAGAAGTTTCATTACATGGACTTAAATATAGAAGAAAACAAATCTGTGTAATAACTACAAGACTAAATAAAGCTTAATGGGAAAAAAATACCAACAAACTCCTCAATCAAAGAGGCTAAAATTTCTTCTTCCTTTATTGAATCTCAAGAAGAATTTGTACATAGTGTGAGAAGTAGAAGACATTTTTTAATAGGAGAAATGGAAGAAACTTGTTATCTCTTGCTCTCTTCACAAGGATAACTCTCTCATGAATTCAAAAATAAGAGCTAAAAAATATAAGAAGAAAAATTCAGAAGACTTTTTACAAGACCCTCAAATGAGGAGCTTCTTACAATTTATAGAAGAGGAGGAAACTTTTTATGTTTGTAGTGACTTTTCGAATACCTTAATGTGACTTAAGACTGTTCACATTCCACTTTAAATATTTAAGTCCCTTTTATAATAGCAAGGTGACTTAAATTTACATTATATTTCTAAAGTCACTTAATTCATATCAAAAAGTACAACTCTCAAAGAAAAAATATAACATTGAGGAGAGAGAGTGTTATATGAGAAGGGAAAAGAGAGAGAAAGAAGATGAAGAAGAAGAAGAGGAATTATGCTGAAGGATGGGTTTTTGTGGTGGACTTAGCCCCATTCTCTGACTACTCTCCAATTTTTGATCTATAGAAGGCTTCTATCTTTCCAATATCTTGGTTGAAACGAGCCACTACTGGTTCTACTTTGTCGGCATGAGGGATACGAATGCATCTCGAGGTTTTAGTCCATCCATCAGTCACACTATTGATGTCCTTGCACTTCCCAAACCATGATGAATGTTTCTCTTTGATAAGTGTAATGGAGGCTCAAATTTTTGAGAAGAAGTCAAGAGTATCCTTAGTGAAGGAAAATGGGTTTCCCACCCCTTTCTTGATGTATTCTTCAAAAGGGCTGATCAACTCATCAACAATTGAGTGTTTTCTCATTGCAGGTACTCCAAGTTTTTGAACTTTCTAATTTATGTTGTCTTGCATCTTGTATGTTTTTTATTCTCTCTCCTCTAGCTCTATGAAGGCCCAATTGATTGCTTCAAATCTGATTGCCAAGGCCCTAGCCCATACCCATGTCAAGTCTTCTACAGGAATTTCAAAAACCTTCTTATCAATCAATTCCTGATGATAGGTGTTGCTCATCTCACTCACTACTAGTCCCAGAGGTTCCCGGTAATCTCTTTCTTTCCCCACATCCTCTTTGAGTGCTCGCATTCTATTGGTGGTTGTGCACATGCATACAAAGAGCTTGACTGCCTCTTTAAGTGTTGAATTCCCTTTTTTTGAGATTGAGTCGATCCATTCATTATTTGTTCACCCCTATCTTGTGAGCTCATGCATTCTCCTAAGAGATTCTAGATCGACGCTACTGATGGGTAACACTTTCTCAATAGGAAGTTTTATAGTGCTTGGTTCCACTAGGTGTTGTACATAAGATGAAAGAGTTCATACTTGTTCCTCTAGCACCTCAATATTCTCGTTATATTCTTTATTCCTTGCCACCATGCGAGCAGAAGATTTTTTGTAACCTTCGTGAGTAGTTGGTCCCAACTAGATCATTCTCATCTCATAGTCAGCTGGTGTCATCTCATCCACTGGCTTGATTACTTTTGGCTAAGCTACTACAATGCACTGATTACCTGTCTCCCCACTATAGAATCATGATGTTGTCTATGTAATATTTCTTGACCTTTTTTCTGTAGCCATCGACATTAGTGTAGATAGATCAGGGGCTACTACTTGTTACACAGTACGAGTGTCAAGGATGATCATCTCCCACATCCATGGAAACATCTCTCCAGATACAGGCTCAATGATGGATGTGTTGGTACCCAATTTTTTTCTCCTTTTCAAACCAAGTACCAACACAGATTCAATAGGGATCTTAGAAGTAGATAGATCATAAATGTATGTCATTTTGTGGCCAGGGAGTAATCTAGCTATCCATTTTTTACTTGGATTTGTGGAGAGATGGATAGCACCTCAAAAGGATATGATCTTATCCTAACTATTTTAGGTTGTTCCTTTCAACCAAGGTAAGAAAACCTACTAAATAACCTCTGTCATTTAAAAGGAGATATAGGTACCTTTCTTGTGCATAAATTTTATAGAGAAGGCCTTGGGGAAAATATGATTAACACGCTAGATATGACTCTCATGAGTTGTCACTTCTAGATCATGGAGATATCTTCACAACAAGGAAAAGGTTACTAAAGACATTTGAGACCCTGATCTGTTCTGCATACTTTAGTACAAGGATTTTGGTCTTGTGTGGGTATACAGAGTAAAAACAGGGGTAGCATGGGTAGGATTGGTTGTTTTAAATATATTTTTGGTGGGAGGTGAGACATGATGGACTTGACTCACCACATCCTTGATATTTTATGTAAAATGGAAATATTCAATCAACAAAATGCCACAAAAAGTGAAATTGTTTCCTCAATTAGAATATGTGCTTCAATGGAGGCCCAGATCAGCACTCTTTCACATAACCTATGTGATTCTGTCATGAAGGATTTAGTCATAGGACCCAATAAATAACCCATATTTAAACCAAGTCATGCTTGAGGTACACCCAGAGGCTTATATGAAATATCTATCAAAAAAATGAAAAAAAAGTGATTTTAAGCCATTTATCCCACTCCCAGATGAAGGCTCTTCTGAGAAACGAAATTATAGATGCCACTAAACTATCACAAGGACTGAGACATGTGTGATTGGACTATATTTTGGTATACGATTGCAATAGAAACAAGAAAAATTTCCTGTATGCATTTAGAAATGAAATAAATATAGTTTACTCAAGATTGAAACAGGATAACTCAAAGTTTGATCAAATTTATTTGCAAGGTAAAGTTTCTAGAACAATCTCAAAGCTTGTCAATGGCTATACACTTTCAACCACCTTGACATGATCAAATTTGATACAAAGAGATATATACAGGCTTCTCCTGATGGCTTCTCAAAATGGATGGGCTCTGTCAAGATTTTTCTACTAGAGAGAATCAATCCTGATATTTCCAAAAAAAATCCCCACTTCCCAACCCTTTGCATGATGAATTCGTGCCCTTTATAGCATTACCAACAGATCACCCTCCTCCCAAAATACAAAAAAATTAAATTCACTAGTTCTCACCATGATACTTTCATGATTCATAGAATCAGATCTCCAGAAGTCTCCAGGTGCTCAAGGTGAAATCTCTTTGATTTATTGCCGCATTCAACTCATTTCTCAGAAAAAACATGCCTCCATCCATTCGCCAACCACTTCCACCCCATATCAATCAAATCTGGTCCCTTTCTTTCTTAAGAGAAGAAAAATAGAAAACCAGACCAAGCTTGAGAGTTAGACTCCTTTAATGCCAATAGACGTCTCCAGATCTCTCCCACCAAACTCTAGATATCAAAATTAACTCTCTCCTCTTTTTGGAATGTAGAAAATAATAATAAATCATGAAGATTCACACATCTAGGCATTTTATAGATAAAATGGGGGAAAAATCAGATTTAGACGCTCAGCAGCCATTGATCTTTGATTTTGAATGTGGGTCATCCACGTGGGAGGTGCAAAACAGGCTTAAGGGCTTCCTTTGACCTTTTCTGACCGTTTTGAAAAAATGATAAAAATTCCCATTTTTCTCCACACCTTCACTTTTGAAAATGGGCCCAACATGTGTCCTGAGGTGGGTCCCAAAAGAAATGCGGAGAAATTCTACCATTTGAATCAATTTTGAAAAAAGGAAAATTTTCCAAGTTTTCCCCGTAGCTCCACCCTTCTGCTTCAAGTCCCTAATGTGGGTTCCAATGGAATCCCAGGTCCTTTTATGCTTTTAACTCCTTTTCCCTCAGAGGGAAAAATTTTCACTTTTCCTCTGAAATCCCACACCTCCGCCGTTGACCGGGGAAAACAATTTACTATTTCCCATCGGGCTCGTGGGCCATTTTCGCTACTTTAACCTTTATGAAGCAAAGAGGTGAAAATTGTGAATTACCTTTGATGGTCCACATCCCTACCCCTTATGAATTTTCAAATTGCCATGTTTCACCATGGCGCTCCTTGAGATGGTCCCAAAATTTTGATACTTTAAATGAGCGTGGGCTTGCCACGTGTCTTGCTCCAGCGAGGTCTGTATGAATGTTTGAAGCTCAGTGGAAGGTGCCATGTGTCATGCTCTAAGGTAGTCTCCTTTTGTCATTTAAAAGTCTAATTAAAATGCAAAGAAAGTGGATTCCTCCACATGTAGCCTAGCGCTCCTTCAAATTGAAACTCAAGGGCCAACCCCCGAACATGCATAGTTCCTCCACATGTTTCCATGGAAAAAATTCAAGATGGTGCCCAAAGCGGAGAACCTGAATGAGCATAAGCTCGCCACATGTCCTGATCCGCAAAACTGCTTGAACTTCATAAACAATTGTCTAAGTCTGGGCCAAGCAGTGGAAGCCTCCACGTGTCCTCCCGGTGCTACTCCAAGGCAAGGCCCAAAAGAAGATTTTCAAATGAGCATTGTTCCTCCATGTGTCCTAGACTTCCAAAAAACCTTTTAAATTTTTTTGAAGTATGGGAAACCCAACAAAAGACTCCACATGTTTCTTTCCTACCAACCCTCCATGTGTCCTCCTAGTGCTACTTTAAAGCCAAACCAAAAAGTTTATTTTCAAACAAGCATCGTTCCTCCACATGGACACATTTTAAAAATGAGGATTTTTATGGAATTCCTGAAGTATTAAGTTGATCCGCATCCAACCAAAATGTGCCATGTTTCCCTGTCGAATGAATGATGTAAATTTGACTGGGAGAAACACCTGTCAAATTGTAAAACACAGAGAAATTTCCATTTGAACCATAAAATGAGGTTTTGTTCCAGGATAGAGAATTTAGACTGTTGCAAATCTCAAACACGATCCTTAGGAACACATCAACTCATTTCTCTTTGAGTATTTAAGTAAATAATGTCAGGGATAGTAGATCTTGACCGTGGAAAATAGAGGAAATGGAAAAATGTCAGTTTTGAAGGAATAGAGCACGGGAGACCCAAAATATAGAGCTTTTTCAGAGGAGCAAAGGAACCATGACACAAATACAGACCCACACATGATCCTCGACCCAGGAGCAGACTAAAAATGGAAATAAGACTGACTAAGCACCATATGGGGAAGGAGAAAATGACAGAGGCTATGAATGAATAATATTTCAAAGGTGCAGATGGTGCAAGACCATTTTAAGCACCAACATTGGCTCTGACTCGAGGATGGGCACTCCCTACGAGTGCCACAAGAATAATAGTAGACCAAGTGCCAAAATATCCATTGGGCAGCGGAGTCATCTTTGTAGGGTAGAGAAACAAAGCCATATTAAAAAACAAACAGAGAAACCAACAAAAATAGGTCATCGAGGACCAGAACGAGAAAAAATAGAAAAAATAGGGAACAAACAACAAACTATACACTGTACATAAGACTTTTTCTTGATTTAAAGAAAATAATCAAGGAAACAATTCAAGCACCTGCCATCCTAGATATGAACATGCCAAGAGGTTATGATATGTTTTCATCAACTGGAAGTAGACCTATTTTTCTTCTTTGTTCTATTTGTACACCACCTATCTTCTCTGAAGATCCTCCATTGTGTTTAAGTCAAATTCTTTGACATTCTTCAAGGATGAAACACAGACTGAATTCCTAGAAAAAGTAACATCTTTAGGAGCTCTATTTTCAACACTCTCATACTCCCTGAAATCCACAAAGCTCATAACATTGTTAAGATCAGTATCTACTTGCAAAACATCATAAGATGCATTGCTTGGGTCCACAATCAAGTACGTCATCTTCTTCTCTCCATACAATTTAACCAAGTTGCCTTCAATGGGAATAGTGGCATAAGACATGTCCTTTTGCACACTACCACCAACACTTTCTTGACAACAAAATCCCCCACTTGGCAGGACAATCAATAATGACTACATCAAGATTTAAGTTCCTTCTAGGATAAGATGCAAGTTACACTGGTAGATATTTGACACACCACACCACTGGCACCTCTCTAGAGTCCATGGCATTGCACCTCCCATATGTTGTTGTTACTTTTATACCTAATTCATTCATGACCTGAAGAGCCATGACATTACATGAAGCTCTAGAATCAAACATATAGCTATGTAACAACTTGTCTTTAATAACCAGGGTAGTGAAAAAAGTATCCACATTCAGCTGGGATTTAACCAAATAAGTTCCTAAATAAACCTCTGGTGGTTCCCCCAACTCTTCCAATACTTGTGGCTTTTCCAACTCTGCAACGGTAAGCGGAACCTCAACCTTGTTTACATCTCTACTTTGTATGATCTCGTCCCCTTTGAATATAAAATATTCAAAATCCCTCTTACTGTGCTTAGGAATCCTAAGCAGCTCAACAATTGGGACAGGAATTTTGATTTGACTCAAAATTTGGGCTATGTCATATGGAGCAAATTTGGGTAGAGCAGCACTAGGGGAAAGATTGGAAAATTCATCAGATGGAATGTGATTCTTTTCATTTTAGGCATGGGGAGGAAAACAAGTTTTTCTTGGGGAAACAAGTTCTCTGCCAGATGCATTTTTCTTTGGGGTTTCTTTGGTAAGCACTAGAAATTTTGACTTGGCTTGTGGCCCCTTGGTAGCTTTACTTTTGGTATTGTGCACCTTTTCTTGGGCAACTACAGTATTTATTAATAGTTGCCTGTCTTCTTCTGAGGGAACTCCTCCATCATAATTTTCAATCATTAATGGCCTCAAGTATTCAAAATCATTAGTGGGAAATTCAAAATATTGTACAGTTTCTACTTCTAAAGTATGAGAGGGATGAATAAGAGATACCCGGTGGATGCAATCCCAAAAAATGGCAGTAGTTCTAGCACTTATTACCTTAGTTGAAGTTGATTCCTTTGGAAAACTCATAGGGATCCCCATCATGCAGGCATCATCATCATTATCATCATCATCTACTTCTTCTTTCTGATATTCTTCATAAGGAGCATGGGGCATGAAACATCTATCACACCAATCAATGGCCTTTGTTTCTTCCACAAGAACAACCCTAGCAGCCAAAGGATTAGACACCATTCTATTTTCTCTACCTTGGGGCTACCTATTCCCAAATCTAATAGCTCCTTTGCCTCTTTCATCAATTCTTTGATGATTCTTTTCCTTTTTGTTTGTTTTGTCCTTGTTTGATGCCATTAGTAGTGTGTCATAGAAATGTCATCAAATTATTTGTTTTTGTCATGATGTCTAGTATCCTTTTTAGAGTCAATTGTTCATAGCATCAATAGTTTATATTAGTCATTTTTAAAGCCTTGTTCCTAAATGAGTTGATGTATTGTAATTGTCAAAATAAGGTCGGTATTTTGTCATTTTGTTTGTCAATATTATTAAAAGAATTGATTTTTTTAAAGTCATTGTAAAACTCCAAAAAAAAAATTTAAAATTCATATTTCTCATGGACGCATTTTTGCTTTTACGCGATGTCTAAGTTCAAATTGAAGAGGGGATTTTCACATTAAAGATCATGTTTATATTTTGCTAAGTTAGCATCCTTGTAGATGGAGGATGGGGGCAACGGAGGAAGGAGGAAAACTAGTGTCCTCTCGCCAGCCGCAAGTGACTAGGATGCACAATGAAGTTGTGGCATTTTTTCAGTTGTGTTTAGTTTCTGCTATGTGAAAATAAGAATAAAAGTACATTCATGTTCAAATTTGTAATGTGTGAGCAATTCCTATATTTTTCCTTTGATGTAAGAAGGTGATGAGAGCTGAAAGAGTACTGCTATATCTAGGTTGTTCATTGACCTTATAAAACCATCGTTTGTTATGGTTGTTGGTTAACCACATGTAAAACGATCCTTTGTTTGTAGGTTGTTGGTAAACTGAGTGTATTATTTGTAGGTTGTTCATAAATCAAGTGTAAAACTATCATGGGTATATGTTGGTTGGTGGTTAGCCAAGTGTAAAATCATCATTTCAGTTGGTTAACATACAGGATAATGTTTTCCCCATGTTCACACTAAGAGGGGGAATGTTAGGAAATATTAGTGTTCACATGGGTTGATTTATATTTGTATGGGTGTAATTAGTTAAATATATTATTTAACTAATGTCTTGATGTAATAAAGTGAGTTATTTGGTTGTTAAAAAAACTCACGTAGGTAGTTGTATGTTAAGTGATCTTAGGATAGTTGAGAGATTTTAGGGGAGTTGATTGTGGGATTTGTGGTTGAGTAGGATGCCTTTTTTTTGGAATTGCAAATCTTATATATGCATCCACATATTATATTTGATCCATCTCAGATGGAGTAAAGGAAAAATTATAATATATTTTCTGGTATTATTTGATTAAATTTGTGTGTTCATTTGCATGCAATTTGAACCAAAATAATAATTAGATGTTTAGATTAAATAAAAGGATTTAAATACTTTCTTAAGGACTATTATGATTTGAAACCTCGTGTTACCATGCATTAGGAATTGGGTCCTTTAAACTTTTCAAGTTCATCTGTCTATCCTAAAATGTATAAATTAATCACTTAGTAAATCTATCAAAATATTAATCCTGCTAACTATGCATAGGATAGTCATCAGTAATGAATTAGTAAATGAGTAAACATACACAATTTCAAATAAATTCATCATCGTGTTAGCCATCGAAGTAACATGGATAACAACATCCATCCATGCTAGTATGATAACATATAATAACCAAATAATGCACGATATCAAGATGATGCTAACCAAAACCATATGTCCATCATATAGTCAATAAGATCCATAACATCATAACATGTTAGTATACAAAACATCTACTAAAAGGAGCTATTAAGTAACTAGTCAAAGCTAAATTGGCGTTTACGATCCGTAAATTCATCATTTATTATGTCCGAATTATGAAATATAAAGTTATCTTAGACATAGATAGTCCCAAAAAAGTGTCATAATCTATGTCTAGTCATCAAATTATGAGTATATAGTACAATCAGATACTTGAACATGAAAATTTGGGCACTACACGATGTAAAAGTGGAATACAAATAAGAAATGAAATGAAATCAAAAAGGTCTGAAATTATTGTAATGAGTTAATCAATGCTCCTGTAAATGCCAAAAAAATAACAAGGACAATATGAATAGTTTCCAAAATAATTGAAGCACAATGATAATCACTATTCATTAAGATTATATATGTCTGGCTATAAATGAAGCAAGGCTTGGAGTGGAGCTAAGATTACCTCTTTCTGGGAATGGAGCTAAGATGACCTCTTTTGGGGATATAGACATGGCCCAATAGAAGATAAATTCTTACAACCTTCATATAATGAAGTTGTATGATTTGATTAGTTTTACTTAGCTCAATTTAATTTTTTTATGAAGGATGGATTAATGCAAATGGCACACAAGATGAATCTTGAATGTATGATAACTTAGTAAATCTGAAAGAGAGAAACAAAAATAGTTTTGAATATTATTTATTAATAAACCATTATTTCTTGTTACAAAAGTATTCTTGAAAAACTAAAAAAAATAGATTTTGAGTTCTAAACTCTTCTAAATTGTTTTCCACAAATTAGTTGCCATTTGTTATGACCAACAAACTCCCATTCCCTTTTAAAAAATAAAACAGAGCCATATTTATTCAACCAGTCATTAAACTATGTTTTATAATATTTGAGACATGGTTGAAAGTTTTGTGGATTTACATTCTAGTTAAACCCATTGAAAATAACAAATTTTAACTTATTATAATCTTATAAGGTTTTCATAGTATAAATTTCTCAATTTTCAACATTTTAAAAATATTTTTTTATATTAAAAGGAAGCTTTCATAATATGGTTTTAGTGTTTATTATGTATGGAAGATAAAGACAAACAAAAACCCAAGAGTTAGAAATTTTTTGGAGTGAAAATGGTCAATATAAGTTCATGTGATGGCCAAAACCACAACTTCTTTTACTATCTTGAAACCGTCGGCGTTAACACATTCAGCAATTTTTATCTCAATTTGAACTTATACATATTAATTCCAAGAGTCCTCATCTTACGAAAAAATTTAAAGTAAAGACAAACATTTGAAAAGGCACATAACACCGATGAGTGATAAGTTTCATTAATCAACGTCCTGCAAAGGTTTGATTTGGCACAAAGTTCGACAACTAAGTTATACAAACTATGTACCAAGAGTCTTCACTGATTCTCAACACTTGTCAACAATGAATGTGGGAAAGATTTTGATGGTCGAAGTCCATGTGTTGGAGATGAGTGTTCTAATGTTATTGATTAGATACATATATACATACATATAATATCTATTTGATGGATCTTATAAAAGAATATATTTTTAATTAGACTCAAATTTATATGGTATGTGGTAAGCAGGATCTGTGGGAAAAGTGATAGACATTGATGCTTCATGAGTATATCACAAATTCAGATAGACCCAAAGTTGACAAACTTGAGAGGCATTGTGATTCCAATGTTTGGCAGTTGTCTCCAATCGGTTGCGAGGAGGTACATTAGAGTTTCAAAGGTTTTAAAAACTATGCAGAACACTATTATTCTTATTCGAAATGTATGTCTCCAATTAAAATGGTTGGAAATAGTACAAAGTAACACATGTAAGGAATGGTCAAGTTAAATACAAACACAAGGAGATTTTTGAAAAGATTATTCATAAATGTTAATAGCTAAAATATTTATTAAATAAATAATTTTTAATATAAACTTATAAGTGTTTGTGTGAGCTATTTTTAATGAAGAGTCAAGCAGCCTGCAAACAAAAATAAATGATGAACAATCTTTGAGACTCAAATTTTGAGCTATTTCTGGTGGAGATTAAGTTAGTAATGCATACATGAGATGAATAAAATCTAATTGGGTTTTAATTAAATTTCTCATCACCAGATTTGGAAAATCATGTATAACAAAAGTAGAAAAAACATAGAGATTGGCATTTCGGAGATTTTAATCAATTGGTGCTCTATTTCTAAGATTTTGGAGATCTATTTTCATGCAACAAGTAAATTTTCAGTTGTTATAAATTAGACTAAGATTTGATAATGTTTTAAATCAGAACACATATTTTGATGGCAATTTTTTGTAAATTATAAAAGCATGTTATCATAATAATATTTTTGAATATTTAGTTAGCTTTATTAGTTTTATCTTTAGATTTTCTAAATTAGTTTACTTTTCTAGGGATTCTATAAATATATAGAGTTTGGTTAAATCTCATTACTCTATTAAAAATTCAAATTTATTGTAAAAATAATTTTAATAGCATTGGATCAAAACCATTGGACATATGTACATTTTTTTTGAGTGGTGAACTATTTTAGTTGTCGGTTCATGTATTGGTATTAGACAACAAATATATTTATCTTACTCAAGTTTAATTTTCACTTGTGATTTGAATTGAATTTTTAAATGCATTGAGTATGAGCCATGCTAATATTAGTTTCATTATTTATTTTCTCTTATGATTAGATTTGTACATTTTTGTTAATCTTACAGTCTAGGTAATTTAGATATATTGGAAAGTGAATATTACACTATTTTTGTATAATCTAGCTAGCTTGAACTAATTGTTAAGATGCTTATCTCTCTTATATATGCTTTATGAATGGAATATGGTTGTTTACACAGATTATGTAGGGTGGTGATTTTTTTTTTCTTTATATTTATTTATGAAAGTTTATAAATAATGCATTTATAGAAAATTGATTATTTGTTTTGGTTTATGTGTGGTATAGCTGAGGTACAAAGTTTTGTTTGTTGTTTAGCTTATTTTCTTCCCTACCCTTCCTTCCTTGTTGACTCTTTAGGACGTCTCAAATCACTTACTTATAATTAGACCATTGTAAGTATTACTTGGTTGATCTAGAATCAAAATCAAGATAATTAAGATCCAAGAAAATTGACATTCACAAATAAATATTTTAATATGTTTATTTCCCAAACAAACATATCCCTCTGTGGGTTAACACACGATCACATAGTTTCTAACTAAATTTATACATCCTATATTGTTGCATACCTTGAATCTAATTATCCAACATTGGATCTAAAACATGTGGGAGAAAGAATAAAAACCCCATTCCACTTTTTTGAGTATTTTTTAGCGTACATAGAACACTAGTAAGAAAGATGGAACTATTGTGAATAAAACCACCCATTCCCTTTTGGGGAGATAATGGGGTCCCCTTTATTCATCAAATGTTAAAACTTAGTTTTAAATATTTCTGAAATTTTTAAAAGTTTCTAGTTTTTCATTTTGACCAAATTGGTTTAAATGAAACTGTTCATTTTGGTTGATATCCTGTCCATATCTTCAAATTTTAAGCTATTTGATTATCTTTAGATTTTACCACCATCAGTGATTTTAATAGTTTAATATAATGTTTATTATGTTTTATTTTGAAAAGGAATCAAAACCTAAAATTTAAACACTTTTGGGAGTCCAAATGGACTGGATATGTGTAGATGACGATTTCTTTCACGTTTTTTTATTGTTTACAAAACTTCAAATTTAACTTCACCATTTACATTATTTCATAGTTTCAAAGTGGACACATGGCTCATATTATCCTCATTCAAGGAATTTCAGTAGATCCTTGCAAAAAATCCTAAGTCTCGAGCGTAAGATGATAAAGTGGCACAAATATTTCACCGAGAGATCTGAAATTTCAAGACCTCAATCAAGTGTGTGTTATCTAATGATATTGAAGCATTCAAAAATTATATCAAACAAGGCTGAGAACTCAAGTTATCAAGATCGTGATATCCCAAGACTTAGAGATTTAATCATGTTCCTCCTCAAATCCACACATTCGTAAGAGTGTTGATGAATAATGAACAAATAAAAATAGAATCCTGAGATCTTGAGAGTTCCAATACTCATAGATTTGGCCAACTTAGAGCCATGAATTCATGACATTCCACAAAGGAAGATCAAGTAAATGAAGGTTGATCCCAAGATACATGAAATCATGATGAGGAGCCACATTGACCAATCCACGTGCCTTCAGGTTCCAAAGGCACAAATCAAACCAAACAGAGATGAAAGGAAACAAAAATACATAAGGAGGACAAAATAAGTAATCTAAGATTCCTGAAATCAGGAGACCTAGGGATAAAATAAAATTTCACCTCAAAGTTGTGTGGTGATGAAAATTTCATGAAATCAAGTAAAAAAAAATCCTAACTCTCAGGAATCCTGAGAAATCAAAGACCCGAGCTAAATATGGGATAAACAACTAAGGAATGACTTGAATGTGACATATCATGGTCCTACATAGACCAGTGATGGAAATCCATAGGTCTTAGGGATGGATCAAGAAAATATAAATGATCAAAAAATCTTGAGGAAGCCAAAACATGTGAGATATCAAGATTTGAACATGTTGACTTGTTGGGGTGATAATGTCAAGTGGAATTTGCCACTGAACTACACCCCAAAATTATATTAAATTTTGTTAATAAAACATTATTGTGAAAGTATTCCACATTGAAGAGTGAAGTGTCTCGACCGATTCACCCACCCATATTGATTTGGGTGATCCCTCGGGATTCACTATTAGCAACAACTATGTTTATATAGTCTAGTATTAAAGACTGAGTTTAGACTATAAGATATGTTGGATGATAATTGTATCAAATGATTGAGAGAAACACCTCTACAATCATTCTAGGATCAAAGTGGAAGTGTTGGGTAAAAACATATTGAATTCTTAATACATACAGTACTTTACAAGTAGTGTTTTCTTCCTTCAGGTTTTTCAACTTAAATATGGTGTTATATGTCTCTTATTCTTCTTTTTATTTACTTTCAGCTCTTGTTCTTTAAGCTCTGTAATTCGATATTTATTATAAGCTACTTATGTATCTAATCAACTACACATCATAATCTATATTCATCGTAATTTTAGTGGTGGATATGTAATTTGTCAATTATATTTCCCCTGCTAAATCTTACATGTTATCATAGATGGTGATTATGCGTGTGTAGGATTGATCTAGAAGCTATTCATTTAAAGAGGTGAAGAAAATTTAAATTTATTTACGAATCTGAGAAACCCAAAAAGTTATGCAGTCATCTTCAAGCAAACTAGGTTTAAATTTTCATTTCCCACCTCAATATTGTTTGAAATATTACCTAAATGGTTGTTTACATCGTGTTTGATCTATTGTATGCTTAGATATTTGCTTCTGCATCTTGTATCAGTCGTTTGTCATTTAAATCTATCATCTATGAGCTTAGTTTTAATTTTCATGTCATGTATATCCATTACAGCATTTTTTTGTCTGTGTATTTGAAAGATTTAGTTAGATCCAATTTGTTTCAAGCTTCTAAGTCCATTTTGGCTGTAAAATTCTTTATTTTTTCACTAGTTTTTTCTTTGCAAATCTTATGCCAATCATTATGTGCCACCAAGCTTCACATTTTCAGTCTTTTTATTTTAATTTTCAGTTTTGTGAAGCTCAAGCCAATAATCTTTCTCCAAGTAGCTTCATTGTTGTTATTTTCATATTTACGAAGCTCAATCCAATATTTAAGTGTCAAGTGGGCTCGCTCTGTCAGTCTTGTATTGATTTTGTTGTAGTTCTACTATTGCAAAGCTTGAGCCAATATTGTTTCTCTAGCTGGCTTCGTATTTTTAGTCTTCTAATTAGCCCTTTCTCTTTTTTTGAAGCCTGAGCCAATCAAAAGGCTCCATCTTACTTCATTTTATTAGTCATATTGATTATCAGATTTATAGTTGCAAAATGCAAGCCAATAAGATCTTTACGCATCTTCACGTTGTCATACTTAGCTTATATTTCCTTTTTCTTTATGAAATACGAACCAATAGATTTTATCAATATTTCACTTTGTCAGTCTTTTTTTAGTTCAGTTTGAATGTTGCAGAATCTGATCCAATGGGATTGTACCAAATATCTTTTTATTTCAAATTTTTCATATTTATGAAATTCAAGCCAATATAATTACTCCATATTTCACATATGTCAATTCTTTCATTTGTGGTTGTAGTTATCCAATAAAAATTAGCCACCTTTTTGTAATTGTCATTATTTGTCACATTTTTGAAGTACGAACCAATTATTTTTTGACATGTGTATTAATCTTTTAACTATGTCAGCCTTCAAAATTGTCAGGGTGTCAATCTCTGCTTTGGCTTAGCCACTAAGATTGTGACACCTATCTTTTATTTTTTTCACACCCAAACATTATTTTATGATTGGGTTATTCTGGGGACCTTAAGTTTGCCCAAGGCAATGTATTTAATGTTTGGCGGAAAGATGCTTAGTGTTTATTATTTAGCAGTTATATTTTCAACAAGTGGTTTTGTTTGACTAAGACTTTGCTTTCATATTTTGTTTATAGTTTTTCATAGTGTGAAATAAAGATCTAATTATTTAAGGACACGTGTAAATGGTTCAGCAATCTATTTTTCTATTAATTTTCTTTTGACTTATTCACTACATTGTGTAGTGCAAGCTAATTAAAAAGTGACATGTATGCTTGTATTTTGTTGTTATCATACTTGTTATACCTTTTGACACATGTTTATTAGTTTGTTGTTGTAGACCTTATAAGTCTTCTATCTAATTTAATTTATTGAGACTTCGCATTCACCCTTTTCTTTCACAGTTTTATAACTCTATTGTAGACCCGAAAAGGCATTGACTTTAATTTTTAAATATTTCACATCCACCAGAGGATCTTCCTTTTATTAAGATCTATTTAAGCTTGTAATTATTTATTTAATTAATTAATTAGCTAATTAGTCTATTAAACAGTTTGTAACTTGACCCTAACTAAGCTCTGTCAAACTGATCTTAAATTCAATCAAATCAAGCTATTTTTTTATTAATTTAGAGTTGTTTGCATTCGTATATAAAATTAGAATATCTGCGGTCATTTTTGTGCCTCTATTTGGCTTCTTTGTTTCATTTTTAATTGTAATTGTTTCCATTGTCATCTGAGAATTAGAAATGGCTAGTTCTTCTATTTTTTCAATGGATAAGTCTCATCTTTTCAATGGAACAAATTATAGCATATGGAGAGTTCAATTAAAATCTTGTTTTACGTCTAGGAAGCTATGGGATGTTGTGACTGGTGTTGAAAAACATCCCAAAGGGAAACAATCTACCCTTGAAAACTTTAGCTCCTTCTCTTAGAGATCTCAGGAAGCTCTCTTTTATTACAAAGCATTAGATATGAAATCTTGATGCATATAGGCCATATGGACTTGCCTGCAGATACATGGAAGAAATTAGAGACCATGCATGAAGACAGTAGGTTTTCTAAGATAAATAAACTAGTATTAGACCTATTTACAACACCCATTAAGGGGGATGAGAAAATTATCAATTATTTAGCTAAAATTAAGAATATTAAAGCTCAATTAGATGGTTTTAATTGTGAATTATATCAAGATAAGATTTTGTACTTAATAATTAAAATAAATATTCATGAAAAAACTCATACATTATATCTCTATTCTTAACTCTAACTATCAAAATGAGAATGATCTGCCAACTAATTTAGACACTTTTTCCTCTTTGTTGATTCAAGAAGAAAGATTCATGGAGAACTTTGATTCAAAAGAGAATTCTTCTCAAGCTCTATCCTCACATAATCATAAGTCTTATCATAATAGAAATAACAACAACAATAATCAATAGTATAATATTAGATCAAAATTCAAGGTAAATCATAAGTCTAATTCTGCTAAAAATAATCAAAATTTTAAATTCAAATGTAATGGAACTTGTAACAAGTGTGGAAAATTTTGGCATAAAGAGGATAATTGTAGAGTAAAAACTAAAAAATTATTTAATAATGCTAAGAAGAATAGCCTAATAATCATAAGAAAACTCAGAACCAAAATTAAGTAAATGTGGTTGAGTAGTCTATTGCCCTATATACTGCCCTTTTAGCTTCAAATGACAATGAATGGATTCTTGACACTAGTGCCTCTAGGCACATGAATTCTACTCATGGTATCCTCTCAGATGCAGTTGAATATGAGAAAAATACCTATCTAGGAGATAACTCAATCATTATATATGAAGGTTGTGGTAATGTTAAGCTATCAAATAATGTAATTAGGAATGTCTCGTATGTTCCTCAATTGAAAGAGAATATTTTTTATTTCTCTCAGATAACTAAGGATAACTGTAAAGTTGTATTTTTGCAAGATAAGTGGTATGCAAAAGATAAGTTTAGTAATATTATTGCTTTTAGTATTAAGAAAAATGGCTTTTATATATTTGATGGTTTTATGTCCAAGTCTTATTTTTATTCCTCTTCAAGGAATGATCTTTAGATTTGGCATGAAAGACTTGGTCATGTAAATTTCAAAATCTTGTATTATATGTATAGACTGAATCTTATTCTTAATCTTCCAAAGATAAAGTCATATCATAAAACTTGTGAAATTTTCCTACATGGTAAGTAACATGCTGAACCATTTCATAAACATGATGATCGAAATTCTTCTCAATTATTAGAATTGATTCATAGTGATGTGAGAGGTCCACTTGAGTTTCCTTCTCTTAGTGGTGCTTTATATGTTGTTTGTATTATTGATGATTACTCTATAATAACTTGGTCTTATTTCATTAAGAAGTCTGATGTCTTAGCTAAGTTTCAGGAATTTAAAGATCTAATCGAAAATGCTTCTAATATGAAAATTAAGCGAATTAGTAATGATAATGGAGGTGAATATGTCAAAAAACAAATTATGAGCTTTGTATGTCATGTGGGATTCAAAGAGAGTTGACTACTCCCTATTCCCCTCATTAAAATGGCATTACAAAAATAAATAATAGGACTATCTTAGAAATAGCTAGGAATATGATTCATGCTTATAATGTGCCTAAGTTCTTATGGGCTGAAGTTATGAACAAATTTTTCTATATTCTTAATAGAATACCTACTAAGTCTCTTCATCAAACTACTCCTCATGAAGTATGAAAAAAGAAATAACCAAATATTTATCTCTTAAGAATATTTAGTAGTCATGCTTTTATCTTCATTCCCAAAAGACAAAATGAAGAAGTTTGATCAAGCCTCTTTTTCTTTTATTTTTGTTCAATATGCGTGTAAAAATAAAGGATTAAGAGTCCATGATCCATTCAAGCATGACATTGTTGAAACCGTAAATATTCAAGTCTTAGAAAAATAATTCTTTTATGTTTCACTTGAACCCTCCTTAACTTCTCTGGAGATGGATCCTAATAATCCTTCTACTGACATTATGGAAACAAAATTTCAAGAGGTTGATTATCCTAATCTAGATATGATGGAAATTTATGTGGATTCATCCAAAAAATTCTTACAAACTAAGATTCCTAAATGGGATAAAAATATCATTCAAAACTCTCAGCCTAATAGTCTTAGAAAACTAACTAGAAGTCAACATACTTATCATGCCTTGATGGCCCTCTATGAGGTAGAGCCATAATCCTTCAAATAATTATCTCAATATGATAGATGGATTCAGGCTATAAAGGATGAATACAATGCTTTTATAAAAATGACACGTGGGACTTCGTCACTCCTCCTTCTAAGAGAAGCATTGTAGGTTATAGGTGGTTATTCACAATCAAATATAACTCTCTAGAAGAGATTGACAAGTTCATGGCAAGGTTGTTAGCTCGTGGTTTCACTTAAAGACCAGGTATTAACTATGTTGAGACTTTTAATCTTGATGCTAAGATTAGCACTATTAGAATTCTTCTTGCATTGGCTGCACAATATGGTTGGGAGATTCACCAAATGGATGTTAAAAATGATTTTTTAAATGGTACCTTAAAATAACAAATCTATATGATTCAGCGTAAAGGATTTAAAGTACATGGAACTGAAATTTATGTATGTAAGAATTAAAAGTCTTTGTATGGTCTTAAGCAAGATGTTAGAGCTTAGTATGCTATATTAACAGTTTCTTTCAGGATCTTGGCTTTTCTAATTGTTGTTCTTATAATGATTTATTTGTTAAAGTTGAAAACAATCATATTATCATTATTGTCTTGTACTTTGATGATATTTTGATTATTTGTAGTGATAGAAATTTAATTGTTAGAATGAAAGAAAGGTTAAAGTAGTGTTTTGAAATGACTAATTGAATTTTATTAAATCATTTTCTAGGCATGATTATATTTCAAGATCATAAGTATATTATTGCATCTCAATCTCAGTATGTTGTGAATTTGATTAGAATATTTAACACGATTGACTATAAGCATGTTGTTATTCCTATTGAAGTTAGTGTTAAGTTAGACCCCAAACCAGCTTGTGCTAAATTTGATCCTACTCTATATAGGAAGTTAGTTGGTAGTCTAATATCTGACTATTAGTAGACCTGATATTTCTTATACAATGGGAGTAGTTTCAATATTTATGCAAGAACCTTATGAGGATGATTAGAAAATGGAAACAAGTATTTTAAAATATGTTAAAGGAATAGTCAATTATGGTCCTTTTTATTCTTCTTGTAATGATGCAAAACTATTAGGTTACTGTGATTCAAATTATGTTGGTAATGCTATAGATAGGAATTCTACTTTTGGTTTTTTTTTCAAGTTGGGTGAAGGTGCCATCACTTGGAGTAGAAATAAGCCACCAACAGTGTCTATCTCTTCTACTCAAGCAGAGTATAGAAGTGTTATGGAAGTTGCAAAAGAATTTATGTGCCTGAAAAGACTGTTGGATGAGTTGAACATGGGCATCAAAGGGATTACTACTCTTCTATGTGATAGAAATATCTACATTTATCCTGTAAGGAATCCAGTTCAACATCAAAGGACCAAGCATATTGAATTTCATACGTAATTCATTAGAGAGAAAGTCATAAATGGTGATATTGATCTTAAGATCTATTCAATTGAATATCAAGTTGCAGATATCTTCACAAAACCGTTGTGTTCTGAAAAGTTCTAAAAATTTTGTGCCTTGTTGGTACTATCGGAGTTTCCCTTGAGGGGAAGTGTGCATGAGAATGCCACCTCTTAACGGCCTATTGAAAACTTCAAAAATTTTAGTTTGTAATCAATAAATGTGTCACATTATGTTAATTTACTTGTAAATCCCAAAGAAGATTTAGTTATGGGTATGCCTTAGTTTATAAAAAGCTTCATAGTCTAATGCAAGTCTTTTATGTAAAGAAACGGTCTTAAGAATTTATGTATGAGAAGATCTATGGATTTCCCTTGTTTTCATGTTATCCTGAATCAGTGTTGCTGATTAAAGGTTTATAAATCATTTTTTAGAAAAAGGTAAATTTGGCATTTCTAATTTTTTTTCCCACTTAACATTAAGGGGAGTGTTTGGGTGATAATGTTAAGTGGAATCTATCATTGTAGTAAGCCCCAATATTATATTAAATTTTGTTCGTTAAATTTTATTGTGAAAGTCTTCCACATTTAAGAGTGAAGTGGCTCGATCGATTCACCCACCCATATTGTGATTTGTGTGATCCCTCTTGGGACTGGCTATTAGCAATTACCATGTTTGTATAGTGAAGTATTAAAGACTAATATCATAATGGAAGATATGTTGGATGATCATTTTATCTAATGATTGAGAGAAACACCTTTGTAATCATTCTAGGAGTGAAGTGGAAATGTTGGGTAAAAAGATATTGAATTCTTAAAATAGACAGTGTTTTACCAATGGATTTTTCATCCTTTGGGTTTCTCCACTTAAATCTAGTGTTATTTTTCTCTTGTTCTTGTTTTTTATTTTCTTTCAACTCTTTTTATTTAAGCTTTATAATTTTCTATTTATTATAAGCTATTTATGTGTTTGATCGACTGCACATCATAATCTATAGTCATCAGAATTTTAATGGTGGATCTGTAATCTATCGATTATATTTCCCCTACTAAATCTATCTTGAATAATGTTTTATTAAAGATGAGTCACAAAATACCCTTAAAAGCTTGAGTAAAATCAAAAAGAGGAACATGGAGAAGATTGATGCATTAAAATAAATATTCAAAATGTTTAAATCAATTAAACATGTCAATGGACTAAGTAAAAAAGAGGCATGATAGAGATATGGTTTTTTGATCATATCTTTTGACTAGATTCAATATTTCACATGAGACTTAAACAGTGGTTTTTTGATTCAAATTTCTATATATATAGAATAATTATAATCAAGATATCTTTAGGAAAAATTTTATACCTCGTTTTTCTTCATTTCTCTCAATTTAGTGATATTGAATCGTTTATTATATGATTTTTATTTATCTTTTCATTCAAAGAGATTCTCAAAGGTATAGAATTTATTCTTAGACCCAACTACAATATAGAAAATAAATTTCTAGATCAAAATTCATCTACAGAGATAACCTGGTCACAAGTTCCAACCAGAATTCCATCCAAGATTTTGATCTCATCGGATAACCATATTCCTCACACATGGATCAATTTTGTAGTAAACATTTTCTTACCCATAGTAATGAATCATCATTTATTCATCTAGAAATAAAAATATGCTTCCATAGATTCTTCTAAATGTCCCAATTTTGATTCTTTGTTATTTAGGAGAGGGTTTTTCTCTCTTTTGCAAATTGGAGACTCCAAATATTGTGAAGGGTTTCCTATACTTTATTTTTCTATAAACATATCAATTTACATTGTAAATATAAGTGTAATAATAGTAATTCAATGTAAAGATGAATTCAAAGTTCTTTATGTCTGAATGATCTCAATGTAGGAATTATGTCTTGATGCCTAGGCAGTATATCAAATTATAGTTATTAAGTAAATTTTACATTTTTTTCTTTGATTACAATTGGTAGAGTGAGTATTTTTTGCATGGATAGTCTATCTTCATGGATTATCCTTTTCTTTAACCTAGTTTCTTGGATGTTCCAATGAAATCTTTGTCATCTAAGTGTTTAGAGATAGTGGTAATGAATAATTCCTATATATTCTTGGTGTTGAATTCCCTTAGACTAATTGTCTAGAGTTTATATAGGAATGAATTCAACTATTTATTGTTAATTAAGGTTTTATGATATTTAAATTCGTTAAGGTGATTATTACACATGGTAATTGAAAATATATCCTAGTTCTATTTTCCCCCTTCCCCTTCCACTTTTTAAAAGTTTTTTCTAACTAAAATCCTTTCCATTAAGCCACTATAAAAATCATTGGATTATTATTATTGTTGATAATGTCACTTAGAGATAAATATAATCACATGGTGGTTTTCCCAAACACACCAATCCTCTGCAAGTTAACATTAATCCAAATAAACCTTAATTGAACTTATAAATATTTATTATTTCATATCTTAAACCACCATTCAAGCTAGGTTATGAAACATGTGAAGTTGATTATTTTTTTAAAGTATATTTTAAGTGTGCACAATACACCCACCAATAGGTACCATCTATTTAGTATAGTAACTTATGTTGGTTTCATCCCCTATTTGATTATTTTTCCCATGCTAAAATTTTGTGAATAATTTATTTTTTTGCATCTTACTATGTTCATGTACTCAATTCCACTATATTATAAAGTTTGTAGTCTATTTGTGTTCCTAAATTACATTTATATTTTTGAAATAAAACCGCTTAATTCCCCCTCATTTGAGGTGAGTGAGGTATTATACAGATCGATTAAATAAAAATAAATTATTTTTTCCGTGTCAAATGGAACATATAGTCATTGTTAGATCACAGAAAAGATAATTCTATGTGGAAACCATAAAGAAACCACAGAGTTCATGGTATAAACCATGACAAAACAAATATCATAAATAAGAAGAAGACAAGTATAAAGCATAGAAACACTTAATATTATAGGTAAAAAATGTACCAAAATGTATGCAACCATAAAAAAGGCCAAGGGATGGATACAAGGGAAAAAATAGTGTCACAAAAATAACAAAATTCTACATGGTTTCATAACCAATGGAAATTGATGCCAAAAATAAGGGGCACCAAAGTATATATATATGAATAAATATAACACACAAAATTAATCATTTAATCAATCATATGTTTGTTAATAATAGTATATAGCAGCCAATAGTCACAAGGAATGAGATATACTATTATTGCATAGTTCTAGTTTCCAAAATATATATCAATATAATATATTAGAATATATTCTATAAGTGTAAATAGAATTTGAAAGATAATTTTGTAATTATTCACTACCACCTAACAATATAGAAGATTCCCTAAGATGGTGACTAGGTAAGAGAAAAGGTCCAACATAGATAAACTTTATAGAATCTAAATTGTATCTTGGATCATGCTGATAAACCTCATGAAACTCATTTGTGAAAATTTTATTATATATTATAGCAATCAAACCATTTCACATAAACCATATGTAGAGTAAAGAACTAGTAGATAAAGCTATGTTCCAGTCCTAATGTTATATTTTTGAAATACTTTCATCTTTTTAGATTATTATCATATTTGAAAAAAAAAATATGATATTTAGTGAGTAGGTAACAAATTGCTAGAATATTATACTAATTATAAGGGTAAGTGCACGAAGTTGGGGGGGCTAAAAAGTGGACAAAAACTAAAAAAAAAAAGAAAAATACGATCGCGTTTTAAATTGTCAGGTTTGGGATTTACTGAGGAATAACACGTATGTTTTATAATGTGTACCTATTATTTGTACTATAAAGAAAAAAATAGTCTCGAGCCTCTATAATTTTATCTCCCACAAATGCAAGTTTCAGAGCTTAACCATGCCCTCGTGTTTTTTCACTTAGCTAGATCTCAAGCTCAAAAGATCATTTTTGGATCACTGGGAAGATCTGAATCGACGATGGTGCCATAGAGAAGAGGTAAGCACAATTCTTTTCTCAAAATTACATTAAAATACGATAATTATAGATTAAAATTTGAATTGAATACATATTTTTTATTGTTACGGTTAGAGGTCGACAGAATCAACCACATCCAAACCATGATATTCCTATCATCCCTCTCGACACTCCCACAATTGCTCAACATCCCCCAGGTAGTCAAGAAGATTTAGCAGCCAACATAGTTGAAAACAAAATTGAAATTGAGGATTTAATCAAAACAATGAGGTATTCACAATCTACAAACCCACACCGTGCCTCTCTTGCAAACACATTGGAGGCATTACTTGTTCAAGTTGACGCGGCAACGAGGTAAATTAATTGTTGGATAACTTATAGAGAGGGTTATAGGGTTTATTATTCCAACAAATTGCCATATGTGGATTTAAAGGAAAAGGAAATTTCAAAAGACCTGATATGCGCCTTATTCATGGACCCCCACACTAATTTTCCTACTTTGTTGTCAAGTAAACGGTTTCCCATCCATTGGTACAATAATAATTTGATTAAAAATAATTTTTGGGAATGGTGGTGGATGGTGTTTGATTTTCCACCTTGTAATAACAACGAGGTACCACTATACTTTCTGAGGAAACTCTATTGCAAGTTTATCCTCAACAAGATCCCAAATTATTTTGATTTCCGAGATTTCTAGGGCTAAGAAAAAAGATCTACACAGGATCGACTAGGTGCACAAAGTGCACCTATTCATTAGGGTATATTCCCCACATAGAATCCCCCTCACCTTTGGAATGTCCCTCAAGCATTGAAGGAGAAAATAGAGATTGATACACTCCATGTGCTTCAGGGGCTATTTGTGACCCTTGGTCAACATACAAAGGATATTTCTAAGCCACATGTTTGTCGAGGTACAGAGAGTATTCCCTCAGGGAGTACTAGCATGAGGCCACATCTTTTATCGTCATGTGGTAGCATATGTTTGGGGCCCGAGGAAGATGATACTTTTATGTGTACTGATTTTGGTGCACCCGGTGCTAGGGGTGCACACGATAATGTCACTATGTCAGATGTCTTTTTGAGTGATACATTTGGATTACATTCATCGGCATCATCTTCATAGGTAAATTTTTTATGTGTGCTACAAAAATTTTGGAGTACTTGATTTACTTATATATGTTAATTTTTTTAAATAATTGTATTTGTACATGTATATGCATTGATATTGCAGCACACGGGAGACATATTTTCATCTCGACTATACGCAGTGAGAACCATGCGTAAACTTATAGTAACAGAGGTAATTTAGAATGTTAGTTATGTAAAATTTTCACTTACATGTGTGTGTGTGTGTGTGTGTGTATTAGTTTTGAAGTCAAATATATGTATGTTCTTGTATGTCCATATAACTCACGTGATATACATGTTTGATAAAGATGTTGACTTCACTATAAACCCCACCATCTCTACAAAAAGTAGATAAATGTGTTGTCACTGCAATTTCATCTACACAACAACTCACTGAGGTATTCAAACAACACGTAAATTTTGTTAAATTTCTCATGTAATTCATATTATGTTAAATTACATGTTAGTAATGTCTTTCATTATAGAATTATTAAATTATGTTTATAATTTCCTTCATTGTGTATATGTAGGATTTACCTATAATAGGTAACATCCCTGCTCATTTGACTCATAGGCGTGGCGAGGTAAAAAGAATAGTTCTATATTGATAAAATTAGTTTTAAAAAATTCATTATGTACATACATGTACTGAGTTCTATTTTTGCTAATTCTGATGTTATATTTTCTTATATTATGTGTATGTAGGGAACTTCAACCCCTTCCATTTTGATTTCGAGGGCACAGACTCCTCCATCTCATCATCTTCGTACCCCCATTCATACTGCAAGAGCTCCCTATGATTCATATAAGTGTGAGATGCAAATTCGGCGTGATCAAAAACTTGCGGTAAGTTTGTGTATTTATGTAAATACTTTCGTTCTAGCATGGTCTTAAATACATTTTGAAAACATATATAAATTAATTTTTGACAAAAAAACATTGTTTACATTTACAGGCTCATCTATAGGTGAGTAATCAGTGGAAGAGGACTCGAAGCATGGGCTCAGATGATCCAAAGTCATCTCATAGATCTCCATCTTCGTCTAAGGGAGGGACTTCTTTGAACAAGGCCAAGAGAGGGATATATTTAAATAAGTAGGAAATATATATGTCTTACATGAAATTATTTTTTTATGTCTATGTGCATGGCATTGTATGTACGCCTATATGGCATTTAAACTTGATGGTATATGACCTATTTAGGCGTTTTTGCATATATTATGCAAATTAGAATACTATTTGTAACTTGATAATTTTGTATGAGACCTTACATTTTTGAGATTATTTTCACATGAAACTAATATGATGTGCACTTGACAATATTTAAGACATTATGGATTATTTTTTCATTTATTGGTGATGTACATGTACTAGCATTTTCAATGTATAATATGCATCAAACTTTAGAAATCAATATTTATATAATGTATCTATATAAAGAGTTACCTAATCTAAGTAATTATTAATTCAATTTATCAATGTTTATATGTGTATTTACCTTACTTGCGCTTCTTCTTACTCATGATCTCTTTGTAATGGTTCCTATATTATCATGCAATTACTAGATTCTTTGATGATTCTTAGTCTTCTCCCCTGTTAAAACACCCGAGAGTCATCACAATTTGATGCCTTTTATCTGTTGATATTTTGAGAATGTCTCTCCATATACATTACTCCAATGCTTGAGAATGTCTCCATATGCAATGACATCTTGATTCATACACTCAGTTATTCTTGATTGTCTAATCCTATCCAATTTGTGTTATTACCTTTAAATATGTAGGCATTTCAAGTTATTTGGAAATCAAATCACACCCTTCACTAGGCTTGATGACTACCCCTATCCTTTTGAAGGAACTTTTGAAAGCACCCATGGGTTTATCATAGCATAAATTATCAATGAATGGAAGGTCACTAAGCCGTAGGCCAATTGACTCCCATCCAGAGCTAAACAAGAAAGATTTACTAGGTGATTGATAACTCCCGTGTGTTCTTAGAAATACCCCTATCAAATTCATTCTTAAGCCAATCTAGTCATTCAAGGCTCTTAAGGGAATACACCTGGATGAGGTAACCCGGAAAGCACGGGTAGTGTAGGTAACCAAAATAAATCATTCACTAGTGTTCACCTAGCCACCCCAACATGTTGGCGTAGTTGGTTTGGTCCCACGAGCTTCCGTTTGCAAACTACAACGTCTGGGTGTCCTACACTGACTCAGACTATAGTATTTCATGCATTTGTAAACAATAGGAGAACGAGATAACCAAATAGAGATGGAGAAATATATGAGAGTATTTTGTGGAGGGCCCCAACATGGAGGTTTCAGATCTGACGATACGTCTCTAGGTGCCACGGAGTTTGAGATATCACCTGTCGCAAATATAGCATGTTTTGGCCTCAGGACTCTAAAGGGACTACACCCAAACGAGGTAGCCCAAAATCGAAGGGATTTTAGGGAACCAAAAAAAATCCTCCACTAGCATTCACCTAGCCACCTTGATGTGTTGGTGTAGTTGGTTCAATCCCACAAGCTATCGTTTGCAAATTAAAGCATCTAACAGCTTTACACTAACTCAGACTACACTATTTCTCTTGTTTACAAAAAATAGGGTAGTAAGAGAACCGAATGGATATAGATAAAATAGTGACAAGATTTCATATAGGGCCCTAACATGGAGGTCTTGGATATAACGAGACATCTCTAGGTGCCACGGAGTCTTAGAAATCACCTGTCAAAGATATAGCGTGTTTTGGCCTCAGGGCTCTTAAAGGACTATGCCCAGACGAAGTAGCCCGAAAGCACGAGTAGCGTGCGGAACCAAAAAAAATCCTCCAATAGTGTTCACCTAGCCACCCCAACGTGTTGGCATATTTAGTTTGGTCCCACGAGCTTCTGTTTGTAAACTATAGCGTGTGGGAGTCCTACACTGACTCAGACTGCAATATTTTGTGCATTTGCAAACAATAAGAGAGTGAGGACCGAATGGAGATGGAGAATACCACAAAAATATTTCATAGAGGACCCCAACATAGAGGTATCAGATATGACGAGATGTCTCTAGGTGCCACGGAGTTTGAGAAATCACCTGTCGAAGATATAGTGTGTTTTGGCCTCAGGGCTCTTAAGGGACTATGCCTAGATGAGGTAGCCCGAAATCACATGCAGTGTAGGGAACAAAGAAAAATCCTCTACTATATTTCACCAGGCCATCCAGATTTTTTGGCTCAGATGGTTTGGTCCCACAAGCTTCCATTTGCAAAATATAGCATCTAGCAACCTTACACTGACATAAACTACACTATTTCGCACATTTACAAACAATAGGACAACGAGAGAACCAAATGCAGATGGATAAAACCACAACAGGATTTCATAACAGGCCCAAAAATGTAGTTCCAGATGTCTTGGTGAATGCTAGTGGAGGATTTGTTTTGGTTGCCTACGCTACCCGTTCTTTTGGGCTACCTCATCTGGGCATAGTCCCTTAAGAGCCCTGATGCCAAAACATGCTATATCTTCGACGCGTTATTTCTCAAACTCCATGGCACCTAGATACATCTCATCAGATCAAAAACCTCCATATTTAATCCCTCTACAAAATACTCTAATGCTTTTCTCCATCTCCATTTGGTTCTCATTGTCCTATTGTTTGTAAACACTCAAAATAGTGGAGTGTAAGTCATTGTAAGGCTACTAGATGTTGTATTTTGCAAACGGTAGCTTATGGGACCAAACCATCTGGACCAACATGTCTAGATGACTTGGTGAATTCTATTGGAGTCCTTTTTTAGTTCCCTACACTACCTATGATTTCGGGCTACGTCGTCCGGGTGTAGTCCCTTGAGAGCCCTCAGGCCAAAACACACCATATATCCCACGAGTGATTTCTCAGACTCTTTGGAACCTATAGATGTCTCATCAACTCTAATACCTCCATTTCAAGGCCCTCTACAAAATCCTATCATGGTTTTATCCATCTCCATTCGGTTCTCTCGCAGTCCTATTGTTTTCAAACATGTGAAATAGTGTAGTCTGAGTCAGTGTAAGGCTGCTATTTGCAAACAGTAGCTTGTGGAACCGAACCAACTACACCAACATGTAGGGGGCACCTAGTGAACGCTATTAGAGGATTTTTTTTCTTCCCTATGCTCCCCGTACTTTCGAGATACCTCATTCAGGCGTAATATCTAAAGAGCCCTGAGGCCAAAACACATTATATATTCAATAAGTGATTTCTTAGACTCCGTGGCACCTAGAGATGTCTCGTCAGATCCAATACCTCCACATCAGGGGCCAATAAAAAATTGTCTTATGATTTTCTCCATCTCCATTTGGTTCTCTCACTATTCTATTTTTTGCAAATGTGTGAAATAATGTAGTCTGAGTCAATGTAGGGTTGTTAAACCGCTATAGTTTTCAAACGGAAACTCGTGGGACCAAACCAACTACACCAACACATTGAGGTGGCCAAGTGAATGCTAGTGGAGGGTGTGTTTGGTTCCTTACACTACCCGTTCTTTCATGCTACCTCATTTGAGCGTAGTCCCTTAAGAACCCTGAGGCCAAAACACGCTATATCTTCGATGGGTGATTTCTCAGACTTCATGGCACCTAGAGATGTATCGTCAGATCTGATACCTTCATCGTAACAGGTCCCTACAAGTACGAAATTCCTATGTTGGTAATGTTTCATGGTAATTATCATTTTTAGTTTTCTGAACAAATCCTATTACATATTTTCTGTTGAAAATGCATATCTTATATTTATATTGAGTGCAGTGTACGAGGACGTAGATTGAAGAATCACCTAAGATAAGTATAGATAGAGTTCAGACAAGGAAAGCATTGAGGGAGTGAAATAGGAGGCACATTACCACCAAAATATTCCAAGGCCTTAAGCGACATGGAAACTATAATCTCACACCTAGAGATGAAATTGGCTTCTCTTGGCTTCGAGAATAATAAATTCTCTACTAATAGTGTCAACCTAGTGAAGATGGAAGATTTTTTTGCAACACTAACCTACATAAACATGTTAGTAATAAATTAAATAGAATTGTAAATCCTAAAAAAATTAAACAAAATCATTAAAGTATTATTTGAATTAAATTCATGAAGAACATAGCTATGCAAATTTAATCCAATCAATCGCAAGGATCAACTCTAAACTAGATAGTAGAATTAATTGATTCATGATCTGATTTACTAACCTTCCACATATTCTTGTTTAATGTGCTACCTTGATCTTTGATCAATTTAATATTTTTTGTAAGAACCAAATGTGAATAGTGAAGTATCTTTTGATGTAATTCATAGTCTTCAAACAACCAAGTATTTGATTTTTTGATAGGATATCATCGAAGCTAATTTCAAGTGACTACCACTAACCCAGTGGGATATTCAAGGTCTTCATCATCAGTTATTTTGGAAGTCAATTTATTTTCCCCTCTACACAATGAGACACAAAGTAGCCTATTCCCTCTTCATTAAATTCTTTCACGATAACTACAAATATGTGCCCTGTGTACATCACAAAGTAAAATTGTTCAATGAATTTAAAAATACATTAAGAGTTGACCATTTAATAAATTATAAATCTAAAACATGACATGTACATATATGTATGTACCTTGTTGCACTAAATCAAATACTTGGTCAGAAGTCAGGTGATGTTGCCATGTGATATGAAGAAACTATAAGTTGTAATGCTCGTAGAACTTGATATGTGTCTAGTGGAATTAGATGTCTACATTTCCATTCATGTCCACCCACTGATGTGACTCACATTCATTCCACACAAAATAGATTCATGATATATAAAAACATGTCATGCACCTAGTATAAATAGTCTAAGAACTTGCATTTGAACTACAAAATGAGTGCATATCACTTGATCCTGCAACTATCATACAATCTTTATTTTTTCCCAAATGTTGTTCCTCTATCAACCAGAAATATCTAGGAACCGTTGACCTCTCTTGAGATGCATGGCCCATATTCTTAACACACTAATCAACAATATTTTTTGCATCTGTAAATTTACCACCATCCTTGAACTTTAACTCTTATCTTATAAGTGCTCTTTTCACACATGATGTTACACCGTCATGCCATCCTTTTCCATTCCCTACATCAGTAAAACTCCAGATATGTTGTACATTTGTTTCTTTTTACATCCTACTTAGCCAATAAAACATCCGTGCATACTTGAATTGTGATGTGTAGTTGTCCGACCAAATGTAATGTTGATCGAAAATAATGTTCCTCTCATTCAAGTTCGCATAAAACACCTAGAAACACCCTTGTACATATTTTTTAGAATGTGTCTGATCATCACTAATGTAGAAATGATACTCTTTTAATATTTTTAATATTGCTTAGTGCTTTTAGGAGAGTGCATGAATGTTATATGCACAAAAATAGATACTTGCACTGAGTTATAATATTGAGACTGAACCTCCATTTGTGACTACAATGTGTAATTCTCTGCGAATTCAACTACTAACACAATATTACCAAGTGGGAATGTGTATTTTCTTAACTTGAATCGTTCATCCAACCATCGAGCTCTATGTGTGTGCCTTGCATACTCATAAAAAATTTCCTCTCCAAATTTGACCATATATTTTGATACAGGTAATTGTTTTCTAATAAGCTCACACATCTTAGATTCTTTTCCATATTTTAATTGATTTGCCACTGATTTATATTTGGTGAAATCAACCAATTATTTTCCTATTGAGTATGTACTCTCCTCATGGATATAATTTATCAGATGTTGTAAGCCACCACATACATTACACATTCCAATTATGTTGTTTATTTTTCACAAAATATTGTTGGAATAAATTCCCTTGAATATTTTTGTGGGACATTTAATCCACACTCCTGCAACATGATGTCAGTATGCAAAGAACGAACTACTTAACAAAAACCATCATAATGCATTGAAAATTCAACATGATGCCTGCAACAAAAATGGTACGTAAGTGATTGATTTTCACATAAAAGGGTTTTCTCATTTTAAAGAATCTTTGGCTAATGTTAATTTTTATATTTTCATTATTAAACTTAGAGAGCAATTCTATTTGATTCATTTCTAAGAAATTTTTGGCACATGATTCATGATTATGAGAACCTATTCTTATTTTTACTGTATCTCTTCTATTCAGTGAAACCCTTGTGTTCTCATTCCAAAATTTTACAATTAATTCTTTTAGAATATCAAATGTATTCTTGTCTTTTCATGGAAGTTTGTTAGAGAAAGACCAATAGTCAGTGTTATTGACTGACTCAAGATGTTTATGTCTCTCTATTTCTTTCATTAGTGTTGTTTTGTTTAGCTTTAAAGGACTGCTTGTATTTCTAATTAAGCATTCATTAATTATTTTATCACTTACTATACAATTAGTAACTTTGCATGCCGTGTAGCATTACTATCTTTGGTGCGCCTTTTTCCACCTATAGTTTGGTATTCTTTATGTATGTTTTCCAAAATTGACGCATTTTGATCAACAACATTAGATGTTCTTAACCCCAGGGTCTTCATTATATGTCTCATCTTAATTAATTTGAAGAATGTAACAAATAATTGATATCTTTGTGTGTCATTTGAATTCTCAAATTAATTATCCCAAATTCCACTAGCTTTTCTTCTTGCATTTCTTTCAAACATTTTGTTAGGCATTGGTTTTATAATGTTTTCATCCATTTCAATTAATTGAATTGGTTTTCTTCGCAAAATGGAAGGAGGTGTTTTTAGAGGTGAAGATTTGTTTATAAGGTTACTTTCTTCATTCATTATTTCAATACAAATTTCAAGATTAACATTTGGATTATCAGGTAAGGGTTCAACGATTGGATTCATATCAATTTCTTCATCCATACCAACATTATCATTCAATTCAATATCATTATTCATTACAAAATCATTATTCTCTACATTTTCATTATGTATTTCATCCCCATTTTCTAATACATTAGCTACATTTTATATAGTATATGTACCTTTCCCTGCTCAATGTTTTTATATTCTCTTCAATTTATTTATTCTCTTCTCTTATAATTGCTCAGGTGTCTTGTTCTTGACTTTCCTCTTGTCCTTTTATCGATGTTTATCGCCCATGATTAGAAAAAATCAACTAGTGGGGTATGGGACAAAATGAATGTTGATCTATGTTTCTAGCTTCCTATCCAGATGAGTGTACAAGTAAATAAGAAATAAGAGACAGCATCGAGTATACAATGGCTTAGTACCTTGGAGATGGAGATGGATGATACGGGCACAAAGAAAATAGATGTATGATATCAAGGAGCTAGATCTGCAAAACTGAAACAGATAAGATTAGATCACAATATGCGGGGGTTTCTTGGACAGTGCCGGTTCAAAGAGGATTTCAACTCCCTTGGAGGATGTCAACCCTTGTGTCAGACAAGATAAGAATAGATTATGAACAGTAGTAATGGAATATAAAATGAAAAGTAACTAAAATGACGAGGGAACTTAGCTTGTGTCCTACTATGGAAATTAACTAGGGATCAATATGGCAAGATAAGAGACACTGTTAGAGATTTCTCCTTCAAAATGGAAAAACTTAGTTAAGCTCTTTCTTCTCTTCTCTAGGCCTAGGTCTCTCTAGGTCTAATTAAAAATGTATCCTCCTCCTTTTAAAAATATATGCCCCCCTTCTAAAAATATATCCTCCCCTTTCTAAAAATATATCCTTCTGACATATGGGGGAAAACCCCATATTTATAGCTTAGATATGAGACTAAACTACAGGTTAGATGATATCCATGCTGTAGTAAAGTAGCCTGAGTTAGGGATATGATGTGATCAATGTAGGTACCATATTTTAACTTATTAGGCAATGTGGGGGACATGATTTGAATGGTTGGTGAGATAAAGATTTAATTTTAAAAAGAAGGTATCAGAGATATGCATTATGAATTAAATAATTTTTGAGAGATGGGGGATGATTCCAAAAATTGAATTATCAAATGGGTCCATACGGAGCCCACTGATAATCAATCAAATAATGTGAGAAAATAGATAGGTTTTTATTTAATTTAAGAGAAAGAGATGTGAGAATGGAATTAGCGTGCATGTAAGATTACTGAGGGGCATTTTACCCAAAAATAGGTGTCTACAATGAACTACTAAAAAATCGTGTAAGAATGTAGAGAAAATTGTAGACAAAACAGAATGTTTGCATAATTCCCTTGAAAGAGATGAAAGGGAAGTTGGGGGGCCATAATATATAAACAAAGAAAAATTCTTACGCATTTTTTATTTTCTCTTTTTCCAAGCCATGCCTCAAGGCTTGGGATCCAGTTTGGATCCCTGAGCCTGAGGCATGGACCTGTACAAACACAGCAAACAACATGTTTTTGCAAGAAAATGTAAAAATGTCACTTCCTCTATGATAAATCAAAATAAAACAATCGATCCATTTTTTAAAAATTATACCACGACGTAGAGCAAAGTTTCTTCTTTCTAAAAATATAATTTTTCAAATCTTCTAACTAATATAAGGTTTCCATATTATTTATTTTCTAACTATGCCTTTTTATAGCTATTTTTTGAAGTGTAAATATGTCTATCTTCCATGGTGTATCTTTTCTTTGGGTGATCAAAATTTTAAAGAAATTATATTAGTCCAAACTAGGCATAATTCTATACATATTCAAAAAAACAAAATATAATTTTTGATATTTTTTGAGGTAGTTTGGGGGGGCACGGTCGGAGCTCCGTTATTTTTCAAAACATAAAATTTCTATACTAGAAAAATCATAAATAAAAAATTATTCGCTATAAAAATATAAAACAAAATGGAGCCCAAACTAGATGCTCCTATATATCTTTCTACTAAAGCATTTTCAAAAATACTACATGGTGCTCAAAAAATTGTTGGGGCATGAAATTCACTCTATTATGTTTTTTAACAAAAAAAGGAGCATCTGTTGGTATTTTAGTTGTTTGACCCACTTAAATTTATCTATTTTCAATAAAATTTAGTATCTTAGAAACTAGACTCAAAATTATATGATTCATATTTCTACAACATCTTCCAATTTTGAGTTTAACTATTTCAAAAAAATTGTAAAAGTTGAAGTTTTTTTTTTCAGAAAAATGTTTCCACTTAATACCCCATTTTGGCCCCCCAACTTGGTGCACTTATCCATAGTAGTGCTCGAAATACATGATATTATTGACATAACTGTTAAAAATTTATGGGATTGCATTCACTGGGTATTACCTCTTCCTTCCACTCATACTTCTTAAATTGATATGGTGCAAGCTTTTGAATTACCTAGTAATGATTTTAAATAATTAAGGGAATTAACGATTGAGAAGTATGATGAAGGAACCCCTTCTGAGGAGGATAGGAAGTTGTTAATGAATGTAGAGGTTGGCCATGAAAAATAATATAATACCAGGAGTAAAGTTTCCAAAGGGGCAGGGCCTCAGGCCAAACCAAAAATTCCAGTGCTTACCAGTATCCCAAAATAAACCCCTAAAAAGGATGCATTTGGCAAAGGCTTGGTCACCCCAAATAAAACTTGTGTCCCTCCCCATGCTCAGATTGTAAAAAATCTTTTGCCATCAAATCAATTTGCAAACCTTCCTCCTAACACTACATTACCCAAATATTTTCCTTGTGACATATCCCCAATCTTGAGTCAGATCAAGATTTCTATTTGTATTGTTGAATTTCTTAGAATCCCTGAGCATAGGAACAAAGCATTCAAATATTTTGGGTTTAGAGAAGAAAAGGTAATCCAAGGAAGAAATGTTGAGATTCATCCTACCATTGCAGAGTTGGAAAAACCCCAAGTGCTGGAAGAACTAGGTGAACCACTTGAAGTTTACTTGGGAACATATTTGCTTGAGTCTCAATTAAATGTTGATTCATTTTTTACAACACAGATTATTAAGGACAAACTACTGCACAATTGTATGTTTGATTCTAAAGCATCATGTAAAGTTATGCCTCTAGAAGTCATGAATGAATTAAAATTTAAAGTGATAGTAGCTTATGGTAAGTGTACTATAATGGATTCTAGAGAGGTGCCAGTTATAGGATGTGTAAAAGACCTGGTGGTACAACTTGTAGCTTATCTGGGTAAGAACTTGAAACTTGATGTTGTTTTTGTTGATTTCCCTACCAAATGTGGCATGCTCTTATCAAGAATGTGGACTGTAAGTGTTGGTGGAAGTGTTCAGATGGACATGTCTTATGCCACCATACCAATTTAGGGCAGCCTTGTAAAGTTACCCAGTGATAAGAAAATGTTCTATCTCATTAAGGACCCCAACAATGCTTCTTATGAAGTATTGCATGCAGATATTGATATTGATAACTCTGTGAGCTATGGTGCTTTCAAGGAATATGAAATTAATCAATGTAGGTATCATAAGTAGGATGATTTTCCTGAGACATTGATGTTTGATGTAGCCTCGAAAGATGTTAAAAAACTTGACCTAGGCACAAAGGATAAGCCTATAAAAATGTGGTCATGTAGCAATGTGGATGGAAAAGAGAGACAATCATACGACCAGTTGTTAAAGACATATCAGAACTACTTAACATGGTCATATCTAGAATGGTAGGCACTTAAATATTTTCCTTGATTGTTTTCTTTGAATCAGGATGCTTTCCACTGTACAGTGTGTAGTCTTCTGGTTTCATTTTTCTTTTGTGTTTTCCTATTTTATTTCATCCTGGTCCTTGGTGGTCATTTTGTTAGTTTCTCGATTCATCCTTAGGGGAATTGGTTATTAGGGTTATGCTCTGCAAGCTTATTATTTGACTACGTTGCCCAATGGTCTATTTTTAGCACTTTCTCTACTATTTGTTCTTGTGGCACTCATAGGGAGTGTCCATCCCCGAGTTGGAGCTAATGTTGGTGCTCAATTTGATCTCGCCCTGTTTGTCCTTGAAATTCTTCAATTTGCAGGTTCTGTCATGTTTTCTATCTCCCCATATTAATGCATGAAAACTATGTCCTCCATTTGGTTGCCATGGTCAATCCCTTCCTTTGGTCAAGGATCACTTTAAATCTAGAGTTTTTTTTCTATTCCTCTGTCCATGTGAAAGAATCTGTAACTTGGGCAAAAACTCAGGTTTTCTCCCTTCATTTCATTTTCCACAGTCATGTTTTGTTGTCCCTGTAATTTTTGTCCCAAATATTTATTGAGACATGATTGGATGTGGCTTGGAGGATCATATTTGGGTCTTATATCATTTCCAAATTCCCTTTCTTAAAATAAAGATTCATTTCCAGGCTCAAATGGTGATTTTCCTGCGTTTTATGGTTTGACGAAAGTGTTTTTCCCCTTCAAATTTGCATCTCAGCATCTGTGGAAACGTGGCCCTTTCTGGTTAGATGTGACTTGGCGGGGCACTTTGAAAACTCTAAGGCTCACTTCAAATCAAAACTTTTCCACATGGAGTGCCGACGCTCATCTGAAAAATTTTCCTTTTTGGTTTGGCCTTGGAGTTACGTCGGGCAAACACGTGGAGACTTCTGCCGGGTCTTCCCATACTTAGAATTTTCAAACAATTTTGAGAGGCCTGAGACATGTGGAGGGGACCATGAAAGTTTGGGGACCGGCCCCTAATTTTTATTTTAAAGAAGTCCCATGGAGGACACGTTGGAGGCTTCGGGCTCACTCTGCCCTTGCTTGGACTTTTCAACATGCCAAGGAAAATGTCTCAGACCCTAGACACATGGCACCTTCTCACTGAACCTTCAGACTTTTTAACAAACTCTACTAGGTTTACTGAGACACGTGTTGAGTTTGTGCATTGTTTTGGGGTACTCTACGGTTTTGGGGACCATCTCAAAATGCTACCATTGAGACACGTGGAGGCTTCCGTCTGGCTCCTATGGTTTTATGCATATGATAGAATTTTCAAAGGCCATTACAGATGTGCATTTGAATTTAGGTGTGAATTATGTAGAGTTTGTTGAGCATAGCTCCAAATAGATCTGGGTATTGTATTGAGAGAGCGGTGGCTTGTAATAAAATGCGGTTAAGCAAGTGATTCTTGGTGGACATAGCCCAAATTGGGTGAACCATATTAAATATTGTCTCTTTGTGTTGTGTTATTTTATTCTGCCATTTTTATCTGAGATCTGTAATATTTTATGCATATTAGTTTCTACAATTACGATTCTGATGAGGGATTGTTCCGCATATTTTATCCCTTATTCCCTAACAATTGGTATGAGAGCTTGGTTTGGTTTGTCTGAAGTGTTGAATTGCAGGGAAAGTTTTATCTTGAGTGGGAGCTATGGCAGATGATGGAAGATATAGGGTTGATAAATTCAACGGGGTAGAATTTGAGTCTTTGGAAGATGTAGATGGAAGATTACCTTTATCAGAAGGATGAAATTTATAGTTCCATTGTCTGAGAAGGTGAACAAACCCTCGAGCATGACAGATGTCAGAATGGATTTCACTAGATAGGAAAGCACTTAGGACAATCAGACTGTGTCTTGCATCTTCGGTATAAGTATTTAATGTTTCAAAGGAAAAGACTACAAAAGAACTGATGGATGCATTAGGGAAGTTGTATGAAAAACCCTCTACCTCTAATAAGATATTTTTAATGAAAAATTTGTGTTAATATGAAGATGTTTGAGAATGGTTTAGTTCAGCAGATCATCTAAATGATTTTAATACGGTTGTAAATATGCTAGCTTTGGTTACAATAGAATTTGATGAAGAAGTTAGGGCTTTATTAGTTCTGTGCTCTTTACCTGAGAGTTGGAATAGCCTGGTAATGGAAGTAAGCAACTCGGTTCCTGCTAACTCAAAGTTGAAGTTTGAGGATGTTGTAGGGGTGATTCTAAGTGAGGAAATGTGAAGAAAAATCTCTGGTGAATCATTTACTTCAGGGAATGCTTTGACAGTGGAAACTAAGAGGGAGATAGAAGAATAGAGGAAACCATGGAAAATCAAAGGATTGGACAAGGTCAAAATCCAAAAGCAAGATTATGCTGGCATGTGGAAAGTCTGGGCATGCAAAGAAGGACTATTGGGAGCTTCAAGAATAAGAAGAAAGAACAGGAAGAAAACAAGGAGGAAAATGTGGCAATGGGGTAATGTATGTCAGGATGCTTTGATTCTTTCTTTGCACAATATTACTGAATTTGGGTTTTAGATTCTAGGGGCTTCTTTCCATGCTTCTCCACATAGGCATTATTTTGTTGATTATGTTCAAGGAGATTTTGGGCATGTTTTTCTTGGTGATGATGAGCCTTGACAACATAGTTGGAAAATGTTCTGTTTGGGTTAATATGTGGAATGGGAATACTTGGCTATTGAAGGATGTCAGACATGTGCCTATATTAAGATGAAATTTGATATCAGCAGGGCAGTTGGGAAGTGATGGTTGTACTGTGATATTTATAGTGGACTCTTGGAAGGTTACCAAGGGTGCTCTTGTGGTGGTAAGAGGTAAGAAGGTTGGAACCTTGTATTTAACCACTTATAGCACTAATGTTTGTAATCTTGTGGCTTCAGAAGTAGATACAACATTGTGACACTATAGGCTCGGTCATATGAGCCATAAGGGCATGGAGATCATAAAGAAGGATTTTCCCAAATATACAGAAATAGGTTTGGAGTTCTATGAGGATTGCATGTATGGGAAACATAAGCTAGTAAGGTTTCTCAAGGTTGGACCTACAAAGAAAGAGAGTAAGTTAGAGTTGGTGCATTCTGATGTGTGGGGGCCAGCTCAGGTATCATATCTTGGGGGTTCAAGTTATTATGTTAATTTTATTGATGATGCAACAAGGAAAGTTTGGGTTTATTGTATTAGAAACAAATCTGATGTATTTGACACTTTTGTTAAATGGAAAGCCTTGGTAGAGAATGAAATAGGTCTTAAGCTAAAATGTCTCAGGTCAGATAATGGAGGGGAGTATTGCAGCAATGAATTTGATGATTATTGTTCTAAGAATGGAATCCGTAGGAAAAATACGGTTCCAAGAACTGTGCGGTAGAATGGGGTGTCAGAAAGGATGAATAGAACAATAATGGAACATGCTAGGAGCATGAGGTTACAGGAAGGACTGCCTCTTTCTTTTTGGGCAGAAGCGGTGAGCACAAATTGTGTACTTGATAAACAAAGGACCCTCAAGTGCCTTGGATGGAGGCATACCCGAGGAGGCTTGGTATGGTAAGAAAGTTGATTATTCATTTCTTAGAGTCTTTGGAGGTGAGGTGTTTGTCCATATAAACAAAGATGATAGGACCAAGCTAGAGGCTAAATCAGAAAAATGTACTTTCATTGGTTATGGATGGTGATGACTTTGGATATAAATGTTGGAGTATTAAGGACAAGAAAATCATTCAATCTAGGGATGTGGTCTTTAATGAGAAAGTCATGTATAAGTAGCAGTTTTAGGAAAATAGGGAAGAATCCAAGAAAGAATATGCAGTGGTAGAGGATCTTCTGGATGGGAAAGTGACACATGAATCAGTTCAGGAACCTCCTCAACAGGAACCCCAAACTCCTATATTGAGGAGGTCTTCTAGGGTAAGAAGAGAACCTGAACATTTTTCTCCTTCTCTTTATTATTTATTACTCACTGATAGTGGAGAGCCAGAGAGCTTTGATGAAGCAATGCAGGTAGATGCCATGAAGAAGTGGGAGCAAGCCATGGATGAGGAGCATCAGGCTCTCATAGAGAACCAAACATGGGATTTGGTGAAGCTACCTGAAGGAAAAAGAGTATTACAGAACAAGTGGGTGTTCAGAGTCAAAGAGGAAGAAGGAGGCAAGAAAAGATACAAGGCCCAATTGGTGGTCAAGGGGTTTGCACAGAAAAAAGGTATAGATTTTGATGAGATTTTTTCTCCTGTAGTAAAAATGACTTCTATTAGAACTGTTCTAGGAATAGTTGCAGCAGAAGACTTACACTTAGAACAGCTTAATGTAAAGACTACATTTCTCCATGGTGATTTGGAGGAGGAACTATATATGCAACAACCAGAGGGCTATGAGGTCAAAGGTAAAGAGGAGATGGTGTGCAAACTGAAGAAGAACTTGTATGGCTTGAAACAAGCTCCACGTCAATGGTATAAGAAATTTAATAGCTTCATGATGGAGCAAGGTTATATTAGATGTCATTCTAACCATTGCGTGTATACAAAGAAATTTGAGGATGGTAATTATATTATCCTGTGTCTGTATGTGGATGACATGTTGGTTGCAGGTAAAAACATGCAGGAAATAAAAGTACTCAAGAAGTAGCTAAGTGAATCCTTTGCTATGAAGGATTTGGGGGCAGCCAAACAAATCCTTGGTATGAGGATATCTTAGGATAGGAAGGAACGAAAGATGAATTTATCTCAGGAAGAGTACATTAAGAAAGTATTGGAGAGGTTTAATATGTAGGATGCTAAACCGGTTGGGACTCCTTTGGCAGGCCATTTCAAGTTATCAAAGGAGCAGTGTCCCAAGATAGAGCAAGAGAGAAACCAAATGTCCAAGGTACCTTACTCATCAACAGTTGGCAGTTTGATGTATGCCATGGTGTGTACCAGGCTTGATATTACCCATGCAGTGGGAGCGATGAGTAGATTTATGAGTGATCCAGGTAGAGATCACTGACAGGCAGTAAATTGGATCCTTCGGTATTTGAGAGGGACCATGGGGATAGTTTTGTGCTATAGTGGATTAGACACCACTTTGTGTGGTTATGTAGATTCAGATATGGCTGGAGATGTAGACAGTAGGAGGAGCACGACAGGTTATGTTTACACTGTAGGTGGGACAGCAGTGAGATGGATTTCAAGACTATAGAAGTTGGTGGCTTTTTCAACCATAGAGGATGAGTATGTTGCTGCCACAGAGGCAAGCAAAGAAATGATTTGGTTACAACAATTACTTGAGGAGTTGGGGCATAAGCAGGAGGAAGGAAAGCTACATAGTGATAGTCAGAGTGTTATACACCTAGCTAAGAACTCTACTTTCCACTCTAGGATGAAGCATATACAGTTAAGGTACCATTTCATCAGGATAGCTTTGGAGGAAGAGAAGTTGAAGCTAGAGAAGATCCATACCAATCAGAATCCTGCAAACATGATGACCAAGGTGGTCACAAGGGAAAAACTTAAGCTGTGTTAAGCTTTGGTTGGTCTTCACAGAAACTAGTGAAGGGTTGAGAAGCTTGCTCAGAGGAAAAATAGTCTCCAAGTGGGAGATTGTTAGGTTGTGGAGCCTATTTTCATGTGTGAAAGTGTTGAAGACTGTACACTAAATGTACTGGGTACACTTTTCATGTATCCTTAAAACTTGATATATCAGGAAACGTGTTTTTCTCATATGGGCAGGATTTTTGACCCATAGGTTTATGGGACTGGTTTTGGCCCACGGTTTTGGCCCATGGTTTTGTAAAACTACTTAAGCAGTTGTCTACTTATATGGTTTTATGCATATGGTAGTAATATAAGTAACATTGCAGATGTGCTTTGAATTCGGGTGTGAATTCTGTAGAGTTTTTTTGAGCATAGCTCCAAACAAATCTGGGTATTGTATTGAGAGAGTGGTGGCTTGTAATAAAATATGAGCAAGTGATTCTTGGTGGACATAGCCCAAATTGGGTAAACCACATTAAATATTGTCTCTTTGTGTTTTGTTATTTTATTCTACACTTTTATTTGAGATCTGTAATATTATCTGCATATTAGTTTCTACTATTGCGATACTATGAGGGATTGTTCCACATATTTTATCCCTTATTTCCTAACACAGTTTTCAGCCTATTTGGGGACCGGTCCACCTAAATTTTATTTTGAATGGTCCCACCTGTAACAGTTGCAATCAAGGAGGACACTTGGAGGCTTCATGTAGACTTTTCAAATAAATCACTAAGGCAAGAAGGCCTTTGCTTGGACATCACTTTTCAACTGTCAAGGAGCCTTTAAATTGTATTCTCAGATTCTAGACACATGGTGCCTTCCATTGATCTTTCAACTTTCGCAAACAAGGAAACTCTATCCTGACTGAGACATGGTACAAACTTGGTGATCCTTCAAAATTTTTTATCTGCGCTCATTTGAGCATTGACTCTATCCATTTTGGAGCACCATATCAAAAGAGTTCCATGAAGACACGTGGAGGCTTCCACTAGCTCCTTTTATACATTGAGACTTTTTAAAGGCCAAAATTCATTTTTCTTGGGCCCAAGGCATGTGGAAGGCCTACGCTTTTTTGGAAACTTTTCCCTATACTTATTCTTTGCATTTGTGCCAAGGAAACATGTGGATGGATGTGATATAAAGTAGAAAAGGGATAGAATCAATGGTTGTTAGTGCATTGCATCTATTTTTCTGCCATTTTTACTCCAAGACTCTAGGAGATGCGAATACGCATAATGTTTTTCATTTTCATTTTTGTCTACAAAGTACCATTGAATGGATTCAGAACTTAATTTTTGAGTCCAAGGTTTGTTAAGATGTGATATTTTGAAGTTGGAATTTATTGGGCACTTCCATCAAAAAATGGGAATTACTAGAGAATATGGATGCAGGGTAAATTTGTAAAGGAAAGAGAGGGAAATGAATGAAATGATGGAGGTTGTAGGCACAAATGATGAAAAAGATGTTGCCTCGAGGGAAAAAAGGATTACCTATCAGATCTATCTGTATAGAGCCTCTGTAAAATGATTAGAATGGGGATTTCTAACATGACAGAATCAGAATGATTACAAGGACTATAAAAAAAGGTTACGACATGGCATCCTAGTCATTATTCAAGGGTCTGAGAAATGTGATCAATTCACAATTGGTCCACCTGGCAGCATTCGGATGTAAAATTCGTTAAATGGTCACTTTCTAAGGAAAATTGGTAACAAGAGGCCAAAGGTCCCTTGATTATTCTTATCTTTTGGGGGAAAAATTTGAGTGAGTGAAATGTATAAACCTCTTTGCAACAAGAATACTCTTGCAAAAGGGATTAAATTTCATAAGAAAAATTTGAGAAAGTTTGTATTCCAGAGAAACCCGTCTGAGATACCTGGTATTGATTTCCTTCTGTGTTAGCTTTTTCTATCATGTCAAGTTGGTTGCAGATGTATAGTCATTGACGAGAATTGAGATTTCTCTGGAAGCTTTCCCCTGTTGATGAATCTAAGTAATTTTGAAATTAATTTGTGTCAATCTTGGAGCAATTAGTGTCTTCTTTATTTCGGAATGTATGCAAATGGTTTCTTTCATTCCTATTGCAATATTACATTGAATCTTTTTGAAATCACACAGGATATCTTCCCTATGATAGTGTAGTGGCATTAGCAATTTCATTTCAAGAAGATCCTTCATCCTATGATGAGATAAATGATTTAAAATCACTCCACTATCATTTGTTGATAAAGAGTGTTTGTAAGTCTTTGGGTATACCTTAGGCATGATCGAATTAGAGATTTTGGTGTTTAATTGAGTCAACTTTAACTTGAGCCTTCATGTTAGATTCTCAAATATTGTGTGAAAACATGTTGATCTGGGCCTCCATTGAAGCACACCTTCTGGTTGAAGGAATGTCTTAACTATTCTGAAGCTTTGACCTGTTCATTGAGCTTGTCCAATTGTTGTTGAAGTTTCTCAAATATCTGGTATAATAAAATTGATCCTTCTCAATCTCCCACCAAAATCATTCAAAAACCATGAATCCATCCTGAACTACCCCTATTTTCCTTGTATATCAACAAAGGAACCAAATCTATTTACTAAAATATGTAGAACAATCAGGATTTCATAATGTCTTCAGTAACCTTAGCCTTATTTTAAAAGTATCTCCATATTTTATAAGTGACAACTCTTGAGAGTTAAAGCATGGAGTATTGATCATAGTTTCTCAAGGTTTTCTGCATAAACTTTCTGCAAAAGAAGGATATCTCCATCTCCTTCATCAAATAGAGGTTACACTATGGGCCCTCTCACCCTGGTCAAAGAGGTTTCAGGAATGATGAACAATAGTGAGGATATGCATGCACAAAACTCATTGAAGGTCATAGTCCATTTGTCCACAGAGCATTCTCAGTTGAACCGATAGATGGTGGCCATTTTTTTAAAAATCTTCAGTAAATCTGGCTACATAATAGTCACAAATAAAAGAACACAATTGTCTCTAAGCTCCGTAACAAATATGCTGAAAATCCTGCATCTTGAATAGGAAATCGAATTTGGATACAAACACCTTTTGGTGGCCACCCCATCTTGAAACCTCATCATTAAGAGTTCATATGTAATTTGGCAAGGACTTGCATGCACTTAAAATCCAAACATTTCCAAAACAAGTAACCCCTCATCATGATATTCAATTTGTGACAAATCAGAGAGCATTCAATGTGATACATCAATGGCAGTGAATAAAATTGGCCAGGGCTTCATGCAACTCAAAGTGAGCCTTTGAAACATGAGAAAAATGCATAAGTGGCTTCTCTAGGAGGTGTTCTAACTCATGTGTTGTAATCCTAAAGGGCATTTTTTTTATGCATTGATGACCCAGAATTGCAAGCTACAGGATCAAATGGTGTACATAAAAAACCTTAAATTCCAACAACCCTAATTATTACGTTAGTAGCAAGATCAATGATCAAAGATGCAATGAGTTTAACAATTAATATCAATGGCTATGTTGTGAATCTTACCAAGTTCAATGCAAAAACATCAAGCCCTAACCACAACCAATTTTTACGATTAGTATTGAACCATGGTTTAAGTAATTACAATGGGTAATCTAAATCATGTGACTAGTACACAGATCGATTGTGATTAGTAAAGCACTGACTGCATTCATTACTTTAGTGAGAACCCTAAACTGAGGGGATTTAATACAATTATTCAATTCGTTGTGAATCAAACAAGAATAAACATCGATGGTCCTCAGTCATATTTTTAATTAACCTTAACCATGGTTCAGAACTTCACTCGAGTTAAGTATGGCCATAGTGACATTCATGCGAAGGGTCGAGTACATCATATATAAGGGGCCATGCCAACTTTCCTAATTGATCATTTGCATTGACCTATTAAAGGTCAAATTTCTATACATGCTAACATAAAAAAATGTCTGACAATAATTTGATCAATCAAATGTAGTTACTTGTATAAAATGGCCATTAATACTAAAATTACTACCATGTTCACAATCGTCTGTATTAGAAAGGTGGCCCAGTTGTGGCTGACCATGTCTTTTCCATTACATTATTGACTTGAAAACCAATGATTATCAAAAAGTTATAACTTTACCTTGATCTATATTCATAGTTCAAATGATGTTTTTCTTAGCAAGGGGACCCAATAATATGATGCATACAATGTACAATAATCCAAAGAGGCTTAAATGATTACTAAAAAATCATTGAAACACTCAAACCATAGTCTTCATGTTGAATATCCAAATACTTATCCAAAGCATGTGCCATATGAGTATATGCGATAGGGGACCATAATGTACATTAACATGATGATCTAAGTCAACGAAGGTGGCCATAGTATATCATATGGTCATTGATACATGCTAAAAGGATAAGATTAGAAATAGATCTATACCTTAAAGTTTCCAAAGGATTACTTTCCATTATAGGTATTAGACCTTCTTACACATAACTATGATCAGTGGTCCATATGAAGGATGGACATTACTATAATTTATTAGAGTTTGACTAGACAAATACATTATTTTGCTTGTCGGACTCATACTTTGAATTATATGCATGGATTGACATTTTAGTATCTGATGGTGATATAGAGTTACTAATTTATATATGTACTGACACATTGGATTTTGATACATATATTTTGTTAAATGATCTAATTAGTTTTTTTTATCTTATTATTATTTGATGAAATGATAGAATCGAAATATTTTGAAATTCTAAACAATTGGTGAAATTGTCTTGTTTTTAGTGATTCATTTAGTTATGTTATTTAATGATGTGCAATTTATGTGTATGTTTACAAGTGATTTTATTGTTTTGCATATGTCATTGATATGGCCACGAGGCCAGAGAGGAATTGTTTCTATTTTTCATGAAATTGTAACACACAACCAAAAGTGGATAGGAGACCAACAATTAAGGAAGTCCAAGTATTGGCAATAGGTCACCTTCACAATGTGTTTTGTCTATGTTGATATGTTGTTAAAATTTTATTAGGAGGTTCCCATTGGGGGTGGCCTAAAATGTGACCATGGGTAGATGTGTTGTTTCCCTTTTCATTTTAATTATTTGTGAGTATATAATTTAATTTTGTGATGTGCTCTACTTTATTATTGTTAATTAATCTTCTCTGATTAAATTGATTAATCTTGTTAGTTATTGTAATTTGGGATGTGACCAAAGGGGTATTTAATTTTGGTAGGTTGTCCTTGATTTTATCATGGATTTGAAAGGATGTTTATTCGCTTAAGTGTTATGTACTCAACCTTGTATGTCAAACTCAGATTTTGGCTTAAGGGCCATTTTGGAGGCTTGTGGGACAAGTTAAGCTTGTCCCACACCTCTTAAATTCATCCACCAACTATACCTATGGGGTAAGGGGTAAAAATTAGTCCCCATTATGTGTTTTGGAAGCTAAAAAGGTTAAATTTATTGCACCTTCTTACATGAGCTTTTAATTTTGTCATTTAGAGGTATGGCTTTTGGTTTGTGTGTGTAAGGAGAACTTGTCACTTTCTCACCCACCAATTTATTGAGCTTTGGTTTTGGGTTTGACCATGTGATTTGAAGTTGAAGGAGTAATTATTTGGCATCCTACATGGACCACATCATCACCTCTCTCTCTTTCTTTTCTATTTATTCAATTTTATTTGATGGTTTTGGGGTTAGATGTTTTATTTTCACTCTTGCATTTTGGAGGAGATTTCTTTGGAGCTATTGTTGGAAGCTTGGGAGATTGTTTTGTTCTTGTTTTAGACATTGGGAAAATCTTGGAGCTTGTGCTTGGAGACTTCTTGGAATGGAAAGGTAGGGACTTCACTCATGCATTTTTACTTTTATTTGCTGTGCAAATGGTTTTAAATGAATGAATGTTGTGTATTTTGGTTTTGGGATTTGAATGGCCTTAAGGTTTTGTAGGAGAAATAAAATGGGGATTTATTGAGGGAGGGATAATATTTTATATTATGCATTTGGAGGGATTTTGGATTGGTTTTCCACCTTTGTGATAATAAGAAAGATTTCTTATTTATCTTGATATGTTTATTGAGGGAGGGATAAGAGTTGATGGAAACATAAGAGAAATTGAGGGAGGGATAAGAGTTTGGTTGTGGTTGTGTGAATGAAGTTTTGGAGGTTTTTAAGGTGGAAACCTACACCCATTTGGGAGACATAAGTGATTCCCCATGGTTTCTTCTCTCCTTTTCCTTGAATTTGAGCCTTTGTGCTTGGGAAAATTGTATGGTTTGTTGTTATTTTATTATGGTTGTGTGTGTAAATTTTTTGTGTGAATGGTTATTGTGGAAGATTTGTAAATGTTTCCATGGTTTCTTGATACCCTTTATTACTTCAGTAGGGGCTTGGGGCCAATGAGGAGGGGATTCTCCTTGTCATGATTATAGGTTGGAGGAGAGAATTGCCTACTCCCCTATTTTTGTTATTGTGCTAGGAGTTGAAGATTAGAGGAGTCATGCTATGTTGAAGCCAAAAGGATCACCTTTGTAATGTTATTTCAATGTTGGAAAAATTGAAAGTTGTATATCTTGTAAATAATTCTTTCATATACTAGGAAATAATAACTTTTGTATTCTAAGAGAATGAACTATGCTTTTTAAGAAAAAGAAAGTGCATTATTGCCTTCATGAAATTTGTATCATTGTAAAGATAGAAGTTCTTGTAAAGTTAATTATAAAGTTTCGTTTTATTGAAAAAGGGTGAAATAAGAACTTTTGAATTTGTAATTTATTGATAATGTATTCCTTATCAAATCTTTAAATGTATTATAGTTCCTTGTGCTTTCATTTGGTAAAATGGTTATGCTTATGTGTTGGAAGAATGTATGAGAAATTATACTTGATTTTCCTTGTTGAAAAGGGTTATCAGTCTTTTTGTTAAAAGAAAATAAATGGACACTTAATAATTTTCTTATTTTTATTTCAATCTTTAAAAGCTGAAAAAGCTAATTTTATTACAAAGAAAATCTTGTAGTTGTTTCTTATACACTATTCCAATCGAAAAGCTATGTACTCAGTAATTTAAGTCATAAAATTAAGAAATGGCATCAACCTATCAACTATTGAACTCATAGGAAACTTAATTAAAGTTAATGTTACCTAATAAACCAACCCAGGTAGAAAACACCTTCAAAAATGCTGAAATTTAAGGTTGTGTTTTCGGGGAACAAAACTTCCACCCACTGAAAAGAAGCGGTTTCATGACTTCCACCGTACCCAGTGTGGTTGTTTAGGAATCACCATTGAGTATAGGTGATGGTTTCATGATCATTAACCATATAGGGTGGAAGTCACATCAGGATGATGGCCTACTTTGGGTGGGGTTTTCACCACTTTTGACATAAAAAAAAATAGCAATTGTGTAAAATATGAATGGATTAAATCAAAATTTGAGTTTTCAAACTTCAAAATGAAGACTACCAACAACTAGTAAATGAAAAAAATCATTTGTTTAAGCATATAAATCCATTTATGGGCACCAAAATGTGTATAATCTCATAGATCTAATGAAATGGGGTTTTTCCCAAATAATGAACTAAAAGAATGTAAATAACCAAATAGCAAAACTAGATTCATGGTGGAATCTCTACAATAAACAAATAGGGTACCTTGCAATAGCAAACCCATGAATAAAATAAACTATGAATAAAAGAATGGAGTGGGGAAAGTTCCCCTACATTGCCAAACTAGATCCCAAGAAATTTCTCCATGGTTTCACTTCTTACTTCCATGGCTTCCACTCCTCCAACCTATAAATTAAAATGGAACAAATGAATGAGTTAGGGTAAAAGAATGAATAAGAAGACCCCATAAGGATGTTTAGGGTTCATTTGAAAATACCTAGATCTAAGGGTGCATATCCATTTAATCTAAGGATTGAGGATCAACCCTACACATTTCAAGTTGTGGTACTTTATGGGGTTGGGTAATTTTAATTAAGGAATGGGTAAATAGGTTGAATGGGGCCACTTATGGTTAGGGAAATATGATAACCTTTGAGACCTATAGCCTTAGACCTTTAAGGATAAATTAAATAATTGTGAAAGGGGTAACTTAGTTAATGAATTATAAGGGTTAATTAATTGGAATTTAAAATGTTTAGTTAGATAATCTTGAGGGGCATTATTGTTAATTGTTGTGAGAAGTAAGAATCAAACTAACTTAGGAAATATTGACCCAGTTGATATTTTAAATAAGGTGAGTTAACGGAAACCCTAGAAAGGAATTTATCCTGAAGTGGCCTTAGTGTAAATTAATAATGTTAATTGTTAATTTAATATTCGAAAACTTTGAAATGTGTGAAATTTATTAAAGCAAGAAATAATTAAACCTAGTCGATAGTTTCTTGTTGCAACCTCTTTTAAACAAAAAATAATAATTTTTTATGTTTTTCCTAATTAAGAATTGAGTTTTGTCTTGGGTTTGGTGAGTTGAAAATGTGGGTGTTACACTTGGTATCAGATCTGTGGGTTCAACGCTTGGACCCTTGGGCACACATGGAAACACAAATAGTTAAATTTAGCATAACTCTAACTTCAAACACATGACATTTTGGATAACTGAAAATGTAGAAAACCTAGAAAACTTAAATGAACCTAGATAGATGATGAACTAACTCTCTCCTTGGTCTGTGTAGGAGGCACAAACTAAACGATTAGTTATTAAACATGTCGAGTTATATCTACCTCCTCCAGAGTAGAACTTTCCACTATATTTCTACATATCCTAAAGACCTTACAGGAGGTCAACACAACTCTACGAGGTGATGCAATAGGGGGATGACCTAGCAAACATGATAGAGAGCCATCACATGAGGCTTAGAACCCTTCACTAAAAAAAATGAGTATAGAGCAGAGAACTCCCACGTGAAGTCAGTAGACCTGATTCACCACAAAGAGACATGGAGATAGGGTTGAGGGACATAGAGAGAGATCTAGGAGCCCTAGATAGAGAGATGGACGTGGTGATAGACCTAGAGTTAGGAAAATGACAGTAGCAGATCATATCAGATAGATTATGAAGTTTCATCCATCTCATTTTGCTGGAGACATAGGTGGATTTCAGGTCTGAGACTTGGTTAGTTAGCTTAAGCGGATGCTTCAAGCTATGCCCGTGTACTAGCAACATGAAAGATCATGTTCTTATTTTCTAAGAGATTGAGTAGGGGTTTGGTGGTGGCATGAGGAGAAAAAGCTCCACATAGATTCAGAGACTATTACTTGGGAGATATTTGAGGAGTGATTCAAGATCCGATTCCTCTTAAGACTGTTTATTCATTAGAGGATTCATGAGTTTAATGACCTACGATAGGCATCTATGATAGTGGTTGAGTATGAGAGTTGGTTTCTGGACTTGATTCAGTATGCCAACTACATGTAGGATGAGCAGGTTAGGATTCATAGGTTCATCAGGGGCCTGAACTTGGATTTGGGTGGGGCAGTGTGTATGCATTGTCCATAGACTTTAGCTAAGGTTATTGAGAAGGCCTACATTGCAGAGGAGAATAGGGGAAGACTCAGTAGGCTAGAGATAGAGTGAGGATCCGTATTCAACAAATGTAAGATAGTAGGTCAAGGGGATCAGATCATCCTCCTCATGGTGGACATGGTTCAACATAGTCTTTCTTTCAGGCCACCATTTCAGTAACAGTAGTAGTAGTAACAGACCCGTTCACTATTTAGACCCCCACAAAGATTTGATGCAAAGAGGGGATGAAGTATGGGGCATCCTCCTAGAGGACCTGCCAGGACACATGAAGCACCTAGAGCTCATTCAACTAGAGCTCATCCACAAGACCACAAATCCATAGGGCAGGATCATAGAGGATCTACTCCACAGACCACTAGAGCACCAGGGGGAGCTGCTTCTTTTTGGAGAGAGCCTGGTAGTTTTTACAAATGTGGTGTACATGGACACCATTGGAGAGAGTGTCCACATAACCCTAATAATAAGGGTAAGGGACCTATTTCAGAGCCTACAATTGGTGACATGGAATGCAATCACAGGATTTATGCAGTGGTTGAGAACCACCATGTAGAGCATCAGGGTACAGTGATAGAGACTTCAGGTAGCATTGGTGGTATCCCTACCTCTATATTGTTTTATTCTAGCTCTTCTAATTCATTTATTGCACCATCATTAGTAGAGTGATGGGTTGGTGGTAGTTAGGTAGGGCCTTAGTTGGGATGTTGATATGGCTTCTAGATCTAATCTCATAGTGGAATCCTTAGTCAAGGAGTGTGTAGTTGACCTAGGACCCTTCACCACAACCTTGGATCTTCATATCCTTCCCTTGGGTTATTATGGAGTCATTCTTGGGTATGGATTGGTTATCTAAACACAGAGCTAGAGTGGACTATTACAACAAAGTTATCACTTGTTCAAATGATTTGGGGTTAGATTCAGTGATAGTTTGGGTTAGGAGACCCATCTCTATTTGCACTATTTCCGCTATGCAGCTCAAGCGGTGTGCACAGTGTGGATGTCAACTATATGCTATTACAGTTAGTGACAGGTCAAAGGATGAGTCTAGTGGACCGTCACTTGATGATCATCATATTTTGAGGGAGTTTGCAGATGTCTTTCCAAGTGAGTTACCTGGCTTACCTCCCCCACGTGAGATAGATTTTCATATAGATTTGGTTCCTGGAGAAGAGCCTATCTCACGCATGTCACCATATAGGATGACTACCCCTGAGCTTTGTGAGCTCAAGTTACAGCTAGAGGGCCTTCTTGAGAAGGTCCTAATCTATCCTAGTGTATCACTTTAGGGTGCACACTAGTGATTTTTATGAATAAGAATGATGGATTTTACATTTTTGTATTGATTATAGACAACTGAACAAAGTAACGATCAAGAATCGTTACCCCCTTCCACGCATTGATGATTTTTTTGATTATGAAAGGGGAGACAATGTTTTCCAAGATAGACCTTAAGTCGGGTTATCATCAGCTGAGGATTACAGAGACTGATATTCATAGGATAGCTTTTCGCACGAGATATGGCTAGTACAAGTTCACAATTGTGACATTCGGTCTATGACAAATGACATAATGTTCATGAGTTTGATGAACATGGGTATTCAAGACATTTTTAGATCACTTTGTGCTCATATTCCTTGATGAAATATTGATATACTCATGCACATGCATGAGGAGCATGAGGAACACCTTTGACAGGTTCTATGGTGTATTTATGGGCAACATCTTTATGAGAACCTAGAGAAGTATGTGTTCTTTCAGTCTGAGGTTCAGTATCTTGGCCACATTATTTTTGGGGAAGGTATCACAGTTGATCCTTCTAATATAAGATTTCTTATAGAATGGTTAGTACCTACCAGTGTGAGCAAGGTGTACAGCTTCATAGGATTAGCAGGGTATTACGGGAGATTTGTTCAGGATTTCTCACATATTGTGCATCCCATCACTTCCCTTCATTAGAAAGGGAAGAAGTTTGTTTGGTCAGATAGATGTGAGAAGGCCTTCAGGACACTAAAGGAATGCCTTATGATAACACCTATTCTAGCAGTGCTAGATCCACAGAGGGATTTCTTCATGTGTACAAATGCTTCTTTGGAATGGTTAGGAGGTGTTTTGATGCAAGATTGTCGTGTAGTAGATTTTGAGTCTTAAAAACTCAAGGATTATGAGTTCAATTATCTAACTCATGACCTTGATCTTGCAGCAGTTGTGCGTGCTTTGGTGCGATGGAGGCATTTTCTTTTAGACATGAGGTTCATTCTCAGGACAAATAACTTGAGCCTACAACACCTCTTCACACATGCCAATCTCAACGCCCGTCAATGGCATTGGATGGAGATGTTATGTGAGTATGATATGGAGATAGAGCATGTGAAGGGGAAGGAGAATGTGGTTGCAGATGCTTTGAGTCATCAGAGGCATTTGGTTATGGTGACTTCACTAGATATAGACTTGAGGAGCAGGATCTTACATCAACTTCCACATGACAACTTCTACCTTTCAGCTAGAGAAGAGATCGAGTCTCAGAGACCCCTTGAGGGGAAGTTTGAGGGATTGACACTGGAGCCAGATGGACTTCTCAAACATAGAGGTCAGATTTATGTACCTAGGGATGGAGGTTTGAGGTAGGATATATTGATAGAGGCTCATCGTGCACCTTATTTAGCCCATCCAGGGGTGAAGAAGATGCATGCCACATTGAGACAGTTGTACCATTAGAGAGGACTACAGAGAGATGTAGCTCATTTTGTGTCTCGATGTTTGGAGTTTATAGAGGGTGAAGGTTGAGCATCAACATCTAGCTAGCCTTCTCTACCTGCATGCCATACCAGAGTGGAAATGGGAACCATTTCCATGGATTTTATAGTAGGGCTACCTATGTCGAGATACCACCATGATGCGATCATGGTCACAGTGGATAGATTGATGAAAGTGGCTCATTTTTCTCTAGTGAAGACCACCTATACAGCTAGTGTAGTGGCATGAGTATATTTGGATGAGATAGTGAGGTTGCATGGGATTCTGTGGAAGATCATTTGTGACTGTGATCTGTTGTACACCTCTCATTTTTGGACTACCATGCAACATGCTCTCGGGAAGAATATCAAATTTAGTACAACCTATCACCCTAAGACAAATGGATAGACAAAGTGGGTGAATCAGATTTTAGAGGACATGCTTCAGATGTATGTCATGGATCATCAGTCGAGATGGGAGGATTATTTTTACTTGGTTGAGTTTACGTATAACAACAGATTTCAGAGCTCTATTGGTATGGTGCCATTTCAGGTGTTATTTGGTAGGGAGTGTAGGACACCGCTGAGTTGGGACACGATAGATGATAGATTTTTTCATGGGCCACCTTAACTACAAGATATGGAGAAACAAGTTTTCATGATTAGAAAAATATTATAGGAGGCTCAGGATAGGCAGAAGAAGTATTCAGATCATAGGAGATTTGATCACATTTTATGACATTGGGCACAAAGGATGTTTCTTCATGTCAGGCATCATAAGAGATGTATCCTTTACAGAAAAGGTTCTAAGATAGCTCCTAAATTTTTAGGCCCCTTTGAGATTTTGGATCGGATTGGTCCCTTAGCCTACCGTCTAGCATTTCCATCTAGCTTGTCTCACATCCATGAATGTGTTACATGTTTCTATTATGAGGAGATACATTCCAGATCCTTCTCAGGTATTCGATGGGACCACATTATAGGTGCAAGCGAAGGGGCGGGTGATGGTGGAGCCTGTGCGTATTTTAGAGCACATGACCCTATGCCTTCAAGGTGGATAGGTTGATCAGGTACATATCGAGTGGATTTGATACAATTAGACGAAAACTACATGGGAGGATGCCACATCTTTGAGAGCACAATTCCCACACTTGTTCCATTGATTTCCAAGAGGAAGTCGAGTCTAAGGGGAGGGTTCTGTAGTGCCCACTCCTCTTCAACATTGATCTTACTATGATTTTGCTTAATTTGGATTGGAGGCATAGAATTTGTTATCATATTTGATCAGTAGACATTGATAGATGGACATTACTATATTTGATTAGTATTTTGTTAGACATTATAGATATTTTGATTACGGATATGTGGTGACTCATAGTGTGAATTATATGCATGGATTAACATTTCAATATTTGATGATGACCTAGAGTTATTACTTTATATATGTACTGACACATTGGATTTTGATGGATAGATTTTGTTAGACGATCTAGTTAGTCTTGTGATCTTATTGTTAATTGATGAAATGATAGAACCAAAATATTTTGAAATTGTAAACAATTGGTGAAATTGTTTGATTTTAGTGATGATTTAGTTATGTTATTTGATGATGTGAATTGATATGTATATGTACGTTTTATTGTTTTGATGTCATTGATATGGCCATGAGGCTAGAGAGGTATTGTTTTGATTTTTCATGAAATTGTAACACAACAAACAAAAGGGGATAGGAGACCAACAGTGAAGGAATTTTAGGTATTGGAAACTGGTCACCTTGGCAACTTGTTTTTTGTATGTTGTTATGTTGTTGATAAATTTGTTAGGAGGTCCCCATTTGGGGGTGGCCTCAAATGTGACCTTTGGTAAAAAAAAATTTTATTTCCCTTTTGTTTTAATTATTTTTTGAGTATGTGATTTATTATTGTAATGTTATTTCACTTTATTATTGTTAGTTAATGTGCTCTTATTAAGTTGATTAAACTTGTTAATTAAAGTAATTTTTGTGACCAAGGGGTATTAAATTGTTGTAAGTTGTCCTTGATTTTATTATAGATTTAAAAGGATTTTTAGTGGTTTATGTGTTGTGTACTCAACCTTGCATGTCAAACTCGGATTTTGTCTTAAAGGCAAATTTTGGAGGCTTGTGGGACAATTTAAGCTTGTCCCACACCTCTTAAATTCACCTACAAAACTATACCTATTTTTTAAGGGGTCAACATTAGGCCCCATTATGTGTTTTGGAAGATAAAAATATTCAATTATTGCACCTTCTTACAAGAGATTTTAATTTTTTCCTTTGGAGTTTGGTTAATGGTTTGTGTGTGGAAGGAGAACTTTTCATATTCTCACCCACAAATTTATGAGCTTTATATTTGGTATTTTACCATGTGATTTGGAGTTGGGTAGAAGAGATGTGGCATCCTACATGGAGCCAATGTCACCCTTGGACCCTCTTCTCTTTTTCTATTTATTCAAGTTTATTTGATTATTTTGGGGTTACATGTTTTTTTTCACTCTTGCATTTTGGAGGAGCTTTCTTTTGGAGTTCTTGTTGGAAGCTTGGGAGTTTTTTTGTGCTTGATTTGGACTTGGAAAATATTGGAGCTTGTGCTTGTGGATGGGATACTCTTGCAATGGCAAGGTAGGGACTTCACCCATGTATTTTTATTTATATTTTGTTGTGCAAATGGTTGTAAATGAATGAATGTTATGTGTTTTGGTTTTGGGCATAAAATGGCCTTAAGGATGTGTAGGAGAAATAAAATGAGGACTTATTGACAGAGGGATAAGAGTCTATATTATGTTTAAATTGGAGGGAGTTTAGGGTTGGGTGTCCCACCTTTGTGATAGTAAGAAAGACTTCTTATTTATCTTGATATGTTTATTGAGGGAGGGATAAGAGTTGAGGGAGACATAAGAGAAATTGAGGGCAGGGATAAGAGTTTTGTTGTGGTTGTGTGAATGAAGTTTTGGAGGCTTTTAAGGTGGAAACCTACACCCTATTGGGAGGCATAAGTGATTCCCCATGTTTCTTCTCTCCCTTGGCTTGAATTTAAGCCTTTGTGCTTTGGAAAACTTATATGGTTGTTGTTTTTGTATTGTGTTTGTGTTGAATTTTTGTGTGAATGGTTATTGTTTAAGCGTTGTAAAAGTTGTCATGGTTTCTTGATACCTCTTATTGCTTCATTGTTGGGGATTGGGGGCTAATGAGGAGGATGGATTCTCCTTCTCATTGGATTATAGGTTGGTTGGAGAGCGTTTCCTACTCCCCCCTTTTTTTGTCCTTGAATTTGAAGATTGGAGGAGACATGCTATTTTGGAGCCAAAATGATCACCTTTGCAGTGTTGTTCTAATGTTGAAAAAAGTGAAATTTTTAGTCTTGTAAATTATTCTTTTATATTGTTAGAAAGAATATCTTTTATATTGTAAGAAAATGAACTATGATCATTGAGTAAAAGAAAGTGCATTGTTACCTTGTTTAAATTCCTATTATTATAAAAATAGAAGTTCGTGTAAAATTTATTATCAAGTTTACTATATTGAAATTGGTGAAAGAAGAACTTGGAAGTTATAATTTTTTGAGAATATATTCCTATCAAATCCAGAAATGTATCATATTTACTTGTGCTTTCATTTTGTAAAATGGTTGTGTTTTGTTGGAAGAATGTAAGAAAGTTTTAGTTGAATTTCCTTATTACAATGGTTATCCCTCTTGTTGTGAAAAGAAAAGAAATTGAAACTTAGTAATTTCTTGAAATTAAATTCTTTTTTTAGAGATTAAAAGTAATTTTATTGGAAAGGAAATCTTGTAGTTGTTTCTTATACAATATTTCTATGTAAATGCAATGTACTTAGTGATATAAGTCATGAAATGAAGAAATGACATCAATCTATCAACTATTGAATCATAGTCACCTTAATTTAAGTTAATGTTACCTTAGAAACCAAGCCAGGTAGAAACCTTTTTGGAAAATGCTTGATATTAAGATTCTATTTTCGGGAAATAGATCTGCCGCCCTATGCAGAGCAGCAATTTTAGGACTGCCACCCTTCCTAGAGTGGCGGTTTTCGGATCGTCAACCAAATAGGGAAGTAGTTTTAGGATCGTCACCAAGATAGGGTGGCAGTTTTATCACTTTAGATGGAAAAATAAAATATGTGACTATGCAAAATCTAAACTGAATGTAATTAAAACTTGAGCTTTAAAAAAATCAAATAAAACTACCAGCAACTAGTAAATTAACAAACTCATTTGTTTAAGCATTAAAATCTATTTATGGGCACCCAAATGTCTATAATTTCATAGATCTAATGAAATGGGGATTTTTCCAAATAATGAACGCAAGAATGTAAATAACCAAATAGAAAAACTAGATTCATGATGGAATCTCTACAATAAACAAATAGAAACCTTACAATAACAAACCATGAATAAACTAAACTATAAAGAAAATGGAGAAATATTTCCCCATTTGCAAACTAGATCGAAAGAAGTTTCTCCATGGTTTCACTTCTTGCTTCCATGGCTTCCACTACTCGAACCTGAAAAATTAAAATGGAAAAATGAATCAGTTACGGAAAAAAAAAAAGAACAAGAAGAACCCGTAAGGATGTCTAGGGTTCATTTCAAAATACCTAGATCTAAGGGTAAAAAACCATTTAATCTAAGGGTTGTGGATCAACCCTACACATTTCAAGTCGCGGCACTTTATGGGGTTGTGTAATTTGATTATTAAGGTATGGGTATGTAATGAATGGGGACAATTATGGTTAGGGTAACTTGAAACTTTAACCTTAGAATGTTAAGTAAATAACTGGGTTGGGTCCTTTAACGATAAATTGATTAATTATAATAAGGGTACCTTGGTTATGATTTATAAGGGTTAATTAATTGGAATTTAAAATGTTTAATTTGATAACCTATGAGGGGCATTATTGTTAAATGTGGTGAGAAGTAAGAATTAAACCTAGGAAATATTGAGGCCAAGGTGGACTTAGTGTAAAGTAATAATGTTAATTATTAATTTCATATTGACAACTTTACAATGTGTTAAATTTATTAAACAAGAAATAATTAAACCTAGTTTATAGTATCTTTTTTTTTTTATTATTGGAAAATAGTTTTTTTAAAGGGACTATACCCTTGTTTACAAAAGAAGGCCTAGAAGCCAGAATAAGCAAGAGAACCAGAGAGAAAAGGATCAGAATCCAAATGTTACGATGAAGTTAAAAGTAGCAAAAAAATAGCTACCAAGATGAAACAAAACAGCAACATTACTGTACAAAAGCAGTAAAGGGCCCGCAAAAAAAAAAAAAAACAAACAAGGACAGAAGAAGCATCTACAACTACTTTTTAGTAGCTTTTTCAATGATGGTTTTGATATTCTTCCAGGATTTGAACATACCCAAAGTAGTCATGTGGGCAGCGTCATTATAATCTAGCTGCTCCATGGTTTTCTTACTTTCTTTATCATTCCCCCAAAGAGTTGCCGGAACTCTGCTTAGGTTGGAGACACTTTTGATGTGTTGCTCAATGAACTCCTCAATCACCCTAAAGATGGAAATGTTGTAATCATGTCGATTTTTGGCCTTCCCTAAGCGGGAGTCTAAGGAGTGCAGCTTCTTGTAGATATCTTCAATTTGGATGCTGTCAACATCCTCCTCCTTCTCCTTCTTCCTCTTTCCTTTCTGTTTTGCCAAGTTATTAACTTCATCCTTCAACAATTTCATATTAGCCTCTAAGGCTTCCAGCCTTCTTGAAGGGCTTTCCAATTGCACTTCCCAGGGGCTGGCACTGCTGATGTTTAGGAGGTCATGAGCAATTTCAAATTCTTGAGAGCCCTTCTCCACAGCAAGGGTCTCAAGGTTAAGCTTCCTAGAAGCCCTGGTAACCGGTCTCCTCGAGGAAGAGGCTAAGTGGGGGGTGAGAGCAACAGAAGGGGGAATGGGAGAAGATGCCTGAATGGTTGGCAGGGGGTGACAGTAGTGGTGGTGGGGGCAGAGAAAGGAGAAACAGGGATGGCAGCAGTAGAGCCCGGCAGAGGGGGAATCGAGCTAGGGGAGGATGGGAGACCGAGAAACTTGAGGAGACATCATTTGTGTAGCAAAAAAATGATCCCTTGGTGCAGAGGAACCGCCCGGGAATGCTTTTAAAACTCGAGAATGGAGCGTTCAAGATATTTCAGCAAGTAATGGGGGAAACAAACCAAACGATCCCTACGAAAGTGATTAAGAAAAATAAGGTGTTTCACAGGAATAGTGACAAACCTTCCCTCCAAGGAGATGAACCGAATCATCATGCGGGTTACTTCATCATATGGCGGAGGGATCGAGCTAACAAGTAGTCCTGTTGTTATGTAGGTTAGCTTCTCCTCTCCCTCAACAAATCTCCTCTCTTCAGCATCTTTATCGACCCTTTTGTTGAAGAATCGGAAGCCCTCCAAGCCAAGGCCGGTCGCTTCAACAATAATTTCTTCATTGATTAAGACCTTCTGCCCCCCATAATCCACTGTCCTCTCCTTCCAATCCTTTACAAAACACACAGAGATGCTATGATCATTCCCCTGAACCTTTTCTATGAAGTTTGTTATGCCACCCTTGCTAAGAATGTTCCACAGCTCAATATTCTCTTTCTAGTCTGGGTCCACACTAGGCTCAATTTGACAAGGAGCACCCCCCATCTTCTCTGCTCTGAACTGAATGCAAAAAATTCCTAACTGATCTCTAAAGCTAGTCCGCTTTTTGCTATAGTATTCCGCACAACATTGGAAAGGAGAGCCGTTGCTTTTCCCATGATCAGATGCGTGTCTGCTGATCTGAGCCTGCTGAAAAACACATGTGAGATTAGCCCGCTCCCTGTCATCAATCACTTTATCACCGCCTTCGGTTTCCATGGAGGTTTCAATCCACCTTTTAATAGTCTCAATGCAGCCTGCGTGCACGATTTTCAAAACTGTGCATCTCCGCTTGAAATTTCCCATATGATTTATACTATCTTGATTATTAGACGTGATTTGCATAAACCAATATTTTAAATCAACACGTGTGGGAGTATTTTTGAAGTTGATCCACACCCAAAAATCATTACTCATTTCTAGATATTGCTTGCGTATGGAGATCCACCTAAATGTTGTTTTGAAGCTGTTTAGGGATGTTATTATTGTCCCAAACTGTAAGGTTAACATTAATGCCATTATTTGCTAGCATATCTACCAATTTATTACCCTCCCTATAGGTGTGCATGATCCTGATGTTACTGAAAGTATGACTAATACTTATGGACTCTGCAATAAAATCCTTGATGCTCCAACTTGGAGATGAGCACTGTTTAAGAAGATTAATGATATTTAGGGAGTCTCCTTCAATAATAAGGTTTTGAATATTATGTGTCTGGGTAATTCTCAGACCCCAAAGAGTAGATAGAGCTTCGGCAAAATGATTAGTTTGAATTCCCATTTTACCATCATAGGCAGCTATCAGATTGCCTTTATGATCCCGTATCGCTCCTCCCCCTACCGCAATCCCAGGGTTTCCTTTAGAAGCCCCATCAAAGTTCAACTTATGCCAATTTAGATCAGGAGGATGCCATTTAATCAAATATCTATCAATTCTATTCCCGGGATTGTTCCAGCTATTAATTGATCCTATCTACTAGTTAGATAGAATATATTTTTCATTTTCTGGATATCTCATGTTCTTGGGGAGTTTAAATCCAGCAATATTCTCTTTGATACCATTAGAAATTTTACCAATACGAATCTTGTAGTTTTGCTTTTTATTTCTGAAGATAATATCATTTCTATCCTTCCATATTCTCCAGATTAAATGAGGGATAACTAGCTTCTAGATCCTTTTGACAACACAATGCCTAAAGGGTGGGTTCCATTGAGTCCAAAGCTGATTGAGATCCTTCAGCAGCACCCAGAGAGCTTCAAAATTAGAAAGGGCAAAACTCCATATTCTAGTGGCATACTCACAACGTACGAACAGGTGGCTGATATCCTCAGAATATTTCTTACAGAGATGGCACCTATTAGGGATCATTAATCCTCTTTTCATCAGATTTTCATTGGTTAGAATCCTACCTCTGATAGCCAACCAAAGGAAAAAATTTATTTTGGGAGTTAAATCATACATCCAAATCCTATTCCAATTGAACTCTGTTTGAATACTATGAAAGAAGTTATTGTATCCAGTTTTGACAGAGTAATTCCCATCATTGGAGTTATTCCATACCAGCTCATCCTTGGAATCCATCTGACTTAATGGAATAAGATCTAATTGATCTTGAAGGGAGGAAGTAATATGTTTCAGATCATTTCTCTCCACACTAAGTTTTATCCACTTCTTTCTGGTACCATTTTCCTCAATATAGCCCTTGATTTTGATGCCATACTTGTTTATAAGACTTTCCTTGGCCATCCCAAAACTCTCCATGAGGTTGCCATTAAACCAATTATCCTCCCAGAAGTTTATGTCCCTGCCATCCCCCATTTTCCATTTATTGCCCTGCCTGATGAAATTTCTGCTTTTAACCAAATTGTTCCAAAAAATGGAACCATTGGGGAGCTGTTCATCTTGTAGAAAGGAGTACAAAGATTGATGTTTAAGATATTTAGCTTTGATTAAATCTATCCAGGGTTGTTTCTTAGTCAGCATTCTCAAGCCCATTTTAGCAATGAGGGCCTCATTCATTTTCTCAATATCTTTTATACCCAAACCTCCCATAAACTTCAGGGTGCAAACCTTATCCCAAGCCACTAAGTGGAATTTGAATTTCTCATCCATGCCTTGCCATAGAAATTTTTTTTGGATCTTTTCAATCTTATCCCTGAAAGAAGAGGGGATCTTGTACAGCGACATGATATAAATTGGCAGATTTTGGAGAGTACTTTTGATGAGCAGGCACTTACCAGCACTAGAAAGAATTGCTCCTTTCCAACCAGCCATTTTTTTTGGAATCTCTCCAATAAATCATCCCACACCTTGTAAGAGACTTTCCTAGTGCCGAGAGGAAGCCCCAAGTAAGTTGTCTTTCCTCAGGAGTGTTGAAGAAGAAGATGGTGCTTTTGTCATAATTGATCTCCTACCCAGAAGCAGATTCATAGACCTGCAGCAAGGCCTTGGTAGCCTTGGCTTCAATGACAGATTCCAGAAGAAGAAGGATAGTGTCGTCCACAAATTGCTGATGGGAGACAGCTTGACTGATGGAGGTGGGCTTAGAGCCACTTAAAATCCCGTCATTCACCGCTTTACCAATTGTTCTACTGAGGCTGTCAGCCAAGAGAATGAATAGTAAGGGGGAGATAGGGTCTCCTTGCTTTAGACCCCTACTGCTAGTAAAAAAGCCCACTGGTTCACCATTAGCAACCATAGAAAATCTAGCTGTAGATATGCAAGCCTTAATAATTCTTCTAAATTTTTCTGGAAACCCAAACTTTGTTAAGACTTTGTCAAGGAAAACCCAATAAACCTTGTCAAAATCTTTATTCATATCAAGCTTGAGGACCATACTTGCCTTTTTATTATTTTCCATTGAATGTATGGTCTCGTGAACCATAATCACTCCGTCTTGTATAATCCTGCCTTTGATGAAGCCACTCTACTGCCTTGAGATAAGTTCATTCAAAATGAGCTGGAGCATAGTAGCAATAATTTTGGTAAAAATTCTATAGATGGCATTCACAAGGCTGATAGGTCTGAAATCCTTGAAATCTTTAGCATCCATTTTTTTTAGGGCCAGCACAATGTGAGTGTTATTAAGCTCTTTTAAGAGATTTCCCGTTCTATAGAACTCATTCACCACTCTTAGAAGATCCGTCGAACAGATTTCCCAAAATTTCTGGAAAAAAATTATGGAAAATCCATCCGGCCCAGGAGCCTTGTCACCCTCTAAAGCAAAGACAGCTTTATGCAGCTCTTCAAGCGTAACCACTTTGTGAATATTTCTAAATTTTTGTTCCTCAATTTTATTTTGGGGAATGGCCTCCAACATAAAAGAAATAGCTTCAAAGTTGTTGTTATTCCTTTCCTCAAGAAGTTTTTTATAAAAATCAAGCGCTTCTTTCTTGATGCTATTGGGATCTTTTATGATATTTCCGTTGTTTTTAGAAACTTCTAAGATCCTATTACAAGCTCTATGCTTCAAAGTGGTCATATGAAAGAATTTTGTATTCCTGTCTCCCTCTTTAAGCCAAATAGCTCTAGATTTAAGTCTCCATAAAGATTCCTCTCTACTGCAGATTGTATGCAACTCTAAAAGGATCTTCTTTTCATTGACTTTGTCTTCATCCGATCTTCCCATAATATCCATTTTTAATTCCAACTCCTAAAGTTTTTGTTTTAACTTTTTTTTGTTCTCAAAACCATTACCAAAAACGCTTTTGTTCCAGATTTTGACTTGCTTTTTAACATTTTTGAGCTTTTGGACCAATCTATATTGAGCAGTGCCTTCTCCATTCCATCCCCACCATTCTTTTATCTTGTCATATATATTGTCATGCTCCATCCACATCTTTTCAAATTTGAATGAGCTTCTGGTGGGTTTAATCCAATTGAGAAGATTTAAAGCAATTGGATTGTGATCCGATCCAACTCTGGGCAAGGAGGAGAGGTGGAAGTCTTGACTAAGGATCCAGCTCGCTGAAATTAGTGCCCTATCCAATCTTACCTGAATAAACTCTTTTCCCAACCTTCTATTATTCCAGGTGTACTTATTCCCATGAAGATCCACATCTAAGAGGTTATGTTCAACTATAAAATCAGCAAAATCCTCCATACCATTAGAAGAGCTGGAGGAACCTCCATACTTTTCACCTGGGTTTAGTGGAGAGTTGAAGTCCCCCATAATAAGCCAGTTAGTAGAGCAATGCTTGTTTCTGAAAGTTTTAAGGTCAGCCCAAAGCTTCCTTCTACCACTAACTGTATTAGGGGCATAAATGTTAGAAAGGATCCATTCACCATTATTCTCAAAAGCAACAAATTTGATTGCAAGATGATTAATACTAGCATTAAGAACCATACCAGTACAGTGTCTTTTATCCCAAAGAGTAGCCAGCCCACCAGAAGTTGGGAGTCAACAGCTGCCATTTCAGAGATATCCCAAAAACTCTTTTTAATAGTTTCAAGGGTCATAGCTTTCATCTTAGTTTCTTGCAGAATCAAAATATTAGGATTGTTAGAGTCCCTTAACTCATTGATGGTTCTCTGTTTGGAGTTTCCATTTAGGCCTCAGATGTTCCATGAAATAATCTTCATTTGGAATATTTGGTGGTTGGAACTTCCTGATGGTTTAACTAGTGTTGAACTCCATCTGCAATGTCCCTCTCAGTTCTCTTAGATCTAAGAGCCTTTTTAGAGGGTCTTCCTCTTTTTGTACTTCCTCCAAAGTCCACTATTCGTTTAGCAGTAGATCTAGTTGTTCTGGATGTGGAGGTGTCTTAGTTATCTTTTTTTTTTTCTTATCACTATATAGTGATTCTGGGATCAATTCAATACCTTTCATTCTTTTTTTCTTTTTTGAAATAACCTTTGTGAATCCCGAATCTGGATCCTCCTCTTCCAAGATGGGCGTAACTTCTCCCTCTTCACATTATTTCTGAGTCCTATCCGATGTATGTATATCAGTTGTTCTAAAGCTGAAGCAAGCAGGTGAATCTGCTGAAATATTGCTGAAACAAGGAAGTAGATCTTCTAAAGAATTACCATCTCCCCTAGGAGAGTTTTTCTGCACATGTTCTTTAGGAGAAGTGCATTCCTTGTTCGAAATTTCCTTAGTGATACATATCTGATTATCTGTATCGAATTCCATATTTCTTTGAGATTGCTCAGTAGGGATTATATTAACCTTCACAGAGCCTTCTTGCTCATTCACCACCATAAAAACCTTCACAGGGTTTTCCAGGTTTTCATTGCTCGAAACTTCAGGTAAAGCTGCAGTTGAAGCTTTAGGACGCCAGACCAGATGCTTCCTTATTTGAGTTCTAAAGCCCCTTTTTTTCCCCTTTCTATTTGATTCCAACTCCTTCTCACTAGGAGCTTTCTTTTCATTCCAGCTATCCGTGCTAGGAATCCTACTATCCTAATTCTGAACAGAGTCCTCCACAAGCTGTTCAGCTTCCATTGCAGGATTCTTCTTCTCGGAACATCCTATATCAGAGTGCCCAATGCTATGACAGTTTTTACACCTCAAAGTTTCAACTTCAATTTTTTGGGTCCAAATCCCATATCTAGATTTCAAGATTATGTGTTCCAAAAACTCCTGATCCATTGTAGAAAAAATACAGAAACGAGAAAAGGAAAGTCTGGATCTATTTCTCGTGGGTCCATCCAACCTGATAGGGGCACCTAAGAATTTTACAATATTTAGCAGAATTTCATCATCCCAAAAATGCAATGGTAGTCCAGGTAACCTAAATAATATTGGGATGGTGTTTATATTCTCAATATTAGGGTCAAATCTAGGATACCATTTTTTCAAAAAAAGCTCCATATTTCCCAACCACCAAGGTCCTCCCAGAAGCACCGATTCCAAATTCTCTTGCTGATTAAGTTTTTCCAGAAAAAATCCTTTTGGCATGATGGTAATGCTCAGGGCACCCTTAGGTTTCCACTTTCTTAAAGTCCATTTTCTAATGAAATCAATATTAGGTCTAGAGCCAAGAAACTTACTGTTATCACCGAATCACAGCACCCCTAGATGTTGATCAGATTTCTAGTTTGATCACTCTAAGCATCCAGTGTGATTGGATAACATGGGTACTATCTCCAAGTTGTGGGACTTGCTACTTGAGACAGACCTCCAGAGAAAGCTGGTTCTTGCTCCTAAACTACCTGCCACAATCTACTCTAATGCAGGAGAAACTAGCTATTCTAACCTAAAATTCCAAGGGACCAGAGAGAGAGAATGCATAAAATGAAAGCCTACACTAAAGCGGTGATACACCAGAAAAAGAGGGTGTGAGAGTAATCTCCAAATGTGTGAAATACAGAGGCAAAGTGCACACTAGAAGAGGTGATGACAGTTCACCATAATCCAACAAAATGCATTCACAGCAATATTCCAAGCACACACAATAATAATGAATCCCTGCAAGAACATAATAAATAGACACAATATACTTGTAGAAAGATTAAAGGGGCAAGAAGAATGCAAGGAAACACAGCAGGGGAAGGTATATCCACAAACTGATATTTTATTGCTTCATGATATGCACAGTTCAATCTATTACAAGATAAGGGCCTGGATCACCATGCAAGGAGTCCACTACAAGGGCCTGCAACACACTGGCTTCACAAAGCAATTTTGACAGAGCTTTGCTACCCAAAAACTCCCTTCTTTACAATGAGCCCAACACTTCAATTTATAGAAAAATGAGAAGGAAAAGAGAAAGGAAAATGGAAATCCCGAAATCTGTCCTTCAACCACCTGTAAGAGGCATTAAATTGAGTGGAATGGGCATACATTACTTAAAAAAGGGTCCCCATACTGTCCCATGTGCTGCAGCAGAGAAGGAATGATGACCATGCCTCTTAATTGCACTCCCAGCTACCAAATAAAACACTGTTCTGAATCCGGCCACGTTTTCTTAAAAAACTAGATCAATTTCTGATCAAATATGGAATTTCTTGATTTCTGTGCATCGGGCTCGGAACCACGGTTCCAACGGTACCAATTTTGTGCGATTTCGTTGAGAAATGCAAAAGTTATGGCCTTCTGAGTGCGGGCAGCTATTTTGGGCCTGGCAGGCGTTTTCTGTCATCTGACGGGAAAGAGCATTGACTGGCTGGAGCCGAATATGTTTCTTCTATTTAGATATATCTACCCTCATTAAAATTAAGAGGACGTCGTGCTCGTTCCAGAAAGTCCAATTTTGTGAAAATCGGAGCTCGGAGTCAAAAGTTATGGCCGATTGAAGTTCCACGGGTCAAATGTTGACTTTTCTCCTTTGCCTTCGGCCATTTCGGCTTTTCGCGTCCCACGCGTCCCTTTGTCCCATTTGGCATGGTGCTCCTTGTGCTGATTTCAGGCGAACCGGCCGGTTCGCGCCCATTTGGCCCGCGCGTCCCATTTGTTTTCGGACCGTCTGGGACAATTTCGCCCGGTTCGGCCGGTTCGCGCCCTTTTGTCCCAACTGTTCCGGGACAAAAGTTCTCATTTCGGCCGATCCGGCCGATTCGCGTACTTTTGGCCCGCACGTCCCTAACTGCCCCTCTCAGCAGTTAGTCAATTTTTTCTCTGTTGATCCGGCATTTCGCGCCCGCCGCGTACTTTTGGCCCGATTGTCCCTGCTGCATTTCGGACTGTCTGTGCTGATTTCGGGCGAACCGGCCGGTTCGCGCCTTTTTGTCCCAAACGTCCCGGAGGCGACCTTGAGCAGGACTTAGCCAATTTTCATGATTTTTCCTGGATCGACCTATTTGCCTTCCTGAACCTTTTTTTTCACATTTTCTCAGAACTTACTTTCTTCCTCTTGGACAGGGGAGTTAGACAAATATGAGGGGACCTTAGAAACATGACTTTTCGCCCTGAATCAATATAATTGCTTGCATGTTATCAAAATTACCTTGGGGGTGAATTTTGGATAACACTTACCAATGAGGGAGAGATTCACTTTGCTTAAAGCTCTATCAACACAACCATCTGGGACCCTCAGGTAGGTGGCACCCTAATTATCCTTTTCCCACGTGAACTATCCAGCAATTTTCGGACACACCTTGGTGCTAGGGCTTTGCAGCAGCTTATTCCAGGCCAAAGATGTGGATTTAGGCATTTTCACACTTTCATTTATAGCCGTCTGATTTTGGCCGGAGATCTGTCTTTCCTCAGCACTCTTACCTTTAGTGCGTAGACTTTCTGTGGCCAGAACTGCAGAAACTGCACTGACAGTACCTACAATGCTTTCCCTTTCGTTCGTACTCGTGCTTTCAATCGACCGATTTTGGCCACAGATCAGCCTCTCCTTAGCAATACTAAGCTTAGTTTGCAGACATTCTGTAGCCAGAACTACAGAAACCGCATCACCATAGTTTTCTCCATCGCTAGTTTATAGTATCTTGTTGCAACCCTTTTAAACAAAAAAAAATTATTTCGTATTTTTTTTCCATCAAAAAATGGTTTTGTGCATCGAAAAATGTGAGCATTACAAATATCAATGGGTGTGAGGGAGGTGGCACTAGCCATTAAATAAACATGTCAATTATCTTTACGAGGGATGTTATTTATTGGTTTGAAATGAAATATGATGAATAATCATTTAACCATATTATTGTGCAGGATTAGTTGTTCTTCTATTGTGCGATAGATGTCATGAATTTTTTTATAACTAATTTGGAATCACCAGAGACATTCAAATTTTGAATCTAAAATGTGAAAATAATATATAGTCCCAAAATTAAGGTTTTCTTTTGTGCAACATTATTTATACATTAAAATTCAAGCCTATATGAAAATCACATAGATTCTCTTAAAGGTGTGATAAAAAAAACTTTCTCTCGATCTAGTAGCACATTTGAGCCATCAAAGTACATAATCCAAGAATTTGAGTTAAAATTATGTGTACTTAATTCATCACAAAAATATTCATTAACATGGGAGGAGCCAAATATTGGTTCTTCTATTAATTGATTAGTAATGATTTGTTCCTCTACATACTTTTGAGCAATAAAATTTAGGTTAAATTTAAAAACCTAATTACCCATATATCTACATGTCTAGATATGTTAGTGTAAGACATCAAATATCAATATAATGGGTCTACCTTATTGATCACATGTGTCACACTATTTATAATGTAGTTTCATAGTTTTCCTAAATATATATATAATGTCGAACATAATATTTTTGTAGTAGTAGTATAGGTATGCTCATAGTCTAGTAATATATGGCTAATAAAGTAAACTACTAGAGGTGACACCAAAGACAAACTCCTTAGTATTCCTCGCTGAGAGATAGTCAATTTGAGTAACTTACCAGAGGTGACACTAAAGACAAACTTCTTAGTATTTAACCAGACATTGTATTATCGTAGTTATTCAAATATTTTTTGTTAAGTTATAGAATGTTACTAAATTTATAAATATTTTTCTAATAAATAATTCACATGGTCCTAATATACCTTATCTATATATTCATGAATATATATGTCATAACACGTTGATATGTTACCCATAAATTATTTAACACAAATTACATAACCTTATATAAAATTTTGTCCTTGGAGTAGTAAAATATGTTGTCTTAATTAATAAGGTTAATTTATATTTTATTATTTCCATGAATGAAATCATCTCATATATACCAGTAGAGTCAACAATCATATTAATATTAGGTAAAGGGAAACTATATTTAGGACTAGCCTTGTTTAAATCTTGGAATTATGTAGAACGATGAATATCGCCATAAATTTTTTTAAAAGGAATAAAAATAGAAACCCAATGAGGATAATATGTAGCTTGAATAAATCCATTATCTAAGATTTTATGGATTTTATTTTAAATAGGGAAAGTGACCTAGGATACATCTTTCTAATTTTTTATTGCATTGATTTAGCATCAAGGAATGTGACAATGTTATGAATAGATATACATATGTAATAATTTTAGGAATACAACTATAAACCCATGGAAATAAATGCATGAATACTTGTAAAAGATTTTAGAGGTTTTCACCTCATCATATTTTAATGAAGCTATAGGAAGTACTAGTTAAGGATCATTTTCTGAGCCAATATCATAGGAAGTAATTTCTTCATTCAAAATAGTGTTTTGGTCCTCAATATAGGCTTTGATAGGGATGGTATATGAATCATCAACAAAGATTTAAAAATCTAAAGTTTTACTCTCTCTAAACTATGTGTGACAATTCATTGTATGAGGAAACATATTCTCTTGAAAGAAGGGAGGAAGATCTTCATATACCCATAAGTACTCAAGAATGGATAATTCATTAGAAATTTCATTAAATATAGGAGTATCATGTGATAAAATATAATTGATGAGGTCAAATGAGCTCTAAAATAGAATCATAATGAGAATTAACATTTGAAGTGCGGACGAAGACTTGGGTATTAGAACCCTAATGTATTATATTTTACATATAGCTAAAACCTAATTATGTAGGAATGGTGGGTAAAATAATGATATCTTGAATAGTTTTCTCATTATTACTAAGTCATTTCCCAATGAATCCCATTTTTTCATACACTTATAGCCAATACCTTATTGATGGACGGGAAAAGGTGTAGTGTCTATTACAATTGACTATTAATTATCATAATAAGTGGTTGGATGTAGGGAACATACTTTAGCTTAGTGTATGTCGTAGTAAAACATTTAAAAGGCTTGGAATCCAAAAGTGAATTATAAATAAGTATTAATAAATGAATCTTGAGCAAGAATTTCAGTGAAATTTATGGCATGTATCCATGGCTATCCCAATCTAATATTATAAGTAAGATCATCGAGAATCACTTTGTATATAGTCGTGAGTGTTTGTTTTTCCAAAATATTATGTAATGTAATATTACCAAGTACTTTTTAAGGGAATGTTATTATATCCACTATGTTCATGTCCAATGGGGTGAGGTGAGATGCTGATATACCAAAAATATTAAGGAAATATGATATAAATGGTGAGAATCTATAAATTATCAACTAGTACACAGCCAATCAAATTTGTACCATAACATGCATATCAAATGGGTGTAAATAGTCTATGACATGTTAAGAAGAGATTATATATATATATATATATATATATGCTTTCTTCGGTTAGGTATAAATTATTCAAAATAGATTTCATGTACTATGATTCCACATTAGTGAGGAGAATTATTTTTTGCAACACGCAATATAGGTTATCTTTATATTTTAGGGTGATTTTAATTAATTAAATAAATGATTTTATTTACATTAGTATTTTTAATTAGTTAAGTAATTCATAAGACAATATATGATGTTAAACTATTGTATGGCTATCCATAATCCTCTGGTTTGATATAACATGGACCATGGAGTCAATTATAGGTTTATGTCCTACAAGGAGGATGGGGTCACAAATTTTATCATTATAAGTGAAGGGAGAAAATAGATAAGTCATAAATTCATAAGAGTTCTAGGTAGATTTTAAGGAAAGTAAGGTTTTTGATAAAGGGCTCAATATGGAATAGGGTGACGTACGGTAGAGACATTAAGGATTTGATCAATAAGTGTGTTCACCAAATGATTACACTCAAACATTAAATAAATTTTGGGAAGGGGATATAAATTTCTTTAAATTTTCCCTATTTGGGATAGAAATAATATGTATATTCAAATTATTAATTAATCATTCACATAAAAAATATGCAATAAATAAATTTGAAAGATAAATGAATTAGAACGTGTGTCGAATAGAGTGAGACATGAGAAACTAACTACACTTATCTATTTTATTAGTCTAGAAATTTATCCAGGCATGAAAGAGTGATGAATAAATCACTAATTTATACCATATGTTTTGTCTCTGATTCTATCTCTACACAATCTATATAGATGAAATGTATATTTGCAAACTAGACTATTTTGTATTTCCATCTTTATCTTGTATGTTTATCTAGATATGATTTCACATTAAATCCAACCCATGGGAAAAATGATATCCCAAACTAGATATTAAATAAAGAAATTTATTTTAATAAGGACCCTGAGTGAACTATTACTTTTAGACAAAATCATTTTGGTAGTTTGGTCTAGGGGGTATCTGCAATGTTGTAAAATTTTATGCATGATAAATGTGAATAATAGACTTATTTTGGTTGATGGGATATTTATTTAAGATAATAATAAGTACAAATAGGATAAAAAGTATTGCAACAGGACTAGGGATATAAACATTAGGCTTCAAATATGTGTACAAGTCATGATTTAAGGTTTAAGCCAATATTGCCATAATCAAGTGATGAATTACAAATATTAGGTATCTACACTATTTTATAAACATGCCACATAACCTAATGGAATATAATTCACTATTTAAGTGATATACCTTCACTTTTTTGTGTAATCCTGTAAATCTAATAAATATAAAATTATTACACATCACACACACACCCAATTTTCTTGTAAGGTGGGTCACATGCTTATGATAACTCACGCCACCCCAAAAGAGAGAACATCTATTAGAAAAATAATTTGTTGCAAGGATAAATTAGTGATTTTTCACCAACACTCGAGCATAAGTCCCTTCTCTTGGTAATGGGGAGAATCTAAATTATTGAATGTAAAAAAACAAAATAATGGGTGGTCATGAAGTCAGGATTCACATAGGAATACTCCACTAGACTTATGGAAAATAGCTTACACTTGGTACAAGGGAGGAATTTTCTTATTGAAGAAGGTAAGGGGAGTAAGAATGTGGTGAAGGAGGGTTAAAATTTGTGAATAAGCACTTAAATATGCCACAGTATTAACCAAAATAAATGTACACTCAATTAGAAGAATACAGCCTTGAGAACAAGACAAGACTAACAAACCATAGACATAAAATTATATTGATTCAATAATGAAAGGCACAAGCACCTTTATTAGTTTTATAATATGATCATATCTACAAATTTGAATATGCAAGGGAATAGAGGAAACATAGAACAATAATAAAATACAAGAAAGTAATCTCTTACTTGTATTTAGTCTGTAGGTAGTGAGAGTTTTCACATGCTCCTTCAACTAATATATTATCTATAAGTACTCCTCATTCTGAGAAATCATGTGGGTAGAATATTTCTTGGATAAGTGTGCATCACCCTCATGTGTGGCTTGGACCAAAGAAATCCTTGTCATTTCATAATATTCCTTAGTAATATCTTATAGAGGTTTCACAAATTTTATCTAAGAAACATCTACATACTGATGACTAGAACCTCCACTGAAGAAACGAGAAGTGACCTATGCATTTTTACTTCCTTTGGTTTACATAATCCTTGAGATAGATTCAAAATCAGGATTTAATGCTTGTTGCACTATCCTTGGCTTACTCCCAATCAACTGTTGAATCTATGGGAAAGTTTCTTCCAATGTGGGCTCAATATTGGGCATGATAGAAATTTCACGTTCATGATGGAGAATCACATATTTCACTTGATGGGATGACTAATCTGCTAAAGAAGAAGTGTTTGGGAACTAATGCAAGAATAGAGATTGTGAAGGATTAATTTTACCTTGTTTAAGGTTTTCAGTGGGGTATTTAGAGATATTTTCCTTCTTGTGGAGTCTCTTAGGGTAAGATCCTTCAATTTTGTCTTCCTCTACAACCTTCCTCTTTCAAGGTTCTTCTGAATGATTTGAAATATTGATCTTCATATATTTATTCTGAGAGGAGGTGTGAGATACATCTCTAGATATTGTTAGGAGGCCACTAGAATCGAAGAGGTAAATTCTCTTTTTCTTGAACCACTCCATTGATCTTTGAATCATTGTTGTATTCCTTTAATTCATGTCACTATTATCCCAAATTTACACCCCAGGTAATTAGGATAACTCATTCAAAATGGACTTATCCCATTAAAGAAAAAATCATGCGATGTCTACACATCTTTAAAATTGCACTACTCAAAACCACTAGCTATTTGCATTTGAAAACCCATGGGAGACTTGGCTAATTCATTGGCTGGTTATTTGTAAAAGCTGCAATATAAAGGGAGTGCCTCGTAGTATTGTATGAATTACGTTAAAATCATGACATAATGGAAAAAATGAGAATCAGGCTTAGTTCTTCGTGAAAGTGCAAAAATATGCACAACAAAGGTTTTCCACAACAAGGGCCATCCCGCAATAAATCAAGGGAGGCCACATGGCGCAAGATCAACAACCAGTAGTGAACACATGCTGGCACTTTGTCACTTCCTCAAGTAGATGAATTTTGTGGACCTTAAGTACATTAAATAAGCCTAGTTTCATAAGGGCATTGGGTACAGAAAGTCAACAAGGTGAACAATAGCTGTAGATCAAGAATTTCGCGCTTGTTACCTGTCCAAGTTAATGCACCAAACTAAACACAAAAACCCTAAAAAACTCCAATGAAATTGATACCTGATGGATAAGATCTGAAGATGTAGATGGATGAGGAAGCCGATGTAGACAAGACGGGCGCACACGAGCGATTCGCACAATAGACTTGAGTAACCTGCAAAACACCGATGCTTGACAGAAAAAGATCACGTTAAAAGATACTTAAGTGGACTGCCCGAGAGGCAGGTCCGGGAAGCGATAAGCCTCCTCGGCGGATGTCAGTCCACGTTTTCAATTAAGAAAAGAAGCATACATGATAAAAGATGTAAGTAAAAAGCTAGATTTTCTGATTGCAGTAATAAGACAGAATCTAAACAGCAGACAGAAAGTACAGAAAACAGGGAACTAGGAAATAATGCTGAATTTGTGTTACCTGTGTCCTTTTACCTGTCTACAGAGAAATCGGCGTCGACTGGGTAGAATCGGCGTCGACTGATGTGGTCGGCGTCGATTGAGACTAATCGGCGTCGACTGGGTTAGATCGGCGTCAACTAAAGGCAGATCGATCAATCAGGGACTAGGTAAGATCCGGGAATTAGAAGATGAATGTGGTCTGCTAGATGTGCTGAAGTTGGCGAGACACTGGAACAGAGTCACCAGATGATAGATGGTGGTGTGCGATGCTGATGTGACAGGGACAGAGTAACGGTGCTCCTCTCAGGGATTGATTCGGACAGGATCTGCCCCAATTTGATACAATTGATGCTAAGAAGATCTCTCTTTCTCACAACCTGTATCTCTCTCGCTCTCTGTTTGTGCGTAAATGCTTCCTTTTTTTTCCTATTCGCTCTTTCACTCGTTCGTGGTCTCTTTTTCGGTCCCTAGAACTGAGCTCTGGACTTGCTTTTATAATCGGCGCCGATCCTAGAAAATCGGTGCCGACCATATGGGTCGGCGCCGATCGCGGAATAGACTCCCGAGATGGCCAAAATGAGCGATTTCAAGAAAGATAAGACTTATCCCGAATACGGGAAATATCCCGCTTAGGGAAGAGGAGATATAGATGTGGTACATAGATAGAATAAATTTGGGGTAGATAAGTGATTAAGATGCATGGGAACAAGCGTAATCAAATATTTAATATTTAATCACTCATGGGTAAGATGTGATGGGGTGAATTAAATTTGGAATAAGTGATTAAATCACAAATTGGATAATATCCCAAGGGAATAGTTGGTGACGTAAAACGTGCCCCAGGTTACCTAAGCAGGTAAATGAATGAGAGGGACACTAAATTGAGTAACCAATTTTAAGTGTCTACATTTTGCCCCTTTTTGTCAAGTAACTTGTGATAAGCAAGGTTATGAGACAAAAACAAAGGGATGGAAGAAGGGAATAATGTGTGATGATGTGATCCCCCTCAAACTAGGGATGGGATGGATGATAGAACAGACGATCCCAAGTTTGAAAAAGGTAGATGAAAAATGCAGGATGCCCAAGTCGGATGCCTGGAGTAGATCTGATCATTGATGACGCATAAAAATAAATAAAAGGCAGCAACCTAAGGAACTCACATTGGTAGGTCAAACTAGTCGGTCTTCTCATGAGACGACGTTAGTGCCTACAGACCCATGAGTGCAAGGAGAACTGCAAAATGGTCAGCATCTAAATAGAGACACATTGGTAGGGACAACTAGACGGTCTGGAAAACAGACGACATTAGTGCCTACGGACCCGTTTAACTCTAAGCTGCCAGAAAGTACGAGTGTCCCATGCAAAGGGAAAAAACCCGAAATAGACAAGGATATTTTAAAAAAAATGTGCCAAAAGGCAAAATTCAGCACACAACAATGATCAGATAGATAAGTAAGCCAAGCATCAACACTATGGCAAACAGATATAGAAAATCGGCGGTGACCAAACTAATCGGCGACGACTAGAACAAACGGCGTTGACCCAAAAAATCAGCGCCGACCAATCCAGGCACATATAAATATGCGAACGAAAAACGTAAACGATTTATTTTCAACGTGACGATTGATTCAGAGAGAGACAGATTTGTGATTTGAGCATCATGGAAGCCTCTGGGAGCGGTCAGAAGCGCAGGAGGACACGACCTGGGGTAAGTGGTCATTCTTGAACCCACTTTTCTTAATTTGTTTTTTTTTTTTTTTGATTTTTTCTTGCATGGGAGGCCGGGGTCCGGTCTATGTCCGGCTAGGCAGTCGGCGCCGATTGGTTTTGGATCGGCGTCGATTGGTATTAATCGGCACCGACTAAAATGAACGACGCTGATTTTACCAAATCGACGCCGATTGAAAGATATTGATTTTTTATTTTATTTTTTTGGTTTTGGAAGATGTGATTTGGGGAAATAAGAGACTGATTATGTTTTTGATGTCGTGGATGCAGGCACGAGAGGTACTTCATAGGAGGGACGCCATTCCTGAGTTATTGGAGACGATTCTTCCTGATGTGACAGATACAGACTGGCAGCATTTAGAGCTAGCCGGGCTCGGGGGTTTCTGATATTATAGACGAGTGCCACGAGATGTGGAGCTCATGCGGGCACTAGTGCGTCGATGGGACAGCTAGACGTGCACATTTTGGTTCAGGACGGGTGAGATGACTATCACCCATGAGGATATATTCAGGATCGTTAGATTACCGATTACTGGGGACCCGATTGAGATCACACCCCGGGAGCAGCAACAGAGGGCCCTGGGTCGGTTATACAGAGGTAGGGTAGATGATTCTGAGATAGTATCTGGGGCAGTGAGGATAGCCTCACAGTACAGGCAGGATAGCCCTCGGAGCAGGCGGATAGCCTTGATTCAGATGGCGATATCCTATTTTGCCCTGCCAGACTCAGGAGGTGGGAGATTCCCATTCTTACTATTAGACTGTGTGTGCGACATCTTGCAGTACAGACAGGTTTTTGCTTTCACTGATGCCCTGATAGCTCAGATATATCATGAGCTATGGATGTACACCACTGGCCGGAGGACAGGGATTGATGTCAGTTTTGTGCTCCATTGCTGGGCGTATGAGCACATAGCGGTGATCAGGCCATCCGGGCTTCCTTGGATGCCAGCAGCAGTGGGAGGCATTGATTATGGATTTCAGAGATGGCGGGCTGACATGGCCGCAGGAGATACAGGTAGACCAGCCGGGTGGTACTCTGAGCGTTTCAGGACGCTTACATCAGATCAGGTCATCTGGAGACCATATCGGGCAATCCCGACATGGGCCGGTCAGGATGCGCACTTGGCAGCATTGAGACAGAGCGGGGTGGTCAGGGGCCGGAGGCCAGATATGTGGGAGCGGGTCCCGTTCATGCGGATATTGAGGCAGTTCGGCCTAGTACAGACAGTTCCGGCCACCTACATGCCATATAGGCGGGATAGCAGAGAGACGGATTTGTCGATTTTGATCCCGGCAGACCCATTGAGAGAGGCCCCACCCTCCACAGACAGTGATGATGACGCGGGGCTGGATGAGGGCTACGCAGCATGGTATGACACAGAGCTTCCACGACATCTCCCGCCATCTATAGATGCTGACGAGGAGGACATAGCTGCTATGCTAGACAGATTAGAGGGAGAGCATGCCACCCTCACACAGACACATCAGGTAGCTCTGGATGAGATCAGGGCTTTGATGGAGGAGAGGGATGCCCTGATTGTGGAGAGAGACACCGTTCGCCAGGAGCGAGATATAGCGATCCAGCAGAGGGACCGCTACTTTCGGCACAGGGAGGCCCTCAGGGCCAAGTATGGGGAGACAGGTGCCACATCAGAGTCTGGTACACAGGGTACGACCCTAGGAGGGGCACCACCAGCAGCGCCAGCAGTCCCAGTAGCACCAGTAGCATCGTTATGAGCACCGGGTACTGTGAGCCTGAGCACGTACCAGTCTCTCCTCGCTGAGGTGAGATACTACAAGGATGCCCTAGCGCAGCATGCCCCAGATGTGCTTCGGTACGGGACGAGGAGGAGAGCAGCGACGGCTACGGCGAGTGGAGCCTCAGGCGGAGGGAGCACTGGGAGAGATCGGGGTGGGCCGAGACCTCCAGCAGCAGGTGCATCGAGCTCGATAGGCGGCGGTCAGGAGAGACAGCCAGGTGCAGAGGAGGGTGGAGGAGATAGTGTCCTCCACGCTTCAGATTTTACTATATAGAGATTTGATAGATTTTGTATCTGTATAGTGATGTAGCCTCAATTGGAAGGCATTGTTTAGATGGCTTGATTGAAAGCCACCCATTTTTGTACAGACACATATGTATATATAGATTCATTATTTGTCATATAATTGTACTCATGCTTTTAATTTTGGATATACATGGATAGATGGATATAGATATAGACTGATAGATGATAGAAATAGATGTGATTAGATAGATTGATATGTGGATAAAATAGATGTGATTGGATAGATATAGACTGATAGATGATAGAAATATATGTGATGTGGATATAACTTTGATAGATGGATGTGATGTAACTTGGATGTACATGTGTTTGATGTTTGGATTAGATATGGATAGATATAATGTACCTTGGATGTACATTTTGGTGGATAGATTGATGGATGTGATTGATGTATAGATTAGATATAATGTACCTTAGATGTACGTACTTTAAATATTTTGATGGATAGATAGATAGATGTGTTTGATGTATAGATAGATGTAATTTTAATGAGAAATGAATAAAGATAGATGTTTTGATAGATAAGAGGAATTTTGATAGAAGATAAATTGTGATTGAATTAACATGTGAAATGTCAATTTAACAGGATGCAAGAGCCAAAGATGTAAATGGAAACAACCGTGACTTAGAAGAGAAGACACTCGGAAAAGAAGGGAAATGATAAGTTGGACTTCCAACCGACCATAGATAAAATCCAGATAAGAAACCGAAAGACCAAGCATACAAGGCCCTATATAAGATTAAAATAAACCTGACACTAACTAGTCGCAAACCAGATCTAGGATAGAAATGGAAAGAAAAGTAAGTATCTTGTCGGAATTTACAAGGGACAGGATACATGTCCATGATAGGAAAATAGGATTCTCCATATGATCGACAAAAGGTCTTAAATCTCAGCTTCATGACTTTGACAGAAAAGCAAACTGATCAATGCAGGAAGTTTGCTTGATATGGAAAGACTGATCGATGCGGGAAGTCTTTCAGTGATGCTAAAAAGTGTATAAACTGACTGGAAGGCTGATTGATTACAAGAAGCCTTGAATATTTCTTTGAGAAACAGCCATCCTTCAAGGGAGCGGTCTGTATTTTGAATTTTAATGATAGCCATCCTTCGAGGGTATGGTCTATTTTCTTTTTGATTCACTTGATAATGTATGGATAGTTGTCTTTCAAGGGATCAGTCTATCTTTTGGATAGCATCTTTTTTTTTTTTTTTTTTTTTTTTTTGAAATTCTTTGGAAGAAGCTGAGTTTAGACCTAGATAGATCAGATGGAGGGGAAGAGAACATAGAAGAACATGTACTCATGCCCCGAGTAGATCCAATTAAGATAAGCACTTGGGACAGATGAAGTGGTGATTAAGGTATTCCTACCATGAGGAGGAACATATCCAAAAGAAACGTGAAATGAGTAGAGCCGTGATACTCATATTTAAGGTAAATGAGGCAATAGGCGGAGAACCACATGATTTCAAATCACCACAAAAGTAGATGACTGGTTATTAGGACGGATGGAAGATCTGAGTTGCGACTAGATTTGTGTAAGATAGATTTTAACAATAGAAGGGCCGTAGATGCAAGGCATTGAGAGGTTCCGCCTCAGGTACACCATCCATGGAAGATAAACGATAAGCCCCAGACCCATATTTATGAGTGATAATGTAGGGGTCCCATCCAGTTGGGAGCAAACTTTCCACGTTGACTTCTTTCGAGTGTAGTGACATTTTGATTTTCCTTAAGAACAAGGTCACCAATTTTGAAGTCACGGTGTTGCAAGTGCTTGTTGTAAGCACGTTTGACACGCTCAAGATAGACCTGATGATGCTCAAGAGCGTTAAGACGCCGCTCATCTAATAATTCAATTTGTGCTAGACGATTTTGACGATAATCCTCATTGGAGACAAATTCTCTGAGAGAAACACGGAGAGATGGGATTTGGACTTCCAAAGGAAGGACAGCCTCAGACCCATAGACGAGAGAGAAGGGAGTAGCACCAGTAGGAGTATGAATGCTAGTCCGATAAGCCCAGAGAGCAAAAGGGATATGTAGATGCCAATCCCTGCCAGCTTGACTAGTTACCTTTGCGAGGATACTACGCAAAGTTTTATTGGACGCTTCAGCCTGACCATTAGCTTGAGGATAGTATGGAGAAGAAAAACTGAGCTTGATGTTGAAAGCGTTGCAGAGATTCTACAAATCAGCGTTCTTGAAAGACTTACCATTATCTGTGATTAGCTTATGTGGAACGCCAAAGCGACAAATGATGTGTTGATAGACGAAATCAACTATGGGTTTAGCCTTTGTTGAAGAAAGAGGGATAGCTTCTACCCACTTAGTGAAGTACTCAGTGGCAGTAATGATAGAATGATGACGCTGTGAAGAATGGGGATTGATGAGACCAATAAGATCAAGACCCCACTGCGAAAAAGGCCACAAATCCGCCGCAGGTTGCAAAGCTTGACTAGGGATGTGTGTGAGATTGGAATGTTGCTGACACTTGACGCATTTCTTAGTGTATTCACAACAATCTTGATTAAGAGAAGGCCAATAATATCCCAAACGTAAAATGCGCTTGGCTACAGCTAAGCCACTAAAATGTCCACCATAGATACCGTTATGGACCTCCTGAATAGCTTTATATGATTCATGGGTTTTGAGGCATTGAAGCAAAATACCATCAAAATCACGTTTGTAAAGAAGGCCGCCTAGAATAGTATAGCGATTGGCGTGTTGGACAAAAGACCTTCTACCATTGGAAGTCATATCTGGAGGAAGGATCGAATGAGATAGATAATCAACAATCTATTGATACCACTCATCCTGAGTATGGGTTGTGACAGCATTGATCGAAGTTAGTCGTTGAAGATGAGATGGTTGGTCTAATCGTTGCACAGCCACATAAAGACGTGAGTCTTTGGTAAAAGTCAGGATAAGTGAGGCTAATGAGGCCATTGTATCTGCGAATCGATTTGCAGTGCGAGGAATGGCTTGGATGGTGAACTTATCAAAAGATTGGAGTTGAGCAAGAATGATGTCACGATATTTTTGAAGGATATCATTCTTGCATTGATAGACACCCGTGACCTGATTAACGATGAGTTCAGAATCACCGAAGATGTCAATATGATGAGCGCCGAGATTAATGGCATTTTGAAGACCTAAGACAAGAGCTTCGTACTCAGCCATATTATTGGTGCATTCAAAGTTTAATTTGTGTGCAACTGGGATTGGCGTACCCCAAGGAGGAATCATCACGAAACCCGCACCTCCCCCTTGCTGGCATTTAGATCCATCAAAGAAGAGCTTTACTTTAAATGGAGATAGACCAAAATCAATTTGTTGGATATATTCATTGGGGAACTGAGCAAGGGGGTCTTGAGTGTCTGGAAGAGGAGCATCAGCTAATTGATCTACGATAACCTGACCCTTGATAGCCTTTTGCGGGATAAACTCGAGGTCAAATTCTGTCATGAGCATAAGCCAACGAGTGATACGATCATTATGATAAGGCTTTGCATGAATTGTCTTGAGAGGATTGATACTTGTGACAATGTAAGTTTTATGATTAAGGAGATAATGACGAAGCTTAGAAGTTGCGAAGAAGAGAGCACAACATAGTTTTTCAGCTTCGGAGTAACGTGTCTCATACTCATGGAGGGTGCGACTGATGTAATAGACAGCGTGTTCTTTACCACAAGTGTCCCGATGCGAGATCATAGCTCCCATAGCATGGTCAGTCACAGAGATATAAAGTTAGAAAGGCTCCCCCTCGCGTGGAGGTGTAAGCACGGGTGGAGAAAGAAGATAAGCTTTGAGATCATCAAAGGCCTTTTGGCAATGCTCATCCCATTCAAAATGAACATTCTTACGGAGGAGATGGTGAAAAGGTTGACAACGGTCCAACAATTGGGAGATAAAACGACGCACTGACTGAAGACGTCCTTGGAGACTGCGGAGTTGCTCCAAGTTAGACGGGGAAGGCATCTCAAGGATGGATTTTATTTTTGCGGGGTCGACTTCAATACCCCTGATGAAAACGATAAAACCTAAAAGTTTACCAGTGAGAACGCCAAACACGCACTTAGCTAGATTTAGATGAAGACAAAAGCGGATAAGCCTTTCAAAGAGAGGTGCAAGGATGAAAAGATGATCCTGACGACGTTTGGACTTGCTGAGGAGATCGTCAACATAATCTTCCACAGTTTTCTGCAAGAGATCATGGAAGATGTAGGTCATTGCTTGTTGATAGATTGCTCCTGCGTTCTTAAGACCAAAAGGCATGACACGATAGCAAAAGGTCCCCCAAGGAGTTATGAAGGAAGTCTTATGTTGGTCTTCTGGTGCGATGAGGATTTGATTATATCCAGAGAAACCATCCATAAGAGAAAGCATCTCATGACCCGCAGTTAAATCTACGAGTTGGTCGATATTAGGTAGAGGAAAATCATCTTTTGGACAGGCAAGATTAAGATCCCGGAAGTCGGTACAAATTCGAATTTTCCCAGTAGCCTTAGTTACTGGTACTACATTGGACCCCCATTGCGGATAATCGATGGGTTGGATGAAGTTAGCCGAGAGCAAGCGCTGTAATTCTTCTTTAACAAGAAGGGCTACTATAGGGTGCATTTTACGTAATTTTTGCTTAACTGGTTTGATGTTGGGAAGAGTAACGATATTGTGGACCACAATATCGGGATCGAGCCCTGGCATATCTTCGTATGACCAAGCAAAGGCTTGACGATGTTTGGAAAGAAAAGTGGTAAAATCCCCTAACTCCTGTGGATTAAGGGATTGGCTGACCTTAATGATACGAGGGTCTTCAGAAGTCCCTATATTAAGGTCGATAGTGGCCTCATTGAGATATGAATCCTCTGCCCCCAGATAGGTGAGGACAGAATCATCATCCGCATAGTGGATAGTGTTGATAGTGGGAGAATCGTCTCCAACTATTTCAGGGAAGATTACTGGTATAGAAGTGGACCGATTGTTAGTCTCATAGACTAACGGCCCTAAGGAAATGGTATTGATCAAAAAAAAAAAAGTTAGGTGGGATGGAAATGTCATCGTTCACATCAAGTGATGCTTCTGACTTAGTGGGGGAAGATGGTTCTTCAGTAGGAAGAGGCTCATCGAGGATAGTGACGGTGGCTTTTGAAAGGGGTTTAAATCCTAAACCAAATTTCTGATGTGGCATGAGAGTAGGAATGGATTTGAGGTCATGTATACCTTGTTCATATTTTCCCAGGCCAAAACCTTTCCACGCGCATCGATATAGATAAGTTTTTGCAAACGTGGGATTCTGTAGATAATCAAAACCCTGTTGAGTAAGGTTTGGTCCTAGGAGGAGAATCTGGGCGATAGTGAGGCGTATCAAGACCACCGTAGATGAAATTAGTCTGTTGATTAGGCAGACCAATGGTGACGATGCGACCGAGACCTGGTTGATATTCAGGTTGTTTGTCTGGTCTACCATACTCATTAGGTTTGAGATGGGCATCAAAAGAAAAGAGAGGAAGCTCTCCTAGTGAGAAACGCTGCAATGTCTCTTCTAGATTTTGTAAGTCCGGATAGTTTGGTTGCAGGTATGGAAGAAGATGAGGCCCCTTCAGGAGAACATGCATTTTCTTTTAAAGGGGTAGATCTTGTGGTCATGTCGCATTGTGCAGAAGGAAAAGGATCTCCTGGATGAGTATATATTTTGCCCTCATATTGATATTTTAAGCATCGATGGAGGGTGGATGGGACACAATGCATTGCGCGAATCCAGGAGCGTCCGAGGATCATATTATAGTGGAATTTTCCTTCAACGATGTAGAAGAGTTCATGAAGCAGCTTCTTACCTACTCGAATGGGTAAGACCACAGTTCCTAAAGTAACTGCTAGCTGATCGTTAAATGATCGAAGGGCGAAAGGCGGGGGTGACACTACATTCTTTGGTAACTTAAGTTGCTCAAACGTGTGCGAGGAGATGACGTTGAGTGCAGCTCCACTATCGATCATAACACGTTTTAAGGTAGTGTTATTGATTTGGACTGTGATAAAGAGAGGAGCCTCCAAATCCTTGGAAGATAAAGAGAGGAGCCTCCAAATCCTTGGAAGAAAGAGAAGGAATTTCCGAATCTTCAAAAGAAATGGTGGTTGATGGTCTATTCAATCCAACAACCCACTCGAAGGGCTGGGGCTCATCCGAATTCACTGCGATGCGACGTAAATTATCAATCAAAGCTTGGCGATGTTATGGAGAGGATTGGATGAGGTCAAGAAGAGACATTTTGACCGGAGCCTGGGTGAGTTGTTTCATAACACTCTCCTCAATAGATACGGGAATTTGAGCCCGAGGTGCAGCACGAATAAAGACCCTGGGTCGTGAGGTTGATGACGAAGGAGACACGCCTTCGGGGGCTGCATAAATGACAACCCGTGGTCGAGATGCTGAAGATGAAGATGGGTTATCATAGTGTTGGGTTCTAGTGGCGATATGGATTGTGTCAATTTGGGAAGGTGGAAGATCAAGTGGAGTGGGACCACCAGAGGTCTGAGTGGATTGTTGGGGCTCAGATGAGGCTAAGGTGACAGGAGGTACTTGTTCCTCCTCTTCCAGCAAAAGGTCACTTTCTTCCAAAAGGTTCTTGACAACGGCTTGAAGAGCTTTACATCCCTCGGTATCATGACCCGGGGTACTGGTGGTAAGCACAAATCAGATCAGAGTTAAACCAGGTAGGTTTAACTCCTTTAGGGTTATAAGGTTTAATCAGAGGAAGGGTTATGGATGAAGATTGGATAAGTTGATGAAGGATTTCGGTATAGAATCCGGTAGACGAAGAGGAGGATAAAGATGATGGAGGTGGTTCTTTTACATTAATCAACTGCCGAGGTAAAAGAACTTGCATGTTAGGTTTAACAGTCTTTTTAGGGATCCTCTTATTTGTTTGGACATTTGGAGGGGCAGTCTTGGGCACTTGAGATGGGAGTAAGTGAGACATGATTGACTTTGGTGGAGGAGGAGCCCCTAAAATAAATTTGAAGATGATGGAGGTGTGACAAATTTTGCGGTCTTTGGAGACAAAGGGGGTTGCTTGGTCAAATTTACTGATGATTTAGATAATGTCGGTTTAGAAGAGGAAGAAGCTCCCAAAGTAGGTGTAATCAGAGGGACATAGGGTGCCTTGGTTTTTGGTAATGAAGATGATGATCCTAATAGAAGAGGTGACGTCTTTTTAGTAGGTAAGTCTATTTTTTGGGGTATTGGTGAAGAATGTGTTGTAGAAGAAGATGATGGATTTGATAAGTGTGTAGAAGAAAATGCCTTCTCAGCGGGAAAATCCAATCGTTTATGAGGCGTAGAGAGAGATTTTTGTGGAAGAGCACCAAGAGTCTTGATGGTCCGAAATATGGGCTTTCCTTTTTCAGGGATGGTGACAACTTCAACGGCATAAGGTGATTGTAACCTTTTCGGAGGAAGTGGGTGGGGAGGTACTGATGGTGTAATGTTAGATTTTGGTTGTCTCGGTTTAGGTTCCGGAACCAAGTGTATAGGTGTTGGTGCTACTTCTTTTGATTTTTCCTTAATAGGAGAAGTAACATTGGTGATGGAAGAAGGGGGTGATGAAGAAGCAGTTCCTTGCGAAGAGACTACTTCTGATGCAGTAATCATGGGTGAAACTACTGTAGGAAAAGAGATAGGAAGGGTCAGAATCGAAGATGCTTCCGTCGAAGTCGGCACAATTATAGGTACGTTTACCAAGGACATAGTTGCAGCGGGAATGGGAGCAACAGAAGTGGATGTGCCTGTAGTGGAAACTCGAAGGGATGTAATTGCCTCGAGTATTGAAAGAATGTCTGAAGATGAGACAGATGAGGATGACACTGTCTCGGGTATGGATGGTAGGTCAGACAAAGAAGCGGAGAAAGAAGACTCCATGCTTAGTAATGTAGGAATATTCAAAGACGGGCCATCTGAAGATAATGGAACTCCAGTGATAGATGAAGTGGAAGGAGGTTCTGATTCGATTGATGTGTTTGTAGATGGCTTGGTTTCAGAAGAAGATTCTTCGGTAGAGATGAAGTTGATGGTATGAGTGTTTGGTTTTTGAGACTCTGAAGCATTATGGTTCGGGGCATGATTGGGAAAAGGTTGTTTAAAAACATCGAGCGCCTGATTTGGGGGAGCATTTGGGTTATCCAGAATGAGCTCGCCTTTATCAATGAATTTTTGGACAAGATTTTTGAAAGTCTGACATCGTTCGATGTCATGACCTTTGGTTCTATGATAATGACAGAAATCATTTTCCCTATACCAGAATGGGTGTTCTCGGCTTTCATCAATATCCCTAATGGGTGGAAGTTCGATCATGCGAACTTCCAACATTTTTTCTAAGATAGAGGCATATGATTCCCCCAATGGAGCAAAGGATCGACATGATGAAGTCCCTTTTCGAGAAGATGAGGGGTCTCTTCGTGGTGTTTGATTAGAAGTATTATCGGCTCGTGATGATTTTAATACGATAGCGTTGGTGGATCCTTGATTCTTATCTTTAGAAGGAGAAGAATTTGTTTTGGTAAACCGAGAAAAATCTGGTTTAGATTTAGAGCGAAGTTTTAGCTTCCCTTGCTCAATGGCGCGAGATTCAAGTTTGCGTGCCATCGTGAAGGCTTCTTCAAAGGTATGAAAAGTTTGGATCCTTAAAGTAGAAGAAATGTGATTAGCACAAGATCGAGTAAACAACTCGATCTATTGGGATTGAGGAAGGGAGAAAGATAATTGGTTGATTATCCCTCTCCAACGAGCGACAAAGTCTGCTAATAGACTCATCATCGAATTGGCGAATGTTATAAAGATCTGTGATCGAGATCTTATGCACGATATTTATTGAAAAGTTTTCAACAAACATCTGGCCAATTGAGAGAAGGAAAACAAGGAATGTTGAGGAATGTTATTTGTACCAGTCTAAAGCAGGACCTGCTAGAGACATAGGAAGGTACGGAGCATAAGCTCCTGATCCTTGACTATGAGGTAGCAAGCATGTTTGAATGCTCGCCAAATGTTGCTGAGGGTCTTCCCAACTATGAAATTTTGAAAATTTAGGAGTTCCCATTGGGGAGGATAAGGGCTTAAAAAGCCACTGAAGGGTGACTGGGGTTTCATTACCACACTTCTTCAAAGGAGTATGAAGGACGAGCCCCTTTTGTGGAGGTTCCAAGCTCCGCGATTTCTTGAAGAGAATTTGAACCACGTCTGATTGAGGAGGAGGTACATTGGGTATGTCCTATATAAGAAGCAAGTGGTGATGGATGTTGTTGAGGTGGTCAATGGGGGATTCATCTGTTGAGGGATAGGATGATAAGAGGAATAACCAGGTGTTCTGGGGTGACACCGAGTGGAGTATTTTGCTATGAGATAGCTTGCGTATAGGAAGGCTGTGAGATAATAAGTGGTTGAGAAATAAAGGTTTGGGTGACGGATGGAGCCTGTGATTGGTGGATCTATGTTTGTTGATTGGATCGGGACAAATTGAGGAACATGGGTGTTGGTTGGATTGGACATGTGGGGAACAAGACCTGAAAGGGGCCTTCTACCTGCCCGGATTAGGTATAAGGGTGGCCAATGTTAGAGGATGGGTGAATGGTCACAGTTGCTGGGAACATTGGAAGAAAGACCCCCTAGAGGACGAGAAGTAGGAGCCAATTGACTATTCGGAGGGGGTCTGCTCATGAAGAGGTACTGACCTTGGGACACAATGGAGGGCATAGATGAATTAACAGCAATATGCGGGTGTGCAGACGCATTCATTATAGCAAGGGCAGAAGACCTCTCAGAGTAGGTTTGTGGAATATTTGAGGTAACTGCGGTGTTAGGAATAGGTAAGCCTATTTGAGAACTAATCGATATGGTAGGTGGAAGAGAAACGGGAGGCATAGGGGCCTCGCTCTTCTCTGTGGCTCGAGGCAAGAGAGATGATGCAAACTGCTTCTACGAAGGCTTGGGATGATCCACGAGGATATCGTACACTGTTGGATTGGTGGTCCTTGATCAGATATTTGAATGGACTTGTGTACTACGTAGTCCATGAGGGATAGTACTAGGATTGCGGTCGAGGAATGCCTGGAATTCAGGATCCCCGCGGGGAACATACTCCGAGGCCAGATGATATTTCCGAAGGACTAGGGGAAGCTGGACTGATGGGATTCGCCTGCTTTGATAGAAGGATTATATGACCAGGATGGGAAACCACTAACAGCGGTCCCGAGGCAAGATTGGGGGGAAGTGCCGAACCCTCCACACTAGTGGTGATCTCGGAGGAAGAAGGAACCAGTTGCGCAATTCTTCTAGATGTGACCGAGTGATAACGTCATAACACACAGAAAGAAAATTGACCTAACTAATGCAAGACAATTCAAGCAGCAGCCAAGTGATTATCTCCTTTAAATTTTGATGCTTTTAAGACAAGAAAATGTTAGGGAAGGCTTTTATAACAGGAACTACTCAGATAGCCAAACTAAGGATGGTTGGGTAATTTTTGGTGAGGAGGTCCCGAAGGCACTTCAGTAAAAGACCGGTACGTGGCTTGATATAGGGGCCTACCCCCGCACTTCACACACCGCTGCGATAAGGGAGTCGGGTGCTTTGCCAATATATACCAAGATCTTCCATGAATTTATAGTGCTTCCTGAGTACCGCGTAGGCTCTTCCTCTTGGATATCACTTCAAATTAGGCGAAGGCCAGGGAAGGAGTTTTGTTTAAATGCTTATACCTAGTGATTTTCGGCTTTGTGTGCAAGGGTGAAAAAATAAAAATCAATAGTGTCACTACCGATTTGATCAATTTTCCAGCCTAATTAAACTAGATGAAAAAGCATGCAGCAATGACAAAGAAAAATTTCTTTTTAAGCACTTAAAAATGAAGTGTTTGATTGTCGGTTGAAGACAAGTCAAACAGATTCTTTCCCAAATGTGATTAAGTTTTTTTTAAGCACCAAAAAAAAATTGAAGTGTTTGGATGTGATAGCAACCAACAAGAAAATCCTAAAAGGAGAAAAAACACCGAAAAAAGAGGAATACCTGTGGATTTAGCTCTCCAAGGTGTGTGGACTTCAGAAAGCGCTCGTTGTTGAGCTCTCCCTCGACGAATCACCACGAAAAAGCAAAAGTGCTCCGCAAAGAAGAGGTTAAGAATAACAAACAAAATTTAGAAAGATATATCCAGATAATGGTGAAACAGAAGAAAGAATCTCTATTTTTAGGGAACTAGAAAAATTTCGAAGATAACGATTCGGCCCTAACTCTAAAAAGGGCAAGATGGAATGATGAAAAGAAATGCCAAATAGGACTGATAGAAATCAGTGAAAAAAAGGACAAAGTTCAAACTAGAAAAGAAAAATGCACTTACCAATAGGGATATTTGGTTCAAGTCCCACCGGGCGTGCCAGGAATGTTAGCATCAAGAATTCACGCTTGTTACCTGTCCAAGGTAATGCACAAAAACTAAACAACAAAACCCTGAAAAACTCAAAATGAAATTGATACCTGATGGATAAGATTGAAGATGTAGATGGATGAGGAAGCGATGTAGACAAGACGGGCGCACACGAGTGATTCGACAAAATAGATATGAGAACCTGCAAACACCGATGATTGACAGAACAAGGATCACGTAAAAGATACTTAGGTGGATGCCGAGAGGCGGGTACGGGAGCGATAAGCATTCCTACGGTGGTATGTCAGTAAACATTGTCACTGAGAAAGAAGCATACATGATGAAAAAAAGATGTAAGTAAAAAGCTAGATTTTCTGATTGCAGTAATAAGACAGAATCTAAACAGCAGACAGAAAGTACAGAAAACAGGGAACTAGGAAATAATGCTGAATTTGTGTTACTTGTGTCCTTTTACCTGAACCCTACATTTTTCATCAGGAATTAGTAAGTAAGTCTTATACGTTCTTTTAATAATATTTCTTGGATTTCTGAATCATAGTAATTACAAGTCTACTCCCAGATCCACTACCCGGTAACACCCCCCCATCTAACTATCATTCCTCTACCCCTACACTGCCCCAAGAACAACTCCCATACCCTTTGAGCCTTCTCTATCACCCCGTTACCCCATCCCCAATCATTTACTAGCCTTATAAACACCATAGTCATATTATAGCCAACCTTTTACCAAACCCCCCTAAATCACTACCCCTACCGATATTGGTTATCATCAACCAAGCACTGGTGACACTGACCGGCATCGGTCACTGTGATTCCAAAACCAAGACCAGACTTTTCTCTATTGTTCTAACGAGGCAAACAAATTGTAATTGGACAATAGCTTATTTGTTAGAATTTGTGTTAATTCATATTATCAGGGGAACTGACTACCTTCGAAAGGAAGTCTCATATTTCCTAGGCCCAAGGCAGTTCCCTCACTTATTATCTAATTAGAATCTGGTGGTCTTGTATTGTTACTTGCAGGTAGTCCTTCCCAGACAAAAAGGAGTTCTTTGCAATCGATCTGATCTCTCTCTACGATATGCGCACACCCTCTCAACATTCAACAGGTATTCCTCCTAGTCCTAACCCTTATCTGTTTCTCAAAGGAATGAAAGGATAGAAGCAACTCTATCCCAGGAATAGAAGCATTTCTGTGCGAAACATTTTGGCACGCTCGATGGGACCCATTTCGGGTTTCTTTCTTTCTTTCTTGCTTTCATATAGGGAGCATACATGCTATTTTCTTCTTCTAAAAATTTCACACGATATTTTGTTATATTTGGTAAAATAATTTTTTTTGCTTTCCCAGCTTTGCATTAGTGAAAGTCATCTTCTTTGCTTCATCGAATAACATTTTCAATTTGGGTTTAAAACACGTGCATCCCATTTTTGCGTGTTGTTTTCAATTCTAGTGAACGTAGATTAAGTAACAGGTCGTACACGTGGGGGTGATTTCCATGGTATTGACAAGAAATTAATCTTACTTTCACTGCACAACACATACCGAATCACTTCACAATTAACACAACAGCTCAAAACATCCCCCCTTTTTTCCACGGTATTCCTCTACCCGATTGAGGTAACCTTATAAGCCAAAACAAACTTGACATTTCCCCTAAGTCTTTTGTTTAGGATTCTGACATCATTCTGCGTCTAAGGGCATAAGCCCAAATTGATTAAAACTAATCCTAGGGTTAGTCTGTTAATTTGCTTGTGTATCTTGCTTGTTTTCAGTTCTATTTCTCTGTCATACACTGTTTTTCTATGATCATTTCAGAACAGTTTGGTAGGCATACTAAGCACTGTTAACCCCAAATCAGTAGCTTCTTACAGTTTCTTATACCAGTCCTATTATACCGACATCGGTTAAGTGACCGATGTTGGCCACAGTATAACCGACATCGGTTAGTAGACCGATATCGGTTACAATCCTTGACAAACCAGCAACCTACCAATTTTAACATTCTGGGGTTGTTTCTGTTCCTGATAGATTAAAACCCTACTATGTACTCTTGCCCATGGTTTTTATCACTTGGAAGCAAGCCGCCGCCATGGTTTCACATGCCTGCTCTGTGCCTTTGCCTAAATCGCCCCCTTCACATACTGTGGGGAACGCTACAGACACTAGTGAGGTTCCCAAAATCCCTATAGGAGATAAAGAATTTGTGAAATTTTTGGACGCTAATCCTAGCGCTGTACAATACTATTTGTCTCATGCCCCTGACCGTATGCCCGATGGTAAACTCCTTGTTGGCATGCCTATTAGTATATCTGCTCATTTAGCTCCTTCTCCGCCTGATAACTCCGCTTTGCCTTCTGCATCCTTAACCCCGTTTCCCAATCCAGCAGCTTTAGGGGTTCATACGGCACAGATTGGCTTTCAATTGGTTAATCTTGGGCCCCACATATCATTACCGCCGACCACTCCTACCTCGTCTCTCTTGCAGACTGCTCCTTTCATGACTTTCTCTCTGCCACCTATCCACACGAGCTTTCCTTCTCAAGCTCCGCCCACCTTTTCATTTCCACACACGTATCCAGTGACCTCAACATCTTATATATGACATCCCTATTCAGTCGCCTCAACACATTCGTCCTCCATACTTTATCAACATTTAACCCCACCATTGTCTAGTGGTGGCCCTTGGCCCAATCTGCCTCCGTTTACCGCAACCGCACCATCATCTCATCCAACTACTGATTTAATCAAACAAATGATGGACAAAATGTAAAATCTGGAGGCTTCTGTTGTAGGGAGTCGTAGCGCCCTGACATACGAGCAATTTTGTTAGGAGCCTATCCACCCTTCTGTCCCCCTTCATTCATATCCTCCTCAATGGGAATTACCAAAATTTACTCGTTTTAATAGTGAGGAGGATCCTCAACAACACTTGTGCTCATTTAGACATGTTTGCTATCTAATTGCTCATGATGATGCCTTACTACTCCACACCTTTCCCATGTCCTTATCAGGACCCGCCTTGGAGTGGTACAGTGCTTTAACCCAGCACTCAATCTTCTCTTTTAACCAACTAGCCCAATCTTTCTTGGATCATTTCTCCATTAACATTGCCAAGAAAGTATCTATCACCGACCTCAATGCCATCTGACAATTTGAAGACGAATCTATCGCAGATTTTGTTAGACAATGGCAGGGTCTTATCAACCAACTTACGTATGCCTTGCCTCAGGCCAAACTTATCAAACTTTTTACGCGGGCCTGCGCTAAGCACATCTCTCCTACCCTCCAAATTCAAACTTTCTACACATTTGACGAGGCCTTTACTATGGCTCGAAAACTAGAGATTCGAGCCTTAGAGGAAGAGAAATTACGGTTGTGCAACAAAAAGCCCAATTTCCAAACCCAAGATTCCACCAAAAAACCTAACACCACCAAACCTCACCCATCAACTGCTTTGAGATCAAAAGGAGCTGTGCATGCGGTGATGGTCAAATCCCAACCACTGTCTAATACCCCGCCAAAAACCACCTATACGTATAAAGCTGAGCCCATCAATTACACTCCCTTGGGAGAAACTTATGCTGTGATATTGGAAAAATTGCTTAAAGCAGGAGCCATTACCTTACCTCCTGTTAAACCTCACTCCGGGTTTGATTCCACCCGCACCATACCTTCTTGGTACAAAGAAAATGACTTCTGTAACTTCCACCGCATGAAGGGACACAGTCATAAAAACTGGAAGATGTTGAAAAACATCGTGTAGGAAATGGTTGATGTAGGAGATATAGCCCTCGATAATCCTAACGCTCCTGCTAACCGAAATTTAAAAATTTTCAACAAACCATTCCCGAATCACTCTTCTAATAATAACATAAACCAAGATATCTTAGCTGAGGAGAGTGTTCATGAGATCCATGCAGTCTTTGACTCCCAGCCAAAAGCCTCTATCGAAATTTTTTTGAATCAAGCCTCTTCACTAACGCAGGAACCCAAACCCCCTTCATCACCATTAAGACAAGAAGAAATCCTTGCCATTCCTTTACCCATCGAGGAATTAACCACCCAGAGGTCTCTTCTTACATATGCGCCTTCTTACACCACATCCTTGCAAGACTGTGAGCGGATGTTATCTAACTTATATATTTCCCAAACATCTCCTTCTACCATTCTTGCTGTACAAGAGGAAGGCTCGCCACTTCTTTTGTCATCCTTAGACGAGAAACCTCTTGCACTGACACCACCACATTCTTTAATCATGACGGATCCTCTCAAATATGCCCTCCTACCTATTAGTTCTTCATCGCCTAAATCTTTTCAGCGACCGGTTGACCTCTTAACGCCCATTGATACAGTGCCTCATCTACCCCCTGTATCACACCCACAGTGGACCGGAATCACAACCCACCTTTCTTCCATACAAAATTTCCTATTTACACGTGAGGATTGTCATCCCTTAGAAGATAGACGAGTCCTATGGGAACATTTGAGTACCCCATATTCTACTCAAATGCAGATGACCGATCCAGATGCCTCTACCATATACCCGAAGTGTTTACAGAAGCTTAAAATGCCTATGTCCTCATCTTCACCCCCCTCATCTCTACCAAATACCTCATCCACCTCCATTAGCCTAACAAAATCTTTCCCTATGCTTGGGATCTCACCAATACCCAGTCTAACACACCCACCTAAGCGGCTAGATTTATATAAAAATAAAGTCGTCCATCCAGTTAGGAGACACACTCAATCTCCTCAACCTATGCCTCTATCACAACTAAAACCATCGTCGTCACACCTACCTTCCATATTGGGACCTCATCCCTCGACCTTGCACCAATATATCATAGCTCCTGTGTTTTCTGTAAAACGACCTACACCTTCTACACCCATACAGAGATCCAAGGGTATATCAACACCGTCATCCCGCGTATCCTGTCCTCCTATCAACCCTAAACAAATTCCATCATCAAAAGATTTGTTTGTTGTCACTCCTATTGCTCCATGGTTGTTTTCTGATACCACATCATCTGTGGCCTCATCATCTAACCAGCTAAACATAACTTTTACGCCAAAGAAGCCATGTTTAGTTGAATCCCATTATCAAAATCCCTTGGCTAAACCGCCACCCATACAAATCAACCATACCACGTCATTACCAAAAACTACCCAGTCAATAGCCTCATCTTCCTCTGACTTTGACCCACTCAAAGGGTCTTACACCAAAATCCTTGCTATATTGGTGGAGAATGCGACCATTTCCCTACCCCCACTTAGACCTTATGATCCATCTAAACCTTGACCTATAGGTTATGATGAGTCTAAAATCTGCGCTTACCACCGCACACCAGGACATGATGTAGAAGGATGCAAAGCATTGAAAGCCATACTTCATCAGTCACCTCTCTCAGATAGAAAGGTTAAACAAGACAACTTACGAAGGGAGAAACCTTTAGTTTCAATCTCATCTCCTATACCACCTGTCCTCGCTTCACCAAGATCTATCATTATTACAACCCCACCTCTCAAAGACCATGACTTATCCTTACCATCCTCCTCCTCTCGTGTTCACGAGATCAACATGATTAGTGTTGCCACTCGAGGGCAAAAAAACAACGAGAAAGCTAAAGGAAGCACACCTACGACCTCTCTTTCTCTGTCCACCATCCCGATTGCACCACCACCTAAAGTGGTTATTCGTGGACCTTCCTACCCCATCTCTGATGGAGTTGCCCACCGTACCATGATCAAACAGCTTCACCAATCACCTGTAAAAATGACACTGTATGATCTCATTCAAACTTCTGAATCTCATCGACAAGCTCTCGTTGAAATCCTTCAAGGGATAGAGGTCTTACCTAATGAAACCTTTCCTGTTACCTCCATTCTAACACCCAATCACGTTGCTTCGCTCACCAAACAACCTATCTCCCCAACCACTTCTGTCTCTGTACAGCAAGCTGCTGCTGTCAGTTTCTCCGAAGATGAAATTGTCGACTTTGGTGTAGAAGATCCTGACCCTTCTCTGTTCATCTCAGCTTATGTCTAGGACATTCAGGTATGTCATGTTATGATTGACGGGGGTGCTAGCCTAAACATCATCTCTTCAAAAGCCTTCCAACAAATGAATATCCCTTCTAGCTGCATGTGTGCCAACCCCATTATGTTGCGGTCATTCAATGATGCTATTACTTATACCTTAGGCACTGTGATCCTTAACATTCGTGTAGGACCACGTACTTTACCTGAACTCTTCTATGTCCTTGAGGGAGAGTTCTAATACAATATTTTGTTAGGGCACCCTTGGATCCGGGCTATGGGATGCGTTTCCTCCACCTTACATAGATGCATAAAATTTGAGTACGAGGGGAAGTCCTACACCGTAAAATCTGATCCTCCCCCCTTCAAAACCTGCAATATGTTATATCGCCCTAATGATGTGCTTGTACCAGTCAAGACACCCATTCATCCAACCCAACCATCCACTTTAACCGCACCTCAACCATCCACCTCAACCGCACCTACGCCTTCAACCAATGAAACCACCATTGCAAATACCACTTCCTTTCCCACAGAAAAAATCCCAACCTCAGACCCCCTAGTAAATGTTTTTCAACGCCTTACGCTAGGGGAGTATCACCTATATAATGTTAGCTCTTTCCATACCCCGCAGGAGTACGGATAGTTAAATGCGCATCCTACCTATGACCGTCGCATGGGGGAGATAATCTCTTACAGACCACCTAATTACCACACCAACCTAATGTATGGGGGTGTTGACGCATCTTTCGTTACCCCTGAACCTCCTCTTGGTGTGGTTCCCTACCAATCCAATTTTCAATACTTGACAAATCGTCGTTTCGCCCTCACCTTCTTGACTCGCTGTGCTTGGAAAGGCTTTGGTTTTGGTCTTTATGAACAAGGCCGACATATAATCATTCCCGTAACTACACACAAGCACAATGATCGTAGTGGTCTAGGATTTCCTGAAACACTTACATCAAAAGAACCTCGTGTCAGTTGTATTCTATAAGATGAGGACATCACCCCTACCAAACCATCATCACCCATTTTTCCATTGTCACCCACAGAGTCGATAGACCCTGAATCTATCCCTCCTAACTTTTTTTTTTCATAAATGCTATCTTCTTGGGTCATCTCACTTATCAACGCGATAATGAGGACCCATCTTCTCTTCCCCTTCTATATCCAGACATGATCAAATAGGATTCACCTTCAATCAATGTTGTTGAGTGCCGAGATGACGACTCCATCCTCACTTACCTTGGTGCGGACGAATCCTATATTCAACGCGCCTTACTGTCTAAAACTCAAACCATGTTGAATGAGTCAATTATAGAAATCAACATCCACACAGAGGAAGATCCTCACATTGTGAAGATCAGACAATCCCTTAACGCATCGGAACAAGCCGCCTTTACTACCTTTCTTCGTACCCGCAACCAAGCTTTCGCTTGGTCCTACGCTGACATGCTAGGAATTGCTCCTGACATTGCGGTCCATAACATTACCCTGAAACCCGATTCCAAACCAGTTAAACAGAAACTGAGAAAAATGCATCCATGCATTGCCCTCTTGGTCAAAGAAGAACTTCAACGAATCCTTTCTGTTTCCTTCATTTTACCTATTGACTATCCTCAATGGATTTCTAATATCGTACTTGTCACTAAAGCAACGGGGGGACTTCGGATATGTACAGATTTCTGGGACCTTAATCTCACTTGCCCAAAGGATGACTTCCCCCTACTAAGTATTGATCAACTTGTTGATCTCACTGCCGGTCATGAGATTCTTTCTCTCATGGATGGCTTCTCGGGATACAATCAAATTTTGGTAGCCCCAGCCGATCAACATAAAACTACCTGCATAACTCCTTGGGGAACCTTCTGTTATTGTGTCATGCCGTTTGGCCTTAAGAATGCTGGTGTGACCTATCAGCAGGCTATGACTTACATTTTTCATGACATTATGCACACTATCCTTGAGGATTATGTTGAAGATCTTCTTGGCAAATCTAAACATCGCAGTGAACATCTCGATGTTTTAACCATTATTTTCGATTGCCTGTTACAATATTCTGTCCGGCTTCAACCAAAGAAATGTGTCTTTGGTGTCCTTTCAAGAAAACTTCTTGGTTTTATCGTCTCTTTGCGTGGCATTGAGGTCGATCCATCTAAAGTCAAAGCTATCCTAGAAATGCCCCCACCCAAAAACCTCAAACAATTGCGTAGTTTGCAAGGTAAACTTCAATCTATCTGGCGTTTCATTTCCCAATTCTCGGATCGATGTCAACCTTTCCATCACCTTCTTAAAAAGGACATTGCCTTTCAATGGAACGAAGAGTGTCACCAATCCTTTGAAGCTCTCAAAGCCTATCTCTTGCAACCACCCGTACTTATCCCACCTCAGGATGATCGCCCTTTCTACCTTTACCTTTCTGTCACTGACCATGCTATAGAAGCCATGCTCACACATCAAGACTCGGCACATCGAGAACAAGCCATTTATTATATAAGTCGTACTCTCATGGATTACGAGACTAGGTATACACATGTAGAAAAATTATGCCTAGCCCTATCATTCGTAGCCACCAAACTCCGACACTACCTCCTGAATCACAAAACTTTTGTCATCACCAACGCGGACCTCAGTCATTATATGTACGCCAAACCACATCTAAACCAACGCATCACCCGATGGCTTATGCTCCTCGCTGACCTTGACCTTGAATTTATACACCAAAAGTCAATCAAAGGACAAACTATTGCAGACCAACTCGCAGAGGCCCCTTTACCTGGGGAACAATTTACCAATTTTAATTTCCCCAATGAACTCATCGCTACTCTTTCACTCAGGGAGGAGTCATATCCAATGACACTCTTCTTCAATGGATCCAAATGCTAGCGCGGCGGAGGATCCAGCGTTGTTCTCATTCCTCTTGATGCTAAGCCTATGCCTCTTTCATTCTGGCTCGATTTCCCCTGCACTAATAATACAGCGGAATACGAGGCCCTTGTTTTGGGTCTCCAGGTTGCATTACACTTAGGTGTCAAATCTATCAACATTTTCGACGACTCTCAATTGGTAGTCAACCAAGTTATGGGCATCTACCAATCTAAAAATGAGGAACTTCAAAATTACAAACACTACGTGGATTCACTTTTGACCTTATTTACTCGTTATTCTATCGAAACCATTCCCCGCTCCACTAACAAATTTGCAGATACTATGGCTTGCTTAGCCTCGCAAATTCCTGTCTCACCCACTGACTCTGACATATTCACCTTGGTCCAACAACTCTTTGCCCCATCTTACTCAGCCCCGGTTGTTTGTATGATAAATAATGTGTCTGCTAATTTGCCGGATACCTGGTATCACCAATTTCACGACTACCTTACAACCTCTGTTCTCCCACCTGACCTTACTAGTAATAGAAAACGTGCTTTTCTTAAAGGTGTTTCTCGTTATGTTGTCATGGGGGGACTCCTTTATAAACGTGGCTTTGATGACATCCTCCTTCAATGTCTAACCGGCGCGGAGGTCACCTATACCATTCAACAAGTCCATGACGGTATTTGTGGTGGACATTTTAGTGGCCTTGCCATGGCCAAACGGATCCTTCACCTAGGCTATTATTGGCCTACTCTTAATAACAACTGCTACGAATATGTTAAGCATTGTGTTATGTGTCAATAACATGCCAACCTTCAACATACTCCTAGCCATCTGCTACAGGTCGCACGAGATCTTTGGCCTTTCTCACAATGGGGTTTAGATCTTATTGGTGAGATTCATCCACCCTCTTCTCAACGTCACCATTGGATAATCATAGCAACCAAATATTACACTAAATGGGTGGAAGCCATTCCACTCATTTCAACCAAAAAAGAAAAAATCATCAAATTCATTAACCATCACATTATTTACCGTTTTGGTGTTCCTCATCGCCTGATAACAGATAATGGTAAATCTTTCAAAAATAAGTTGTTAGAAGACCTTTGTGACAACTTTGGTATCAAACTTAGTTTCTCATCACCTTACTATCCACAGGCTAATGGTCAAGCTGAATCTTCTAATAAAACCCTAACCAAAATCCTCATGAAAGTTGTTAATGATTCTGGAAGAAATTGGCATGATCACATCCCCTTTGCCCTTTGGGCTTATTGTACTAGCATTCGTACCTCCACTAATGCCACACCATTTTCTTTGGTATATGGTACCGAGGTTGTCTTGCCTCTCGAAATACAAATACCCTCCCTCAGAATATCTCTCCAGGATATTCTCACCAACGATGATTTCCGCCAAGAGCGGTTAGCCCAATTAGAGCTTCTTGACGAGCGTCATCTTACGGCTCTTGACCACCTTCAACTCTATCAAAAATGCATCAAGCGTGCTTATGATAAGCGACTTCATGAGTGTACCTTTAAGGTTCGTGATCTTTTCCTCAAAGAGAATCAACATGTAACCAAACTAGAAAAGAGCAAACGTGGAAAATTTGCTCCTAATTGGATTGGGCCTTACATTATCACGCATACTTACGGATCAGGCACTTACCGTTTAGCTTCACTTAGTGGTAAACCTGAGCCTGAACCCCTTAATGCCTTACATCTTTGACCATTCTACTATTGAAATTAGTGTTATATCACTTCTTATCTACCTTGCGCTCGTCCCTTGAGCTTATTTACTACCTCATACACTTTTGTTCCATCCATCTCAAAATAGAATCAAACTCACATGGTCTGGTCCTTACCTCATTTTAAAGAGGCCTTCCCCTTTTTAGTCTGGTCCATGCCTTAGAAGTATCATAATAACATGTTCTCAATTGAACATTTACGGGATATTCTTGAGTCAAACTTCCTACAAAACTAGATGCTTCATGCCAAACGGACATCTAGATCTCTAAGTTATACATAGACTGCTCCCTCGAAGGACAGCTATGCACAAAAACTACTCCTGCTACTATCAATAGACTGCTCCCTTGAAGGACAGCTATATAAAGTTAGCCTTTGTCAGAAGCTTCTCACATTGATCCGCTTCGTGAAGACCTTAAGAAAAACAAAATATATATCCCATGTAGAATTCCCACATCAATCAGTCTATGTCCAAAAACATAAAAATCAGTATTCCAAAAGCACTTTTGAGTCATGGACTTGTCTATTTAGGTTTGGTCCTCTTTCGTCAGAATAATCACCTTATAACAAGTTCTCAGCACCCTCACCCATATCTACCACCTCACCTCACCATTTATCAAAGCAACAAAACTCAAGGGACGTGACGTAATACCCAATATATTGTGATTATACAACTCTTTTCACCTATCAACTTCTCGTCTATACAAGGTACCTAAAGGTTCAAGCTCATTCTACATTATTATGTGGTTTGTTTAGCTCTTCTCAACTACGGGACACTTTTCCCTCTTTTTCTCGACTCTAGGATTGTGTGTTGACCTTAATCAGGATACACTTCCCTACCACTTGGGTAGGCTAACTTTCGCTTCACCTATACCTATACCAACATCGCCAATTCCTTACCAACACCAACAACATTACCCTACCAATATCAATATTTTTACCAACCAAAAAATTTCCTAACCATACCTAAATTGCCTGAATTCACCTCTCCCTGGTCCTAAGGGAGAACTACATCGGTCTGAGGCCCCTCCTTGCTTTGTGCAATGGGCTATGTAGGTAGCACTTAGGAGACATGGGGTCTCCCAAGGTTAGCTTGACCATCCCCTACCATACCCTATCATGTGTTATAAATATAAATATTTTCATGTATTTCTATTTTGACAACATTCATCTTTATCCTTTTTCAAAACAAACCAAAACAACATTCAAAACACAACCATTCTTAGTATTATCATCCCTCAAAACAACATACATATTTAGTTTTTAGATGTTAAACAAATACATCTTCTCTATCATTGACTCGCAGGTCGGCATCCTTATTTATTCTTATACTCCTATGAAATTCACTTAGACCCTTGCACCTCCTCCCGAATCCGGTGGTGATCGTGATCGTCGACGCCCCTCACTTGGCCTTTCCATCCTCAAAGGTGCCACTGCTATTGGTTCCTCCCACTAATCCGCCAACATCTCCTGTAACATACGAATACATCCTCTCACGTGGAGGAATCTTGCCTCTAGTCTCTCCACTCATAACTGCGAAACCTCTAATAATCCCATTGTCTCATTCACCTGTGTTTGAAGCTAGTGAACCAAATCCTGCAGACGATCTCTCTCCGATGTAATCACAGCTATGTCAGGGTGCTCACGTGCACCTCGCAGCTCTGCTACCCACCATACTCTATAGGCCTCTGTCGTTCTCGCATCCATTACCCTACGATCGGCTGCTATCTCTTCTGGCCCTTCTGGAGGTGTCGGCTGGGGAGGTGAGAATGTTGCCTTGGCGTCAATCCTCATGTATGGTCTATATGTCATAGGTATATCCTAAATGAACCCAAATTGTCGCCGCACATGATCTAGAGGAATCCTCTCGTACTCACTCAACCTATGCCCTGCGATCCACCTCAAGCGCTCTACACCCCTCAACTCCTCAGCTATGTTCTCTGTCGCCATGTAGTTCCCATAAGGCCTCCAACAAATATCCGCAATCGTCACCATCTCCCATACCTGTCTATAATACTCGATGTCATCTATCACGGCCTGGGATCTCGCCTCTTGTTCTGTCTGGACCCATCGTCTGAATCCCAACCTCTGCACTCCTGTCTCTCCTGACTCGATGGGTCTACCTATTGGGTGCACACAAACTATGTGCTCATAGGCCCAACAATGTAATAAGTACGAACAATCCAGTGTCGTCCTATGTTTTCACCTGCAGGCCCATAAACCCCTGTATAACTCTACCAGATATGCGGGTGCCCATGCGAAAGTCACGCTCATTTCTATCATTTCCCAAATAACACTCATCAATGCTTTTGGAAATCTTCCACCATCCACCCTCGGTAATACATAATACCCCACCGCTATCATTAATACTACTGCCAACCTTGTTGCCTCAGGGTGTGTTGCATACATTATACCATAAGTGAATGTTAAACCTCGCTGTGTCAAATCTCGTGCGTTTGGACCAAATACTGTTGTTATCACTCCCCACGCCACACTAGGAAATGCCTGATATACTAGTCTTCCTGTAATTGGGAGTCTCAAAATACGGAACACATCTTCCAATGTCACTATCATCTCCCCTGTTGGCAGATAGAAGGTATTCTTTTATGGATTCCATCTCTCAATCAACGCCTGCAACATAGCATGCTTACGTGTGATTCATGAATAATAGCAGATTCCACTTAACCCCAAATGATTTATCAATGCCCATTCAGCTGGTGTTACATCCGCTCGGATTCGTGACAAAAACGCTGGCACAGTATCATTCATCCTTAACCCTGCTTCTGCCTGCATACATCAAAACGACAAATAATTATTCAATAAAACAAATCTCCACGGTTTTTTTTCTCAAATTCTGGAAACTCTTACAGTAACCGATATTGGTTATAGATAATTGATACCGGTTTACTAACCGATACCGGTTATCTCTAAACGATATCGGTCACTGTCAAAAATATACACCTTGCTTAAAAACATACACCTACGGTAATTATTTTGCCCGTTTACTCCTATCTATACCTAACAACATATGTGAACACCCTGCTTACCTACCCCATAGCACTCATCCCATCCCAAACCCTTGCCTATCACCTTTTATTTCTCATCTTTACCCACTTACTCTCTCTCATCCTCTTCATAAAACATGCAAGAATCAAATTACAACCAAACAGTTTACCTCTTGGGATGCAGCAGCTTGAGGTGGAACCTGTCTTCCCTCTCGTCTCTACCTGCTAGATGCTTCTCCTCGTTCAGCCATGTTCACCACCCTCTTCAAATATAACTTGTCTTTCTACCTTCTGAATCTCAGCCCACACTCACTTCACCTGTCTCTTTCCTCCTTATCACTCAATTCTTTTATGCAATTACCTGTATCCATCGTCAAACAACGTCGCATTCTCATATTTAACTTGTTGCATGCTTCTAAAAATAAGAACTTAAGTTGCCAACCAATCAGTTCTATTTTTAGGAAATATAATTTTGGCATAACCGATATCAGTTGCATAACCGCTATCGGTCATATAGCTACTGACATCGGTTACATAACCGATATCGGTCATGTGCCCCATTTTACTTAAACCTAGGTTGTTTCTTCGTTTTTGCAAATTTTTGTGGCGCTCGCCTCTTTTTCCTACATCACAACACCATTACCAATATTTGTCATCAAAATCACATCAATATATTATCCCTATTTCATCAACATCATCTATCTATAATAAAACAAACCATCGACAAAACACATACAACATTTCATATACACCATGTGGGTCAAAATCATCATATATATATATATATATATTAAAGGTTTCAAATATACAACTTTCCCTGCATAGGGGCCTCTGTGATCTCAAGATAATACAAAGCTGGCACACAGGCCGCAATAACTGTCAAAATCTCAACTCGGCTCGCAGGCCGGTCTCTCATATCAAAAATATACTCGGCTTGTAGACCGGTATCAACTATATAACCCGTACTTGGCTCACAGGCCGGTATATACAACAAGATGAATAAATGAATGAAAGAATCATATGTGGGCACGCAGGCCTCTCTATACATAACTGGTTCGCAGACCGGTGCCTCTATCTAATATCTAAAAACACAAACTCTCTCCTCTGCAAGAATACCTCAGCTCTCTCCACTACCCTCGGCCTATCTCCCTGCTAGTCCCTATCCTACCTCTCACCTCCTCCCTGTAATGGACCCACTGGCTATGGTTGCACCCCCCTGGGATCTATAGCTCCGCGAGGTCTCGGCTCTGTGTGCCACATATGGCTGATAGTCATCCCCGGTAACATCAAGGATGTCCTGATACTACCGGGCCTCCGCTCTTGCCTCCATATAACGGGCCCGTGCCACCATAGCTGCTGGGGCTGGTCCCCCGACTCCTAATAATAATGGCCCCTGTCCTACTGGTACACCCTGTTCCAGTCGCTGTGCCGGTGCTGGTGGCAGTACCTGTGCCTATGGCTATGTCGGTGGCGGTACCTGTGCCTGTGCCTGTACCTGTGGTTGTGCCTGTACCTGTGGTGGTGCCTGTACCTATACCTATGGCTATGCCTGTACCTGTGCCTACACCTGTGCCTGGGCTAACTACCCCTGTAATACCCTGATCTGTGTATTTGCAGCAGCAAGCTACCCCTGTAACAACTGCACCTGTCCCAAGAGCCGGTCCCTCTCTGCTCTAACAACCGCTAAATGTGGCTGTACGGGATGTGCTCTCCTCGTTGCTCTCTCCCCTGCCCACCATACCAAAAATGACCCTGTGTAGTCGGCGTCGTCCATGGTATCATCTGCCGGCCTCTCTGCTACCCAGTCTGGGTCCACGGGCTGTAATGCAGGCAGTGGGGTATCTACATCCTCCCTCCGGTACTAAGGGAAGGGAGGTGGCTCATCCTATCGTAGCCCCAACTGCCGTCATACCCTCTCCAGGGGTATCCGCTCATGCTCTCCCAGCCTCCGTCCAGCTATCCAGAAAGTATACTAGATCCAGTGCATCTATGATCAGTCTCCTCCTCGGGGATGATGACCTCTGTAAGGCCTCCATACAATATCCAATGCGGTCAGGCCCTCTAGCATATGACAATAGTAAGCTACATCCCATCCTGCAAGCACCACTCATGGCTGGCCCACGACCCCCAACCACCTCTGAAAGCCATACCTGTATATCACCTGTGGCCCTGGCTGCTGGGGCAGCCCTACTAGTTGAATACATATGATGTGCTCAGATGCCCAGCAATGTAACAGAAATGTGGAACAAATCTCGAATCGCCTCATCCGGTGATAACCCCACAGCTCTCTGTATAGCTGCACCAGGTATACTAGTGCCCAAGCATAGCACGTATGCTCCTCCACCATCTCGTGCAGCACCCCCATCAACACCCATGGAAAGAGGCCTCCCTCTAAGTCTGGGAGGGCAAAGCATGTGATGCCTATCATCATCAACATGGAAAGCCGTGTCTCATGTCTATGGGTGCGATACATATCGCCATAAGTAATAATCACACTGTGGTAGGTCAATAACGTGGTTGCATCCCCAAATACATGAAGAATGTTGTCCATAGCCATCTCTGCATCTACCTGGAATACTGCCTCTCCTATGATCGGCAGTCTCAGGATGCGATATACATCCTCCAGGGTAATAGTCATCTCCCCAGTCGGGAGATGGAAAACATTGGTTGCTAGATCCCATCTCTCGATGAGGGCAACAATAAAACTATGGTCCCTCTCCACAGCCCTATACCGCTAGACTCCACCAAGTCCCGCCTCGCGCATAATGGCCCAGTACACTACGGACACATGTGGCCACATCCGTCTCAATAACGGGGGCATCTGATCCCGCATAGTCAACTGTTGACGTGCCTGCATAAATAACCCACTTCATTAGACCTACCCTTTCAAACAACAACTACTTTAACCCTCTATACCCCCTTTTACCCACCCGACCACACCCCAACTCTATAGCACACACCTACACCCACCTATTTTACCCTAACACGTTTATGATATCCCCTTTCCTTATCTCGCACCCTACCAATCACCCAGATCTACTCTCGCCATTTACCTATGCCCCTACCAATTTAACACCTCCCCATTCCTGCCCAACACCTAATCTATCCTAACCGCACCAACCACACAACCGCCCAATTTCCCCCCGCCCCCCCACCCACCAATCACCCTTCCTATCAACCTCTACCCCTTCCCTCTTCACCCACAAAACACAAGACCCAACAATAAACACAAAACCCAAACCACTAATAACAAAACACCCAAACAACAACCCAAACAATAACAAAACACCCACAAAACAACCCAAACAACAACCAAACACCCAAAACCACAACAAAACCAACCCAAAAAAATAACTAATCCTAACTAAGGACCGGTACTGGTCACCCATGACCGCCACCGGTCCCCTCCCAGCATCTCTCCACCGCCGCCGGTCGACATCCGACCGACACCGGTCAACTTAAAACCCAACTTGCCCGAAGAATTCGTGACTGATGCCGGTCACTATAAAATCACGGAGCTGAACCTGACACGGCCCCCCAAACCCATTTTTTTGCCTATTACTCCCCTTTTACCCATTGAAACACCCTAAAAACCTACCCACCCTACCATTTTAACCTCACTAACCCGCCTACCCTCTCCATTTTTCAAACAACTTCAATTTATTTATTCTTTTATTAAAAACATGGATTCCTACCCAAAACTCAAATCTAGCTTAAAAACATTAAATTCACATAATGAGAGGTTTCGAACCTACCGGTACGACTACACGTCGTCGTGGTGGGATAGGTGGTGGTGGTCTAGCTGGTCCAGCACCTCCTGCTCCTCCTAGTTGTGCCATGGCTATAAATCCCCTCTGCTAGGTCCTCCACCAATCAAATGCTGCCTCCTACTTGCTAGGGCCTACCAACCACTCACTTCTCCACTCAAATAGTGCCACCTCAGCTGACAAATTCAAACAATCTCCCTAATACACCTCATACAACTAAAATTGGTTTTTAAATTGACAATATGACAATGACAGGCCGTATTTTTTCTTTTTATAGGTTTTTTGACCTATAACCGATATCAGTTATATTGTGCCCTAATGAACTAGTATCGGTCCCCTAACCGATACCGGTCATCTATAGCCGATATCGGTTTCATACCTATTTCACCCCAACTCCCGCCCTTATCCACCACTCTCTACTTTTTTCCCACATCACCTATACCCACCCTTGATAAATAGCCCTTTTTTACTTCATTGGCCCACTTCATGGCCGCAACCAACCATTTGGCTTGACCCAAGGCCGCCACCAACCATTTGGTCCGACCCAAGGCCGCAACCAACCCTTTGGCCCGACCCAAAGCTGTAACCAACCCTTTGGCCCAACCCAAGGCCGCAACCAACCATTTTGCCCGACCCAAGGCTGCAACCAATCATTTGGCCCGACCCAAGGCTGCAACCAACCAACCAGGCCCGCCCAAGGCTACAACCAACCAATCCGGCCCGACCCAAGGCTGTAACCAACCATTTGGCCCGACCTAAGGCCACAACCAATCAATCAAGCCTGACCCATGGCCCTCACTAATCAATCGGCCCGACCCAAGGCCGCACCACTCAAATACCTCACCCAAAACCAACAAATTACAATGTTACCCACCCATCATGTAGCTTTTTGTTCAATCGAGCTCACCTGTTCATGTTTTAGCATGATTAGGGTACTTGACTTGATCAGTCGACCAACTTTACCTAGACCTAGACCGTGACATTTATCTCAACCAAACCAGCCATTTGGTATTGCCGAACATGTGTAACCATTCATGTACCTTACCCGTTATATCCCCTGGAGCTACTTCCTATGCCTTGGATACCAGGATTATATCACCCTTGTTTGGATAAACTATCGACCTTTGCCTATGAATTGCTTGTTTGCTCTTTAAATCATGTACCCTGGTCGCACTACTACATTTCAACGTGCGTCTGCTTCCTTGGACCTACCCCACCATCTTACCATCATCTCAACACCATTTACCCTTTATCAACCCTATCCCTGATTTCACGTTATCTCAATCTGTGATAGATTGGAGGTGTAACATCCTCATTTTTATACATTAGAACAAGTAAAAAATCCTCATTTTATACATAAGAACAAGTAATTTTTTTTTAATTTTCTTTTGATAAATGCTTCTTGGTTCTAAATACATAATTTAGAACTCACAAATCAAAAACAACCATTCTTATAACAGAGTAACCATATGCAGTTGTAATGACTCGGAGTACTTACGATCTATTCATTCCATGACTCGGTAATCTACCGATCTATTCATGAGTATTAAAGAGTTGGCATTTTTATTTTAACACAATCACTCTTGTGGTTCTCTTCCCTAATCTGGGATTTAGAATGCTCTATCCAAGGAACCTATATGAATAATTGTTACCATTATTCATCAGCATCTCATCCCTTAGACTAGGTGACTTAGGACAACGCAATCAGCAGCTTGCGATACTTTGGCCAAAGATTTGAAACATACTGCTTATGTCACGTATTCCTTGACAGCATACTCATCAATCTGGAATACATCCTTCACCCCATTCCTGTGTTATGTAGAATTTCTTATACTGACTTCTATCAGAATCTCTTGTCCCAAGTTATTCACTCAGGAACGGATTAGTAAGATGACAATGTTATAGGGATGCTCCCGAGGACTAGGGATACGCTGACATACTGGGCCAACCCTAGTTAATCCAGTGTGTCAAGATACCTTGAGTCTCCTAGGGCAGCCTTATAACGTGACCACATTCCTAATCAGTCCCAGAGTAACTGGTTCGAGTTTAAGGTTGTAAATATTAACGATCAATGCAAAGGGTGTTGTCATAAGTCACCTGCATTGTTGTATCTTCGAGAAGATCCTAATCTTCCCGAAGGTACAACCCTGCAGTTGACTTGTGCCGTCAACCTTTAAATCTACCTCGAAAAGATCTACTTATTAATAAGTGGTACATACGTTGAGTTAAAATTATACTAAAAGATTCTCCCTTAAGGTTAGTCTTTCCCAATCCCTGGGTTCCTCACCTTAGAATTACCTTCCATAGTAAAACCCATTACACAAGAGAAGTTATTAAGACTTGAGGTCCCCTCCAAGAATTTCATAGAATATATATAATTCTTATATCGACGAAATTGGACAATAACTCTCGATCCTTCACATGAGATTGTTTAACCAAAACCCTTTTTAGGTTTGCATCAGTTCTCGTAACTGAATTTATATCTTTACTTAATAGTATCGAGATATAGTGATTAAGATTCCAATTAAACGTCGTCTTGACTTAGATTAAGACCAGGAAGTAATAATTTATTCATCTCGTTTAGCTTCCTGCTCAAGTATATTTTAACCCTAGCTTCCAGAAAGATAGTGAACTAAATTCCAATTTATCTATTAGATAGAACATACTAGAACTACTAAACAATCATAAGTATTCAGTTACATAATCTTGCAAGCTATAAATTAGATAATCACAAAAGCCTCCAAATTATACAATAATAATAATTCTCTCAAGATCATTCGAACCGAAGAAGGTCAAACTATCAAGATACGAATACAAACATATAAGTAAAAAATATCTCTTTTCATTCCTCTTCAAGCTAATCAAATACATTTTATGCATTCAACATACTTGATACAATACTCAACAAAAAAAGAACATCTTTCTTCAAATAGTACATTCTGAGAATCAAGCTGCAATTCAACATAAAAACCAAATCGAACAATCTGATCATCCTATCAAATCTGCGTGCTTTTACCACTTACGGCAACCATATGCAAAATTGTCAACATGGGTCAGTTCGATGAACTGAGCATGATAAGCACTAATTCTTAAAACAATCGCAATCCACCAATTATTTTCTTTAAACAACCTATTTAAATGAAATCATTTCACAAAACATGCAAACATATTTCAGATTATGCTTTTGTAATACAATAAGACTATACACACGTAACTCATATTTTAGTTACTAAATAGTCCTGGATAATTTCCAGATATTTCATCATAAACGCTAGTGACCAAGAAGAGAAAATGCATCTAAAACAACTATCCATCTGAATCCCAAGGACAGTAAACATCAGACAGACCATTATATTCAACATAATAAAATGAATATCATAACAATTCATGATTCCATCAGTATGTTAAAACAATTCCAACAGTTAGATAAAAATATATCAACATATACTTTACAACAGAAGAGAAAGAAAACGGAAGTCATTCATATTTCCCTTCAAATCAAGCTCATGACTATATCGTCTCCTCAAGAGTAAGGCATTCACCTTATACGCATGTGAATAAGTCAGACGAGACCACAAGATGAACCACAAGTTTTGTTAAAATTTAATATATAAACAATTTCCTGTAGCTTACTAGCAATACAGTAGCTCTCGTGCCAAGGCAGTGATGAATAATCTATCAAATAGACTCCACATAACCTTCCATACTAATCAAAACAAACGAGAAAATATCCAATGCGCAATCACTTGTCAAGGCACAACTAATAGCTCTTTAGTCTCAGTCAAGCATCACGACTAGATAACCTCATACTAACAGAAGATGTAATCATGCACAAACACAACAACAATCCCACTCAGCAACTATACAGCTCAATCTAGTCCCTACTAAAACTTTGCAAGGTCTTAGATCTAAATCCGAAATCAAAAGAGCAACCTTTTTATCATAGTCACAACAAGAGGCTCAATAACATTAAAACAAATGATGTTTCCTCTAATCATATAGTAGTGACATTCATACTGAATCTAACACAACATGCACAACCTCATTTAACTGGAAAAAATTATTTTGATAATATAGCCATGACTTATATTAGAATTCATTTTCTAGAAAATAATCTCAACAAGGTCTTCAACCAAGTAAGGTATGAAAAGAATTCCATAACAGTATTTTCCTCAGAAACGTTTCATCCTAGGGACACAAGAATACTAAAATCGGATTACAACGAACGTCTCATACACGCACAACGAAAGTTTGATCGAGATCAAGGCAACTCGCAACATTTCAAAACTCTCCATAGTATCCATACGGACTAATGCTCAAAGGGACACAAGAATATAGAATGAGGTTGATTTCATGCGACCACAACTTATGCATGCACAGCGAGGGTATTCACCACTGGAATTAATCAGAAAGGAAAACCTAACATACGCCTCCAACATAAAAAAGGAGTCTTACCAACATGTGGTATTCTTCAAATAGACTTCTACAGAAGTAGAATGCTACAAGACACATACCAATTTCAAGAATTCTGACCAGAATACTTTCATACCGTATTCACATCTGAACTCCTTCAGAGGTCATAATAGTATGGCATTCAACTGACCCACTTATTCAGAAAGGCCAAAATACATGATATATATATATATATATATATATATATATATATATATATAAATATATATATATATATACGCATCATATAAGGATTCAAAAAGAGTCAAACCCAAGTAAGTATTCTCAATCAAAAACTCCTATACAAAACTCCAAAATACTATCGAAACAATCCAAGGATTCTGCATGGGTCATTTCATGTATATATCTATAATATAACTTTCATCGACTGTAAAATCCCATATTCGCAACACAAGGAAGAACTTCTACAAGTCACATTCAAATGTTACAACACAGCAAGTTATCCGTTCAAAATAACTTAAGTATTAAAGTGAAACCCACAACATTCAATAACCACAACTTATATTACTCACGACATAACTTATGACAGAAGTTGAAATATCACTGTACATTCAAACAAGAATTCCAATAAGTATCCTTTTCAACAAGTGATCAACAGCAAGGTATCGACAGAAGCCCTGAACCCCACAAGGAAACAATTCATGGGCTCCCTCAGTGCAGGTTTAGTATACTTTCTTGCATGCATTTCCACAAACTTTATCCAAAATGCAAAACACAATGAGATAGTATAATCGTTCGAAGCAAAAAGTACACCCATCAAGGGTTTTCTAAAAAAAATCCATACAGTAAGAAGATACAGCAACTAATCCATACACAGTTACCATAGAAACCCACTGAACCCAAAAATCACTTGAACAGAGTTGTTCTAATGAAATCATTCAAAAGAAAGCAAGATCTTTAAAAAGTTAGGGCCTAACATGCCTGGTTATGTTGCTTAAAAAACCGAAGAAGACCACTGAAAGAGCTCGAGCCTTCTCCTCTTTTTCCACGTTAGATTCAACAACAATAACTTGTTATTTCCATGCCTTATAAACTTTCCTTGACAGAGAAAAGAGTGAGTTACACTCATTTTTGCCATGCAACACCAAGTAGACTGGTGCGAAGAACCAGTGATCAGACAGAGGGAAAACTCGGAGCGCATGAAAAACCAAACAAACTACCAGTTTTCCATTTTGCATGCCTTCCCGAGAAACACAAGCTCGAAGACCAAGCTCATTAATTGCATTTACTCCAAATTTCCCACTCAATCTCCATTGCCACCGACCGCCATAGTTGGCGATGGACAAATGCAAGTTGAAGACCATTTCTAACTTTGGTGACTCTGCCACGTCAACCTTACTATCCGTTTAAACTTCTACGCTAATCTACCTGTCCTTCATGCTTATCATCCCATTTAATGCCATAGAAACTACCACCCATGGCTCGCACCCTTTCATAGGTCCCCTTTCCTCCTTGTTCATTAGTTAGGTTAGTAACATAGGTTAGGATTTAAGATACTACTAAGTCTAACCTCCATAGTGCTAGGTTACTAACTTAGAACATTTAGCTTATAGCTTAGGCCTAGGTTAGATTAACACTAATCTAACCCCTAGGTTATAGTTTAGTTTTAGGTTACTAACCTTAATAAATCCAGTTTAGGTCTAACATTTAAAATGTTCAGAAAAAAGAACCTACAAACATACATTCACGAAAAGGATTCACTCTTGAATTGCCAATAGGCTAGTTGAATAAATGTATCTGAATTTATTACCTGGCCCACGATCAAGACCTTCCTGATATTACGATATCGGGAACCAATTCATTTAACACGATCAGTCTGAGTTAGACTCCGGAATAGCTTATTCAACGCATTCAGACCTTGCAACCTGCGTAAGGTCTATAATTTTTGTTCATCCTGAATAAACTTAAAGCATCTCTTGGATCAATGCCACTGATCCAAGGCTGGGTCTTATAGATGGATAAATCCATAATTCATTCCGAGATCAGATTAAACTCAGGTGCAAAAATGAAAGAAATAAAAGAGTCCAATCATATTCCGACTCAGTCAAAGATCTTCAATTGCAAAGAAGATACAGTACATATCAAGCATGACTTCATAATCAAAGGAACACATCCTTTTACAGAAGAAATCATATATCAACACTTGAATGCTTAGGAGGAAGTAACAACAGTTCAGAGTGTTACATGAGGGGGATTACCTATACCCTTAACAGGGGTCATCATCCCAATGATTGCATATTCGATTAAGCCTTAAGCCCAAGACTGCAACTGAATAACCAGAGCCCAGTGACACTCATCCAAGCATCAGGAGAGCTAGATAGTAGATCACCAAATTTGTTTCTTGACGATCCTACCTGTGCCCCGCATCTCATTTTGCAACACTAGTCCTTAATCACCTGCAACCTTCATCAGGAATTATTTAGTCTAATTACCTTATAATTAATAATATCCACATCGCCATACCTGCCAATCTCATTAATCACCAGTCTGATCATGACCTAGATCCTACTACTCGGTAACACTAACCTAATCTAAGACCTATAACTTGTTCTACCCATCCACTACCCCATGACTAATTAGCTCCTCATACCGCACCTAAAACCAACCTCATAATGACCCCGTTGACCCAAGCCCAATCATTTACTAATCCCTCGGGAGAAACACCATAGGAAAAGTATAGGCTACCTTTTACTAAAAATAGCCCACTAAATCACTGACCCCTGACCGATACCGGTTCCTACATCGACTAGCACGTCGGTTACACTAACCGCCATCGGTTCCCTGTAAATGACCTCTCCAAAACCAAAAACAAGGGGTGGGGATTTTTCTATTGATCTGAATGAGAAGTCATTGGAGGAATCCGGAATTTACTTGGCTGAGCATTGAGACAAGTGAAGCTTAAGAGTTAGAATTTGCAGAGAAGGACATCATTACCCAAGACTGTAATTGAATAACTTCAAGAGCCCAGTCTACATTCATTTCAAGCATCAGGCCCAGAGGTAGATAGCTCATCTTGGATTGTCAGATCATCCTACTTGAACCCTGCCTTCGTCATCACAGTCCCAGAACCTACATTTTTCATCAAGAACTAGGTAGTCCTTCCCAGACAAAAAGGAGTTCTTTGCAATCGATCTGATCTCTCTCTACGGTACGCGCACACCCTCTCAACATTCAACAAGTATTCCTCCTAGCCCTAACCTTATCCCAGAAACGGAAGCATTTTTGTGCGAAACAAGTGTAGAGGGGTCAAAGTTCTTTATCTAGAGTCCATTGTTGGAGCATTACTGTAGAGGTCATCAGGATCAGGAATGGATTTTCTTCATGATCAAAGATTCTTCATTAAATTTTGGAGCTTCTCCTCTCTCTCTTCTTTCCCCTCTTCTCCTCTCTTTCTCTCTCTAGAATTGTATTTCTTCATTGAGCATAAGATTTTGTAAAATGTGACTTAAGTCACTTAAAGTTTCTATTTCTCCTTTTAGTATTGCACTTTAGGTAGAAAAGTCACAAGGGAATATGAAGAGCCAATGTATTTGGCTATATATTTTAATTCTCTCTCCATTCCTAAGGGTTACATTTTATTACTAAGGGTTAGATTTTCTTTTTTGACATCTCCTATGGTCTTACTACAAGTGAGAAACTATGATTAATTTATCTTCTTCTCTCATTTTTTATTCTCCATATCAACTTTACTCTAATAAAGATTTGTAATCCTACACAACCAGGGAAAGAAAGAATCTATTTATGAAGTTAATACACTTAAAAAAAATTGATTGTGTCCTTTTTATTACTTTTCATATTGGTTTCTTCTCATTACTTACTTATAAATACTCTAGTTTTATGTCAATAAAATCAGCATATTGTTTATTGAGTAAAACCCCTTCTCACTTTCTTCCCTCTCTCCATACATACACCTTTCCTCTACCTTTGTTTTGTGCATGGACTTAGTGGATTATTCTTGTGTGATCCCCGGTCTAAATTTCACCCACAATGGTTAGACTAGTGTATGTATCTCCTTGTATTTAATAAATGGATTTGCACCATTCTTAAGCAGAGAAACCTAGTCCCAAAGTGTTGGTAAAATCCCCTAATTTTCTCTTAGCATAAATTATTTTTCCAACAATTTTTGGCACCCACCATGGGGTAGATTTTTTTTCCCTGCACACTATAATGTACCACAAAATCCTTAAAATAAAATAACCCAAAAACCATAAAATTTTGTAGAAAATCTCAAAAAACCCAAAAATATGAGAATCATTTCTTAAAAGTGCACTGATGATTCCTGTGAGTAACCCTTTGTATTCCATAGTGACTTTTTATATTCCTAGATTTAAAAAATTTTATTCCTCAATGAAAAATATTTTTGAGCAAAATTGAAGTTGAAGTGGAAATAACTTCACCAATTGTTCCATGGGGAAGGAATACTAGTCCTCTTTCTCTTACACCACCTCTCCACGATTTCTGAAAGGGTCTCGTAAGAACTTTCAAGAATTCAAAGGTGATGGTACTTATACCCCTAAAGAGCAAATTGTATCCTTCTTTACTGCAGGTGAAGTTCTTAGATTTTCATACGAGAATATTTCTTTACAACTATTTGTGGAATCCCTTTGATAAAAAAATAGTTGAATTGTTTTACCTCTTACCTTCTCATTCTATAATAAGTTGGGAAGATATTATAGACACCCTAATTTCACATTTGTCCTAAATCAATTAATTCCCCTTCCTCATTTCCCACAAAAATACACTTCGAATTAATCAAATATAATTTGATTAATTATCCATTTCAAAATCCAAAAAATAACCCAATCCTCACCACATGTCATTATTCTCCATGTTTTTCTACTATTGAATTAAAAATTCAAATTCAAATCGCCACCCACCCTTCGTAGTCCCCACTCACCTAAAATCCTCCACTTATGAATTAAAAATATAATTCAAATCCTCACCCATTTTTTGTGGCCCCCACTCATCTAATCTTGCCCACATTTTTAAACCACTCACCTAGTCTTGCCCACATTTTCAAACCACTCACTTAATCTTGCCCACATTTTCAAACCATGATTACTTAAATTACTCTAAGTTAATCACTCCCCCATGCTATAAATACAACCGTACTCCTCCCCTCTAAAAATACGGAGAATACGCTTGAATTCCCTATCTAATATTTTGCATCCTTTGAGCAAAGAACATCCTTATGCCTCGTCTTAATGCCCAAATAGCCTCATAATCATTTTTCCCATTTAGTGCAAAGTAAGAGGATCGTTGTTGCAGGAAGGCCTTGCTCTGTCTCAAAGAAAAGTAACTACATATCACATAATCATGGATCAATCCAAGTTTCCTAGCCCATTCTGATATTTTCTATGGAACGCGAAGGAGGAGGTATGATTATTGGTATTTTACTTCCTTGTTAGTAGTGTATTTTTCCTAGCTTACATTTTGGCACACCCGGTTACTTTCGATATGTTACCATTAATTTCCTAATTAGTGGTTTTATCTGTTCTTTGTTTATTATTATTCATTATTATTTCCTTTTTTTCTTCCTTATGGCCTTATTTGGTTATCCTTCGTACTTTGGGTAGTGTTTTTGTTGTGTGGTGTCTTGTGGTGTATCTACAGGTTATAACAACAATGAAACTATGGTGCTCATCATGTCTTTGATCTCCTCAGTGCTTGGTGTTTAGTTCCCAGTTTTGATTTTACTATTCACTCGTAATCTATAGAAATACATGAACTAGTCATTAGTTTATCATCTTACTGTCATGGGACAACCAATCCAGAAAATGTATCTATTTATTTACTTTTGCTAAAATAACTTCTTTGTAGGAAGTTTATTATTATTATTATTTATTTTTATTTCATTTTAGTTAATCATTTTGTGATCTAACTCTTTATTTCTATTTATTCTTCTTTTTCAACCTTGCTGTCAAAATTGTAGCTTCTCAAGTGAAGTATAGAAGTCAGAAAATAAAAAAACTAGCTCCCGGGATGTTTTTCTCACATTCAAAATTTTCATTTAGAGTGCTACCGTAGCCCATCTTCCAGAAGCCATAACTTTTTCTCCCAAACTCGGAATGAATTCATTTTTTGTTAACATAAAGGTATCAAAAAGATCTATGCAATGGAAAAATAATTTTTTGATTTAGACTTACCAAAAAAAATTGGTTTCATTTATTCTAACACCTGTCTTTTTAACAAAAAATAACAAAATTATAGTTTTTTTTTCTTCAAATTTTATTTTATTTTATTTAACGTAACAACCTCATGCGTATGATCTTTCCTCGCACTTCAAAAGTGATCTTGGAAATTAGAAACGCGAGGCCACCCAGGCTCCACAAAATAATTTATTTTTTATTTTTTATTTTTTGCCTTACATTTCAATTTTCCACGACAACACTTCTAGGTAATGTTTTCACACTCTTCTTTCATCATTTTTCTTTTTTGTGAAAACAATCATTATCACTATTTCACAATCATGATTAATTTCAATAATTATTAACATTTTAAAAAAATCTATTCCAATTGTATCTGCCTATGCTCTTTTCTTGCGCCTTCAAGCAATTTGGAAAATCAGAAACAGTCACAATTTTTTTAGTTTCTTGTTCTAACATTGTAAGATCCTCTAGTTTTTTTTTCCAACTGTCATTTCAATCATTATTTTCCTTTTTCATATTATTAATGATTGTTTGGTTTTTGGTTGTGTATGCTCTTTTCCTACACCTTCGAGCGATCTGGAAAATCAAAAATAGCCATGATCACTTTTCTAACATTTATTTTGTAAGATAACTACTAATTTGTTTTCTTTAGAACCATGTTTCTAGAATATTGTCAAAAACAAAAACAAAAAAACAAGAAAAATACCACCATTCAAAGAAAATTGCTGAAACCAAAAAAAAAAGTACGCATAGGTACGTAATTATTTTCTGCTAATGATTTATTTCAAGTTAGAAAGAACCTTGCATTTAATCACTTTATCATTTTGTTTTTGCATGTAGACAAGGTGAATTTCATCACCACCAAAGCTACACTGATGACGTGGACTTGACTACCATGCACCAACAACATTTGCATCTACATTGCACTTTGAGACCTTGTCTCATCATAGTGTTCGGTATTTACCTCGCCCCTGCTCTTCACTTACATGTAATGTTGTCGTGTAGCGCATGCAAGTCACAACTAAATAGTTGTAACAACGAAGCCTGGGCATCGTCCTTGTAAATATTTGGGAAGTTATAAGGACACCATACACATTCGTCCCTCCATCACCTTCCACCTTTTCACAAAACATGTTCTAGATGTGGTGATTCACTCTAAAACAAGCAAGTAATAATTGGTGAGTCTCCTCCAGTGCTCTAAGGGTTCCCCGTACCAATTCTATTCCCATACAGAATTAGGTATATCATAGGATGCATCTTCTTGGAGTAATAAGAGTTTGCATCCACCATTTCACAACATACTTGTATGATTGCATGAAACAATGATCATTCCTGAAGAATTTACCTCATAAGCCAAAACAATTGAATCCACATGATTGCTTGTTGTTTGAAAATAAAATAGTTCATCATTGTTTTATCATAAAACTTGGTTGATATCAATGTGTTCATTGTAAAATTTTAGACCCTAGTTGTGTTCCACAAAAAAATCAGTTCTCAACCAATTCAATACCAAGTGAAAACATCCAAACAATCCAACAACACAGATTAAAACATCGCACCATTTTCATTAGCTTGCTTCATCCAACAATACATCTGTCATAGTTTTTCTTTAGCTATATCCAACTGATATTGAGTGACTAGAATTAACTCCCCATATCGTCAATTATCAAAACATCCTTCATAGCTTGTTTTCAACTATATCAAACTAATATTGGGTGACTTGTTTGAGTTCACTCATTATCCTATCCACCATTGCATTTATCAAAATCATAGCCAACAAAAATCCTTTCATAACTCATTTTGAGTTATATCACAACCATATCATGATTAACCTATTCAGGTTACTCTCCCCATCAATAGTCTAGAGCTTGTTTAAGCCAAATCTACACAATGTGTAACAAATATGCTAATAACTCATCTCAAGTTACATTATCATCATATTGAGATAACTTGTTTGAGTTACTCTCCTTATTAGTCATCACGATCTTATTCGAGATAAATCCAAAATAATTGAGTTCTCATTTCCTCACACCTGTTCAAAATTCCTACCCACTTTTCATCTTAATCATACATATTTCATCATGGCATTCACTCGCAGTCAAAATCATGAAAATGACGATGAGAAGTCACACAAATAGAACTCACCAATGAAGAACAAGAACAAGTCAATAGGGTGATAGAAAATAACAACAATGAATATATGTTACACATCCTAGCCATGGGGGCAAAACTACCCCCTGACTTTGGGACGGAAAATTTAAACAAACTCATTGACAACAGTGAATCAAGTTATCACAACAAAATACCAAACAATCTAAATGGTTCTTCGGCTGAAGAGTTATTCACTAAAATCCAAGACTTAACAAACAAACTTGAGGAAGCAACGACTAGAGCTGAAAGATTAAAAGACCTCAATCTAGATTCCAATACTCACGACATGTTTGATAAACCATCCCCCACTTCTCCATTTGCACAAGAATGGAAACTTATAAAAGACACCATTCAGCGACTACAAAAACAATCGAAACAATTCAACTTTAAATAATTGTGTCCTTATCCATTTGATACAGAGATATCATGATTACCATTTTCATCATCCTTTGAAATCCCTAAGTTTGATAAATAAAAAATCAAAGGTGACCCCCATGAACATCTCAAGTAATTTTACATGTAATGTCAGGAAGTTTCCTATCGAGACACGTACCTTGTACAATTATTCTCCCAAAGTTTAGGAGGACAGGCTTTAGACTGGTTTTTCCATCTGCCTAAAGGGTCGGTCACAACAAATGCAAAATTATCAGAGAAAATTGTCAAACATTTTTCCTATAACCTAGACTTAGAAATAACCATGCTTAATCTCTGCAACATTAGGAAAAGGCTAAATGAAAATTTTGTCTCCTTTTTACAACGATGGCGTGGAATTGAAAGCTGATTTCCCTGCTCAGTACCTGAGAGACAACTAGTTAGAATTTTTGTCCCTAATCTCAATGCCGAATTATCATTCCACATGAAAATGCATTATCTGAATAGTTTCGAAGAAGTCATGAAAACGGGACTCAAATCGAAAAAGCCCTCATTTCTAACGGATTACTTAAAGCACCCTTTAGAGACTAACCTTATCGAGACACTCCTTAGAACTAGGACAAATCTAAATTCTTTAACCAGAATTGAAATATCGTCAATGATGGCATTACTAATTCCCGCCATGTCTGAAATGTCCAAAACCATCCCACCAACACATTAAAATCTAAACAACCAATCATTATCCCTAGAAAGGAAGTTCCTTCTCGGGATCGAAAAAGAGAGTTCACTCCTCTCGGAGAAATTTTATCTAGTGTCTTTCGTCATTTGGAAAACTATAATATGATTACATATCCCATTTTCATACCCTTCAAAGAAGGAAAACCCAAACCAAATTGGTATAAAGAAAATGAATATTGTGATTACCATCACATAAAAGGGGACTCCACAGATCGATGCATATAACTCTGCCATTACGTCTAAATCCCTGATTGAACGTGGAGACATAGAAATTGAAAATACTTCTGAGACAAAAACACCTAATGAAAAACTTCACATGTTCAAAAATTTGTTCCCTAACCATGATAACAATTCAAAAAGATAAGGGTCAATCATCAAGCAATGTTGAGTATGACTCAGTCATCTCGATCATAGATTATGACCAATACTTAGTGGAAACTATAAATATCATAACTGACTGTGTGATCACCACTAGACAGAAAAAAATGTGGGTCCCTATAACAAAAAAATCTTCCACTTCATCCCTGGCCTCACCTCCTAATCCGCCATCTAATTCTACCACTAATTCCTCTCCACAACCTATGCCATCATTTAATATTGTCAAACAATTAGAGAAGACTACCACACAAATTTCAATCATGGAACTACTTAATTCTTCTCCCGCACTACAACGCATCCTTATGCAAACATTGAATAATGCTCATGTCCCTTAGGACATCAATTCACAACAATTCAAGGCTTTAATTACACATCTTACATTCCCTAATCCTATTTTATTTTTTTGTCCCACTGACCTACTTAATCCCAACATCACTAATAATCATTCTTTATACGTCGAGGGTTATGTAACTCATCGTAAAATCAAGCGCATCTTAATCGATAATGGATCAACATAAAATATTTGTTCCATGAAACTTTTACGTTGTCTAGGTTACACTGAAAATGATTTACAAAACAATATCATAACCATTTGTGGTTATGATAATAGTGAAAGAAAGTCTGAAGGCACAATTTTGTTGCCTCTCCAAGTTGGACCCATCACCTTAGACATGGTTTGTCATGTGGTAGATGTATAAGTTGCATGTAACATTCTCGTCGGCCGACCATAGATTCATGCCATGAAAGCCGTCCCATCAACATTCCACCAATGCATTAATTTTCTTCATTTGGACAAGAAATTTACATCACATGCAGTTCCCAAACCTTTTGAGTATTGTAGATTCCTCGAAGGATGGTGTCGACAAGATCATTATTTTCCATCAACAGATAAATATGCTCTACCTCACATAATCCCTAATGAAACATGTATTGATCCTGATACACTCCCTAACAATGATCTGAAACCATCATCTCATAACCAAAACACATTTTCCAATCCATTATCATTCGCTAGTCAACCACCTTCCACCAGTCCTCCTCCCACTAATCAATCATCTTCTTCCTCTAATCAAGCTTCTTCTTCCAACAACATTTATTCTTCCACCACACCATCTTCTTCTTCACCTAACCAATCTTCTTTATCCAACCACACCTTTTCTATTAAGATACCTCCTCTTGTGAATAACCAACCTTCATCCTTCAATCCACCCCCTTCTTCTTATAACCCATTCTCTTCATCTTTTAGGACTACCAAACTAACTTCCCCACCACATGAGGTACCTATTGGTCCCCCATCTCACACATTTAAAATCATTGATACGGGATGCAGTGAATATCAATTTCAAAAGATGGCAGACTATTTTTATATCAAAAAATCCCCACATAGCTATGGAAAACCTAATGCTCCACATCTAAGAATCCATCCCACTTACCAAATGGGATAGTCAGTTTGGAAAAAGTTTGGTTATCTTGACAACAAACATATTCCAAGTTCTTTAAGATCTTGGTTATATAATGACTGACTTTGCTCCATGTTATGAGTCCCCTAAATTTACCAAAGCTCACTGAATAATGAAAAACATGCGATGGAAGGGTAAAGGACTCGGTCCAAATGAACAAGTTCATTTAGACCTGATAAATTACACACAACATCATGATAAACATGGTCTAAGTTTCAAGGTGTTTGATGTTGCTCCCATAATAATTTAAAGTGACAATGATGACACCAGTTCTGATAATGACATTAGGTCTCCATGTATTCTTTTTAAGGACCTCACTGAAAAACATCTTTAATTTAAACATTTATCTGTTAATGTCATCAATTTTGATCCTACACATCCGAGTCTCATAGACCATGGCCAACCACATCATGCGGCCATGGACATGTTCCAAAATGATGAAGCCATCGAAATAATTCCTTGGAACTCATGACCAAATCCCTACTTCCGACCATAGAAAAGGATTTGAAATCAATCTAAATGAATCAACCTATTTTGGCGAAGAGATAAAATATTCAGATCCTTCATCCTCAGAAATTCAGATCAAAATTGCAAACAAAGGATTTTCCATAGTCAAAACCTCACCACCACCCTATCCAAAAAACATGTCAATAAAAAGTCTCCACACAAAAATATTGTACCAACTCACCTAAATGACACTACATCAACCATTAGCATCATTCTCCAAAAAAGATACATCTAAAATGCTTGTAGAATAAACAAAAGACGTAAACAACTTGGCATTAGAATTTTACAACTTGGCATTAGTCTGTCTAACCAAGAATGCATGGAATTCACAACACTCCTTATTGAATTCCAAGATATATTTGCATAGACATATAAGGACATGCCAAGCCTGGAGCCATCTCTTGTAGTACACCATCTTGTGGTACATCTGGATGCAAAACCTGTAAAGAAAAAACTACGCAAAATTCATCCCCAAGTTGCATTGCTTATCAAAGTTGAACTCGAAAAACTCTTGGAATTTGACTTTATCAAACCTGTTGATTATTTAGCATGGATAGCTAACATAGTTCCCATCACTAAGAAAACTCTCGGCATTAGAATATGCAAAGCCTTCTACGACATCAACAAGGCTTGTCCCAAAGATGACTTTCCCTTACTAAATATAGACATGATTGTTGATTTTACGACAGGGCATGAAATTCTCTCCTTAATGGATGGATTCTCTAGTTACAATAAAATACATATTTCTAAAGGGGATCAACATAAAATGGCATTTACTACACCATGGGGCATCTTTTGTTATAAGGTCATGCCTTTTAGCTTGAAAAATGCTAGTGCCACCTATCAACGAGCAATGACTATCATCTTCCATGATATGTTACATGATATCATGGAAGATTATGTTGATGATATATTAGCAAAATCCAAAACATGAATAGGGCATCCAAGTGTGTTGAGATGCATTTTTGATAGATTACGTGAGTATAAGGTTCGTCTTAACCCAAAGAAATGTGTGTTTGGAGTAACCTCTGGTAAATTATTAGGGTTTATTGTCTCAAGAAGAGGCATAGAATTGGATTATGTCAAAGTTAAATCCATTATGGAAATTCCTCCTCCTCAAAACCTAAAACAATTACGCGGTCTTCAAGGAAATATATAATCTATTCTGCATTTCATATCACAGTTGGCTGACAAGTTCCATCACTTTAATCAGTTACTCAAGAAAGATGCACAATTTCACTGGAACCATGATTGTCAAGACTCTTTTGCTAAGTTAAAAGAATACCTCTCTAGTCCACCTATTCTTATGTCACCAGTTGTCGAAAAACCCATGTTACTTTATACATCTGCCACTGAACATGCCATAGAAGCTCTACTAGCACAACATAATGATCAAGCAAAAGAATAAGTTGTATATTACCTTATTCGAACACTTATTGAGCACAAAGTACGTTATACCCAAATCAAAAAAGTATGTTTAGCGGTCACCTTTGCATTCCATAAGTTACGTCATTACTTTCTCAATCACACAACTAAGTTGATTGCCAAAATTGATCCTCTCAAGTATTTTTTGTCTAGACCCATTCTCACGGGAAGAATGTCTAGTTGGGTTGTATTACTTAGTGAATTTGATGTTGAATTTGTTTCACAGAAAGAAAGTAAAGGACAAGCCCTTGCAGACCAACTTGCTGAGGCACCCCTTCCTAGCACAAAACCACTTCATTTCTCTTTTCCTGATGAATATATTCTACACATAGACATCGTGCCAACTTGGACTCTATTTTTTTTATGGATCTTGTAATCTCCATGGCTCTGGGGTTGGTATTTTACTTATCCCACCCAGTGGACATGTTATCCCCAAATCATTTTTCTTAGCATTCCTATGTACTAACAATATCGTAGAATATGAAGCTCTCATCGCAGGATTAAAATTGGCTATATCTTGGAATCTTACAGATTTAGTTGTATTTGGTGATCATCAAGCAAGTTACCGATGAATACCAGGTCAAGGATGAAAAAACTTAACCCATATAAACACATGGTGGATAATCTTTGAAGCTATTTTTGATTAATTAGCTTTGATCAAATCCCTAGAATTTGTAATAAATCTGTCGACGCTATGGTAACCATCGAATCCCTATTAGAAATCGCATCTAGTCAACCCCATGCACATTTTCTTGTCAACTATCTCTTAATGCCTACCTATGATCTTCTTAAAAACACTATGGTATGTGAGATTGTGGGTCCGAATAACCCTTGGTACCACAATCTTTATACCTTCATTCATGATAAAACATTTCCTACCGACATGAAACCAATGCATAAACGTGCTTTAGCACAACGTGCTTCTCGTTACACCATTTTAGCAAAAACTATTTATAAACGAGGATATGATGGAACACCCTACTCCGATGTCTTAATCAGGAAGAATCCTTGAGTGTCTTAGCTGAAGTCCATTCTGGTATCTGTGGAGCACACACAAATGGTATCGCCTTAGCCAAGAAAATCCTGTGAGTTGGATATTATTGGACCACCATGGAAACTGACGCATGTCATTTTTTCAAACGATTGTCAAGCATGTCAAAAGCATGGAAATCTTATCCATGCACCTTCCTAGGCATTACAATCGATAACCACACCATGGCCCTTCTCTCAATGGGGACTTGACCTCATTGGTAAAATCAAACCAACATCGTCTGATGGACATAAGTTCATCATTACCCTATTGGACCACTGTTTCATGTAAAATGATCAGACCAGCTATGATCAGGCCTCTATTTCACTCAGGCATCCAGTGTAATTGCACAAACATTGAATCCTTTCTCTAGGTATGGGATCTGTAATATGCTAGATCATGGATTCCTATCCGGACTGGTTGTAGATAATGGTTCCTGCTTAAAAACTAGAATGCCACAAGACCTATTCCAAATGCATTCAATCTAATTAAATGTTCCTAATCCAGTTACTATGCTCAAGGCAGATAGAGTCAGAGAGAGAGAGACCAGATTAGAGAACCTTAAAAAACATCAAATGGACACTAATACGTTGATCAACACCCATGGATAGGTAGATTGGCATGTTGAACCTTTACCCCACTGCCATTGGGACTTACCGAGAGGTAGCAATGGGAAGGATATAGAAGCCTACCAGGGCCACCCCATAGTTTCAAATTGAATTTACACATGATAAATGTGAAGCCATTCTTGACCTAATGAACATAGAACTCCCAGACCTTAATAATCTCCCTTAAAGATGCTTCAAATTCATGCAGGATGAATACTGATATGGCACAGAGAGGCTTGAAGAGGAAAACAATGAAGAACGATGCAAGGATGGACAATGCATCACAATCACACGTTTTCAGTTGCTATCAGAATTTTGACAGAACATCATTTGGAATTCAGTAAAAAGGAAATAAACGCCACAGAAGTCAGGAAGGATTGGTTTGACCATCGTTTTCAACCCTAGAAGAATGAAAAGAAGGGAGGTAAAGAGCAAGAAAAGATAGAGTGACCTTTGGTTTATGTCCCCCTGTTTGAAAGAAGCCCCTATGTACAATATATATGAACCAAATTTGGCTGTTGGAAGCCTATTAGGAATTTCGTGAATGATGCCACAACCACTTTTAGGTCGTATTTAAAATGATCTCATTATGGTAGAAGCGAGACATATACTGGAAAACACGGCGGGTTTCCAATCTGCATTAAATGGTTGTTGAAGCGACCACTTCTGGCATTACCATGCGTCAGAGCCGTTCCCACTAATCAATTTCTCTCTTAGACTGGTAACCAAAATGGAAGATTTCCTAGAATCATGTAGATTTATTTTTACCACACCATTTCCGTTGATTAAACCTAACGTGCAAATCCGAGCTTTGGATCAAAAGATTTTCGATCTAAGATAAATCCTCATTGTGAATAGACCAAAACTGCATTTTGAAATATTTTCCCCGCGCTTCGTCCACCTGGACGACACCAGGCTCTTCATCTTGCTGAATATTCCGAGAACTTTCCTTTGAAGATTTCCTTGTAAGGCCCTATTTTAGGACACGGTCAAACTATCCCATTGGTTTCTGACACATTTAAAACTCTCGATTTTACTTTTTGACCTTTTGAAGTGAACGTGTCAATTTCAGATTGGCTTGCGGGACTGCCGGTTATACTTGTCGCCACAATCCGTCTCAAAATTGTCTCCAGAAAACCCATGTTGTATTGGGACAGAAACCTCCGATCCCACTTACCGAAATGAGATAGTCTAGTTTGGAAAAAGTTTGGTTATCTTGACGATGAACACGTTCCAAATTGATTGCAGGCTCTTGGTTATTTCGGCTAAATGCATGTCCTTTTGGGGCATCCATGTTGTGATGTCCCAGTGTGAAAGTTTCCCATTCCGGCCGATTAATGGCCGGTTTGCGTCTGGATGTCGGATTACACTCTTGGTCCCAGGAATGAACTTTGCTTCATTGGGACCTGATTCTTCCGAATTACACACAATGGGCATCCTTGCTTCCACCGCTTCTCCTTTTCAAGCCCTTTGATGTTCCTCCCATGGCCCGATTTTGAGGTTGACAATAAATGGAGATTTCAGTTTCGGGTAACCGGCCGATTCGCGTCTCCTTCGTATCCCTCTGTTTTAAGGAGCCTGCAAGGTGGACCTTGAACATGGATTTAGCCAATTTGCATCACGATTTTTCCTGGTTCAATGTCTAATTTGAACTGCAAAACTCTTAGTACATGTTATCGACAATGGCCAACCACATCATGCGGTGAAATTTGGACAACATTACTTCCAAAATGATGAGGTAGCCATCGTGCCATTTTTAGCTTGCACTCATGTTTTTCCCTATTTTAACCATAGAATTTTGAATGTGATTTGAAATGAAATTCTCTAAATGCGGTCTACAACTTTTAGGGCATGGTGCGGAGAGAATGCCTATTGAGATTTCATCCTCAGAAGGGATTAAGGGTTGTTATCATTGGAATTTGTCTTGTGAAAGAAAGTCTACATTGGGATGCCCTATTTTTCTAAAATCTGTACTCTGTCATTTCTTACTTTGGGGAGGTGCCCGATAAGTGGAAGTTTAAATTTGGAGGACAAAAGCAGGGGTTGTATGCCATTGAAAATCCAATTCCATGATGACCTAAATCAACTTTGGCAGTCATTGTTTCAAGTTGGATGCCCAATTTCAAAAATGCTTGTCATCCATAACAAAAGACCTCCAAATTCTATGGCATCCTTGGCATTAGGCTTGCTTACAACTTGACGGTCAGGAGCCTTTGTCATTTATTTAAGTCAATTTCTTGTTCAGTAATTCATCAACAACGTATTCTTTCTTTGAATTGGCCGAGGGATGATTGTGAAATATGACATGTAATGTGACATGCCAAGCCTGTATGCCATCTGTTGTAGTACATCATGCTTTGGTCAATATGGTAGGGGCAAAACCTGGTCCCATGGCTCAACTTTACGCAAAGATGGCTTCTCAATGTTTGACATTGGCTCTATTGGTTGGATGAGAAGCAGTAGGGTTGCCTTAAGGCATTTTAGAAAAATTGTTGATTGCAAAGAAAATTTAGCCATGCAACGATAATTAGCATAGTTGAACTGTTTGGCGGCTTAAAAGAAATGGAGTGGCGGGTGACAGTCATTAGAATTTGAGCAGTTTTAATGACTTACAATTTGGCTTTCCCAATTGGATGAAGTCACAAAACTAATCTGAAATATAGAAATGATATGTTGACACTTGTTATTGACAGTTTGCATCAAATTCTGAGGGATGCGGATTAGAGGAAGACTTGAGATTCTCTGTTTCTTTTAAAAAATGACATATTTGAAAATGCAGGATCATGACATAAAATGGCATTTGGAAACTGAATCATTGAAAATCTAATCAACGTAGCAAGGTCAGCCTTTAAGCTTGCAAATGAGTGCCCGTAGTTTGAAATCAATGAAAGAAATGACTATGCCTTCTTGGTAATTGCATATGTATAAAATGAAATTTTGGAAGATCACATGTTGCTAGGATATATAGCAAAATCTAAAAGGGCGGAGAGTAGGAGTATGCCAAGATATGTTGGAAGATTTGCCTTTTTCCAATAAATTTGAAATGAGTAGAATCGGTTCGAACTAGAACCCAATGTGTGCCCACTTTGGAGAACCTCTGTAAATTATTCAAAGGGCATTGTATTTTTCTGAATTAGAAAATGTCATAGCACATTACATTTGATCCAAAATTGTTAAATCCATTATGAGAAAGTGATCCTCAAACTCCTATTTTCCAAGTTAACATTGTTACACATACGAGGGATCAAATTAAAGGATAAATGAATACTAATCGGTAATTCTGCATTTTATCACAGTTTGGCTGCCATTTGAGCTCCAGGAAGCTTTGAGATGCGATGTTACTGCAATGCCAAGATTACACGAATTTCAAATTGACAAATAAACTTGAGGAAGACAATCCAACTTTTGCCTGTAATTTTACCAAAGCAATCCCCTTCCTAGGTCACCTATTTTCTGTAAACCTTGTTGGAGAAAAACACAATTTAAATTTCAAATACACCCGTCCTAAAACGTGAATTATCAGATTCTTCCATAGAAGTTACTAGCATGTCAAATGGCATGATCAAGGAGTAAAAGAATGAAAGGATAGGGGGTCTGCATTTTCGAAGATAAAAAATTGTGCCTCCAAAGTACGATTGATGATGCAAATTTTGCCAATGATTAAACTCTATGTTTGAGCAGACTCGAAACTTTGCATTGGACAAGTTCACCGTCAAAACTTTCCAAATGTCACACGAATCATATTTTTTTTGTAAAAATTTGATCCTCTGGCAAGATATTTTCTTGGGAAAGACCTCGTTCTCGAAGGAGAAAATGGAGCTTACTATCAAAAGTTTATGGCCATTCAGTGAAGTTTTACTGTTGAAATGAGTTTCCCAGAAGCCTAGAAAATGTAAATAATTTCATGGGAACCTTAGGAAGAAATTTTAATTCTTGAGTGACCACTGAGGAAACTCATGTAACTTCCTAGTATCAAAATTTCGTGGCACTTCATATTCTCTTGGTTCCTGATGAATAGCCATTAATACACTCTGACATTGTTTTGCAAAACATTGGACCCTGGTGATAAAATCTTAATCTTTTAATCTCTGTGTTGCTCTTGGGAAAAATTTCCCAATTTTTCCCGCACTCCAGAATGGCATGTTATCCCCAAATCACGTGATGTTTCTTGGCATTCCTAGTTGCAGTCTTGTGTTTAACAATATCTCTAGAATACATGAACCATCTCATTCGCTTATGGATTAAATTTTGGCTATATCTTTGCAATCTCACAGATTCAAAAGAGATTTCATCTTGGTAAATCATCAAGCTGAACGTTACAAATGACTTTACCTTGAGGATACTTCAGAGATTGAAAAGCTTAACATTTGGGTACACATTTTGGATAATTTTGAAGCTGATTTTTGCTTCATTAGCTTTCATCTAATCCCGTAGAATTTGTGATGAAATGTGTCAACGCATTTGTGTGGTAACCATGTAATCCCTTTTAGGCCTCCATTTAATGCACATATCTAGGTGAACCCCATGATTAGCCATTTTCCGCCGGCCCTTGCCAATCACAAACTTTCTGTGGCAATGTTAAGTTTCGGAGGCCATATGAAAATTTTCTTCGAAAAATCCTCAAAACTCTGGTTTTGGGACATTCATGTTTGTCTTATCTAACCCTGCCCACCCAAACGAATCATTCAATGACAACGTGGCATTCCTGACCCTAAATTTTGACATTATACCCTAACCCTGCGGACCTCCATGGGAAAATTTTCCATTTGCATAAACTATGCCAGAACATAACAGTGAGCTTCTCAAGGATTCTTAGCACATAACTATATGTTTCCTTAAAGGTGAGGAAGTGATGGTACCCTATCTAGAATGAGCTTACTTGTATGAAAGATCAAATCCTTAAGTGTGATTATTTCCCCAAGGCCCTTTTCATAGGTATTTATGAGAACAGGCAGTGAGGGATATCTTCGCCTTCACCATTTGAGTTAAAAATAGGTAACCTCTTACCTTGGAACCTTATGAAATTGGCACAACCATAAAAAGTAAATCTTGTCATTTGGTTAATCAAATCCTTTTTCGAGAAGCTATCCAGTCTCTCAAAAGTATCATGCTACTCTGCTAGTGTAGACACCTTCCTAGGCAGATACAAAATCGATAACCACACCATGAGCCATCTTCATCTCAGTTTGCTTCTTGACCTCAATCTGGAAAGTTGATAGCGGGCATTACGACTGGACATAAGTTCATCATTACCACTACCAATTACTTCACGAAATGGGTGGAAGCTATGCCTCTCACTTATGTTACTGGTAGCCAAATATCAAAATTAATTTTTAATAATCTCATCTGTCGATTTGGTATTCCATCTATCTCTGGTCGTAGATAATGGAAAATCATTTTAAAAACTAGATGTAAAAGACCTAGCCAAATGTTTTCACATCAAACTTAAATGTCCACTCCATACTACCCTCAGGGTAATGGTCAAGTGGAAGCAACCAATAAGACCTTAAAATCCATCATGGAAAATATTGTCAACACCCATGGACGTAATTGGCATACTCAAATTTACCCCACTCTTTGGGCTTACCGTACATCTTATCATAAGCCTACCAGGAGCCACCCCATTTTCCCTTGTTTATGGTTGTGAAGCCATTTTACCTATTGAGATAGAACTCCCATCCTTAAAGATCTCCCTTAAAGATGTAATTAATGAGGATGAATACCGATAGTCACAGCTTCAAGAGCTTGAGCTTCTCAATGAAAAATGATTTAATGCTCTCAATCATCTTCAAGTCTATCAAAACCGACTACAACGCAGTTATCATAAAAAGGTAAGACCCAGAGAATTCAAAATTGGTGACCTCGTTTTAAAAGAAAATCAAAAGAATACCACTAAAGAACAAGAAAAACAAGGAAAATTTGATCCTAACTAGTTAGAACCCTATGTAATTACAACTAAATTTGGCTCTGGAGCCTATAAATTGGCCATTGAAGATGGTCAAGATCTTGATGAACCAATGAATGCAGTTCATTTAAAGAAATTTTATCCTTGAGATGCATTCACTATTACTGAGAAACAACGACAGTGTACATTGTTCCTTCTATCTTGCTTATCTCTGAATAATTTAAATTTATTCATTTCCATTGGCAGATATTTTCATTATCAAAATCACATCTTCATATTTATCATCATGAGACAGGTGCTAATATAAATCCTATTAAGTTTGTGAGTATCATACTTCTTATAATATCTCCCATTTTTAGTCGCTTTCACCTATGGTCATACCTAGAAGTTTACTAATGATAATATATTCCCTTCAAAGAAATTCTCTCTTTCATAACAAAGCTCTAAACTTCTTTACCTAGTTTGTTTGGTCATCCATCTCAGTCTTCAGTGTTGAACCCTCGCACGTCCTACTAGTCATGTGGGGCTGATATTGGGGGCAGACATTTCCTTCCCAAATACAAAGCACTATTGTAAAAATCCATCAATTCAATAACTTATGAATAATTCATCGTCACATCTTTCTTCCTTCATAGTCTTTGGTGTTGAGCCCACACTTCTTCTTGGTAGTGTGAGATTGGGAATGGAGGAAGGTGCCCTTACTCATCTACGTCTTGTCTTCAGTGATAAACCCTTGCCTCCTACAAGTGGCATGGGGAAAAGCGTAGAGGGTCATGTTCTCATAAAAGCATAAAAATATTAACAAAAACATTAAAAATTTAAAAAAAAAACAAACATTCAGTAAAATTCACTCGCCTATGTTTTGCCTTTGGTGATGAGCCCTTGCTTCTCACTAGTAGCATGGGGCAAGGCATAGGGAGTCATTTCAAAAATAAAAAATCTTACAGTGCTTTCGCAATTATAGCAATCCCCAAAGAAGTAATTTAGATGCCTAAGTGAAGAGAGAACTATCCCTTCACCTCATATCTTACCAATCAGCAAGCCACGTAACTGCCTAAGTCTAGTACGTGACTCATAGAGTGAAATCCATTCTTGAAACTGGTTCAATAACATGTAACGAAGAATTGAAGTCATAATTTCCCAAAGGGATTATTGTTAGTATTTCTCTCTACATTCATTATCTACCTCCCATGTCCTTCTTGATTCTCGGTGATGAGCCCTTCGCATCTTACTAGTTGTGTGGAGTCAAGAATAGATATAGACTTCTTTTTCATCATATCATCACCAACATATCCTACTAATGGAATGAGAATTTGTGTTATTCTGAGCATAAGTTACCTCGACGGAACACGGGTACATGTGAACAATGTATTGGTTTATCGCCTCTCAAAACCAATTCTGCACTCTGGTCCATAAATTGCTAATCACAGTGTAAAAATCCACAAATAGTGTGAAAATCGTCAAAAATATAAAAACAGTGTAAAAATCCAAAAACATTTGAAAATTGTTAAAAACCCAAAAACATTAGAAACAATCATCTAAAATCCAAAAAAAAAATTAGAACTCGTCAAAAATCTAAAAACATTAGAAACACTCGTCAAAAATCCAAAAACATTAGAAAGAATCGTCAAAAATCCAAAAACATTAGCAAGAATCGTTAAAAATTTAAAAATAGTGTAAAAATCCAAAAATCCAAAAGCATTAGAAAAAAATCATCAAAAATCTAAAAAATATTAGAAAATCTATATATATATATATATATATATATAATAAACAATAAATAAAAATATTGTAAACTCCACAAAATCACAAAAACTCAAAAATAATCAACACAATTCAACCTTTTAACTATTATCCCCAACGAATGATCCAATCACCTTATGACTACCAAATTCAAACCACTTCTCCTCGCATGACTCCTCACTCGGGAGCAAATCTGGCGCTCATTGTTTCCTTGTTTGAAGACAATGACCATATATCCTTTTCTATATCCTCATGTACCCCTGCTTGGGGGCACATCCAATCAATTCTCATTGTGGAACACTGTTAGGGACATGTTTATTGGTTCTTGTGTTTGCATTATAAGTTATAAATTATTAATCGCTTTCTTGTATCTTGATATATTATAGGGGGCATCTTGATTTTCTGTATCATGATATTCTCTCTAATATATCTTATGTTATCTAATTGCATATCATACTGGGGCATCATAATTTCTGGATGGCCTCTATCTATGCTCTCTTTCCACTTGCATATTGTACTGGGGAATTAAACCTTTTTTGATGGCCCTTGTCTATGTTATCACGCATATTATAGTCTAGTCATCCTGATATTTTATATCATGATGCATCATGTTGTGTGCCATATTAAAAATAAGATGCTTTTTTTTCACGTGAGTATCTTCCTACATGATCAACATTTTAATTTTCACCCCATCCATTCACCCGCACTAATACATTCCCTACGTTTGGGACTCCTACTTGATCACCATTGCAGTTTGTGAATCATACTTGAAGATATTTCTCAAGTAGAATTCACTATCCAACAGCTCCTCCTCCCACACCATGATCACCCTATATTTTATCCATTCATTCATTGCTCCACATTTCTTACTCCTCCACCACTTATACTCCATATTACCCTTCTCACCATTCATGTCCCCTCTCACCCATTTGTATTATTTCCTTTCACTCTTCTGTTTCCCACTAGAAAATATTACTTAATAACCCCTTCTATATGGGATCCTCAATGGATGTTTACCCTCTTCCTAATATATTTCCGTTGTAGAAGCTTCATCACTACCTCCCCTCTCATCAAACAACAAACACCACCACACACATCTTCCCATTCCACCTCTTCTGCTTCTCATTCTTGCATTACTACTCTCATGATGTGGTCATCCCAATTAAGGATTCCCCTCACACTCTCCACCCTTCCACTACATATATTCCTTCATCCATTCATGTTACACTCCTTTGTTTCCTTTCTTCCTTGTTATCACCTCATCTCGTATCCTCTTCCGCTCAGCCATACATCACTCACCTCTTTTCTCATCCTTCCCCAAATTCGTCTTATGCCTATGGTCATCCTACTTACATGCTCTTGTCAGTATGGAAAATTCACTTGAGGGATCCCCTTTAGTCCATTTTGTCATACCTTATTCCTACCAATTCTATCATCATTCTTATTCTTCTTCAGCTTGGCGATATTACTTAACCATTCCAACTACATGGAAATATTACTTAAGAATTCCATCTTAAGGTTGATCTGCCCTATAGCCTTCCTCTATCCCATCATATTTCCCCCCATCTTATTCCTCCCGCCTCTCGTTCATGATCATCTTCTTTAACCAACCATTCCACCCTTGTACCCAATAAATTTTTTTGTCTTTCTCCTTGCATATCATCCCTGTTAGTTTGGCGATCTTATGAAACCACTTCGGGGGCATGAAAATCTTAGTTAAGAGTATTCTCTTAAGCATGACTATGTCATCTTACACTCGTCCCATCACTCTACATTCTCACCCTCCATATTTTCTCTTCATTCCCCATCATCACATCATTTTACCACCATTATCATCATCCTCTTGCTTGGAAATCTTACTTAACCACTTACACTGACATGACGATCTCACTTAAGAGTCCCTCTTAAGGATGATCTATCTTCTTGCCTTTCCCTATCACTACACATCCTTCACCCTTCAATTTTTCTTGAGCATTCCCCATTATCACATCCTTTCACCTCCTCTTCCATTCTCATAAACACCACTTCTCATTTTCCCACTTGTCATTTGCAGTGTCGCTCGTTTGGAAATATTACTTAAACACTTCCATCACATGACATTCCTACGCTCAGGGTCATCCCTACACTTAAAAATCATCATTGTGAAATTTTCCCTTGACTCATTCTTCGTTCAATTTGTTGATCACTTTTTCCACTTGGTCTCTCCTACCAACCACATTTTCCTCCTATCATTATCTTTTCTCCACCTATCACTCTTACAACATATGATCTAATATCTTCCACCTATAATCACATTCTTTTCCCCCATTTTCCCCTTGTTGATCCATCATACTTCATACCATTTATTCCCATTCTTTTCATATCTTGTTTCTTCATCCTCACCTCATTCGTCCTCATCTCCTACATCCTCTCCTCACTTTCACCTAGTCCCAAATCATCCCTCCCATTTTATTTACTCTTTCCACTTCATCTTCTCAAATTCCACCCACATTTCTACCCACACACTTGCATTCACCATTATTTTTAGCATTCCTCTATCATTATTTCATCATCATATTCTATTCCCATGCACTAATAATTGTTAAGTGGACTTTCCCTAAAAATCAGCAATCCTCATTCCGCATGTCCTTGTTCACTCCCTTGTACCTTCTAGAGTTTCCCTTCATTCATTCCTTCCTCTAAGCCCACCACTCATTATTAGTGGGATTTCCCTAACGTCCCTTTTGTTGGCAGTTACCATTTCCAATCCTTATTAGCCTTCCCCTTTTCTTCAGTTTTTCTATCACACTTCCTCACAACTCATTATTAGTGGACTTTCCCTAACGCCCCCTCATTGGCATTGCCTCTTCTATCTCCCAATCTCTTTTCTCTCTTAATATTTTCCCCCGATCCCACCCTTTCTTGTTGCTTCTTACCCATCTCTCCATCTTCCCTTCGACCTCTTCAATATCTGTATTGTCTTCATCATACATCCTTTTTCTATTTTCTCATAATCCTAGTATCCTCATTTCATGCATCTCTCGCATCTTTTCCAATATGATGTCATTCCTCCCCTCTTTCTTCTCTTTACATTCCTCATACTATTCAATTTCCAGTTCTTATCCCCTTTCTATATTTCCTTCCTTCTACATCATTTTATCTATTATGCTTTTCTCTCTCCCACCCCTCATCTTATTTCCCTTCCCCTGTATCATCTTCTTCCCCTTTTTCCATCATGTTTCCTCCTTACTTCCCCATTGATAACTTGGCTCTTCAGCGTTGTCCTGTCTTTTTTATCATGCCACCCTCCACATGCATCTCCATACGGTCTGTTCCATATTCTTTGCCTTGGTCTTCCTTGCAATGACACAATTCCTTCAATCTTCTCCCTGTATTTACTCTATCTTCCTTTCCTCTCCCCTAATTTTCATATTTCTTCTGACCACTTCTCCTTTTCTCTACCACCCCTACCTTTTCATTCATTCTATATTTGTTTCTCTTATTTTCTCTTTTCTTTTTCACACTTTCCTCACCCCTCATAGTTTCTTCTTTTTCTCCGTTCTACTTCTTCTTTTGTCCTCTTTCCATTTTCATCCATTTCACCTCCTACTCCCACCTCATTTTCTCCTTCTTATTTATCCTTTCCCATTTCATGTTTTTCTCAGCTCTCTCATTTCTTTCACTTTCACGCATCCCTCTTTACTATCTTTGTTGCTTCCTTCATTTTGCACATCTCTCTATTTTATCCCTTCACCCTCTACTCTGTCATTTTCTTGTTTTTGCCTTATTTTTCCTTCATCATTCCTTCTTCCCCTATCATCCCTCCCTCTTATTTCTACCTATTTCATTTCTTTTTTTCCCCCTCCCTTATCTCCCTTACTCTTCTTGTAATCAACCCCCAATCCTATCCATTCCCTTTTCTCTTTCCCACACACCCTCACACCTAGCATTCAAGGCTGATTGAATCCTTTCTCCATTTGTGTCATGCGGTCATTCTAGTCTCTTCCACTCCATTATCATCCTCTTCTCCACAGAATTCATTTATCTTCTTTTCAAGAGTTCTGTCATATATTCCATTCTTGTCAGTCCTCTCGAGGGGGCATCACCACATCTATCCATAATCACATATTCTCATGACATTTTTGTCTTGGAGGATACTATGACATCCGTCACTCACCACTCTCTATTCTCCCTAACAAACATTCACTCTAGGTCTTTTGCTTAAAAAATTAGATTGAATTCTTCCCCCATACCGTCTACTTTCTTTGAAAGGACACTACTTTCATAGTACCCTTCCAAAGAGGGGCAAATGTAGACTCCCTAATTTCACATCTGTCCTAAATCAATTAATTCCCCTTCCTCATTTCCCAAAAAAATACACTTCAAATTAATCAAATATAATTTGATTAATTATCCATTTCAAAATCTAAAAAATAACCCAATCCTCACCACATGTCATTATTCTCCATGTTTTTCTACTATTGAATTAAAAATTCAAATTCAAATCCTCACCCACCCTTCGTGGTCCCCACTCACCTAAAATCCTCCACTTATGAATTAAAAATATAATTCAAATCCTCACCCATTCTTCGTGAGCCCCACTCATCTAATCTTGCCCACATTTTCAAACCACTCACCTAATCTTGCCCACATTTTCAAACCACTCACTTAATATTTCCTACATTTTCAAACCATGATTACTTAAATTACTCTAATTTAATCACCATTGCAGGCTATAAATACAACCTTACCCCTCCCCTCTAAGAACATGGAGAATACACTTGAATGCCCTATTTAATTTTTTGCATCCTTTGAGAAAAGAACATCCGTTTGCCTCGTTTTAATGCCCAAATAGCCTCATAATCATTTTTCCCATCTAGTGCAAATTAAGAGGATCATTGTTGTAGGAAGGCCTTGCTCTGTCTTGAAGAAAAACACCTACATATCACATAATCAGGGCTCAATCCAAGTTTCCTAGCCCATTCTGAGGTTTTCTAAGGAACACGAAGGAGGAGGTATGATTATTGGTATTTTACTTCCTTGTTAGTAGTTTATTTTTCCTAGCTTACAGATATCATAACCAGGTTAAAACAAGATTTAAATCAGTTGAATAATCTCAAGATTTTCTCATTCAATTAGTCCAAATGAAGAAAGAATCGAATGAGCTCATGAGAGAATTTGTGGCCCGATTCAACACATTTCTCAAAATAATACTTAGAGAATCTTCACCATCAGATGCTAACATAAAGAGATTCTACATCAATGCATAATTGCTCGAGGTTAGATTTATCCTACGGAGAGCTCAACCTTGAAATCTTGGAAATTCCTAAGAATATGGAATCAAAGTAGAAGATGATTTAATTTTGTCTCGGAAAGTGAAGAATCCAAATGGTAAGGAAAAGGGTCAACCCTCCAAATAAGGCTCCTTTTATTCTCTCGTTCAAAATTTGGCCAATGATGTGATTTCATTAAAGAGGAAACTTGCACAAGCCACCTTTCTAATGAGAGGATACTAAAAACAAAATCAAAATCAAAATGGAAACAAAATAGTGGGATGAGAAATAAGTTTAATCCTTGAGGTACTTCCTGTTAATGCCTCATGTAAAGCAAGGCTTGAAATGTTTTTTTAATGAGTTTCAAATTGAAGATGAAAATGATGAGGGAATTATTACTAAGGATGATATTGAATCTACTAAAAACATTATCTTTTGTTAATATACCCATTCTTTACATGATGAAGATGAGGAAACCATTCCTTATATGAAGATTCATTCATATGCGGTGTTCACCCATTCGAAGGCTCAAGAGAGGGATAACTTGCAAATTCAAAGATAATCAAGTGGCAAATTTAAAAAAAATAATAACAAAAGGAGGATCACCATTTCCCTCTCCCACATAATAAATGAATAATAATCCTAAGGTATCTATAATTACCACACCATATTCTAATGTGGGTAACAGTATCTCTCATTTTCTAAGTTCTACCCACATTTTTGCATTCAAATTTTATCATACAAGAATAAAAATAATATTGATGTCATTCCAAGTAGTAGCCAACCTCTTGCTACTAGAACTACATATTCACCCTCCTTTGAGTGTCATTTTTACATAGTTGGACATGTAAATAAGTTCAATCCAAATCTCTGAGTATCAATATTTGAGAACTCGCCCCAAGAAACTTAATAAACTTTCCCAGTTTATTAAAGGAAATAATTCAAATTCATGTTCCAAAAACCTTTCTAAAAAAAAAAACACTTTTCACTCCTAACAATGTTGTATCTCAAAACCCTCTTGCCTTCACACCCTCCACTTTTGGAAAAGTAGAACCATTATACCTTTTTTGTTGATAAATGGATATAAATTGAATAAATGTATCATTGATTCTGGAGCATCAAATAATGTCATTCCTGTAAAGTTGACATGTGCTCTTGGTCTCACTCTTTTCCTTGTTGTTGGACATTGTTATTCCATGGAGACCAAAGAAGTACCTCTTGTCAATCAAGACAAAGATACTCAAGTAGCACTTATGGACTTTCCTGATAAGAAGATCAATCTCAAGATACTTATGATAGACATTCCCGATGTATAATGGATGTTGCTAAACTAAATATTTTATAGAGAAACTAGTGGAGTTTTAATGTTGGATTGGTCATTTTCCACCATACCAATCAAGAGTGACATGAATAAGCTCCTTCCGATAAGGAAAATGAAATACAATGTTCATAGGGAAAATGACCCAAGGGTGGACATTATGTATCAATATTCAAGAAGTTATAACTTCTTAATAATTTTAGAAGAAAATGTTTAACTTCCTATATAGATGGAAGATTTCCTGAGGGTGATTCAACCTTCAAGGAACACGAGGTTGATTTTATGGACCCCAAATTATACATTCCACCTTTCCCATTTGGTATTGATAGTGGTTATTTTTTTCATGATGATGAGGATTAGGTATGCCATTAATTGAAAGAGGGAAGCCCCTAAATGACGAGAAATGATCTGTATCATGAGGGGAAAATGAAAAATAATGCAATTCATGAGGAAGAGGATGTTTCAAATGAGTTTCATCTCAAAGAATTAACTGATGAACATAATTGTAAAAATGAAATTGTCTCCTTTCCATTTTAAGAAGAGGGTCTCCTCGATGGTGGATGTATGGATAAGAATATACTCGATTCTCTTGAAGGTGATGCCACTCATGTAGAATAAAGGGTGATATTAACTAAACCTTTTGAAAGTTAGCTAGTGTCTCTTAGACATAATCTTCAGACCTAATGTGAAGGTGAGTGTGTGGAAGCTTTTAAGGATAAATATATTAAATAAAGTTTAAGTTTTGCAGAAGGAACTAAAGACCCTCAACTCAGTCTTGAAATCTTGAACTATGTTATGTGTATTTAAGATAAGTATGATTCTAGATTTTAATTTTCATTTAAATAACATAGTTTCAATGATGAAATAGAACAAATGATAGAGTTCAATGTCCCTTTTGAAAAAAAATTGATGACTGTGAATGTGAAGATGAGTCCTTCTCTTTCCCATTTTGTGAAGAAGATTGTATTCACAATGAATGGAAGAAAAAGTAAATACATGAATATCACATGAATTTTCTCATACATGAGGACAATATGTCCATTTCAAAGAGTGATATCAAGGTCAATAATGAGTTGAAATGTGTGAAAAAGGAAAATTTTGAGAATTTTTTGAACATAAATCAACAAGAGGTATATAATGATGTTGAAAATTTCAAAATATCATCCAAGAACAATTATTCAAAAATAACAATCATGGAGAACATTCCAAATCAAGAGAAATTTTCTGATAGAAAGCACAATGTTAGTTGTAAACGTGATAAGCATGCAATGGTCAAAACTCAATCTTGTGGTGGTGAAATAATGTAAAATATAAAATCAGAAATCGAAATAAATTTAGAAATAATGAGTAGATGGAAACAAGATGTCAAAGAAATGAACGAAATGAGATGTATAAATGATCTCTCACATATCATAAAAATCATGCAAACTTTCTCAAGAAATTGAGAAAGGGGTCATACTTCATCAAACCTGTCAATGGGTTTGCAAAACAAAATCATTTGGTGCTACTCATGCATGTGTAACATCCAAAGAAGAAAACATTCTACAGTTAAATTGAGTTATCCCCTACATGTACAATAGGTGATTTAGCTTATTTTTCCTTTTTTTCATGGTGTGTTTCCCTTTATGTTTTGTGTTTCCCTTTCCGTCATGTTTTTTTTTGGGTTGTTCTTGTTTTTTCATATTTCTTGTATTTTTGGTGTGCTATGTGGCTCTATTTTCCCAATGGATAAGTCATTGGTCTTATCCCCCATGAGATAGATGAGGTTCATGCTTGCTATATTTTTTATTTTTCCAATCCAAAATAATTGCTCGAGTAATATCCATTTATTGTCATGTTAAATTTATAGCACGCAAAATTATAATTTTTGTCATGACAATCAAATCCACACATGAAATTCCCTTTCCCGGTCAATGTAAACCTTTCCTCTAGCCATCATTTCAACTATTTCACCCTCATTATGGTCAAGAAGAATGTGCTAACATTATTTTCAAGTGTTTTTCATGTGTATAGAATCTTATCTAGCTTTTTTCTTAAAGACAATGAGATCTAAGAAAGGACAATAGTCTTGGAGGCTTTAAAAGGGGTATTTTGGTATTTTTTCACTGGTGAGCATCCTGTGGAAGCATTCAGAGAAGTTGAAAATAATATAGGATTTTTTTGGGAAAGAATTGATGTTTTAAAAGTAGTTAAGGAATATTATGTGAATATAATTTTTCTAGGAACAATTTAGGTAAAGCCAGGGCTTTTAGGCAAGGAAGTGAGAAATACATGTTCTAAAAAATATTTTAAGCTTGTTTGAAGCATTTCAGAATCCTCATGAAGTGTTGGAATCCCATATCCTACATAATATAAATCTTCCATATCCTAATTCATGGTCAAATGATCAAGAAATAATTCTCAGAGCATGAAAATGCAGAAACCTGCCTGTCAATAGTGCTTAAGAATCCTTCTACAATGTGTAACTTGCTTGAAAGTTTTCAGGAGCCTCAGGAAGAGTTATGAGACTTAAAAAATCTCAAATGAAATAATATTCAATTATCTTCATGGTTTATAGTATGGTTTGGTCTGTGGTCATTGAAAACTCTTCTTTCCACCTGGCTCACTACGTACCACTCTAGGACATATTGAAGGTACAAGTAAAAGTTATTAAAAAAATAATTTAATAACCTTATAAATAGGATCATTGGATTAATTTTCCTTTTTCCAGTAAGATTCATATATTATTCAGAAATTTTTCATTAAGTTTTGAGTGTGGGCAAAGGAAACATTCAGGGAATTAAGTATGAAGTGCAAACCATGCTCCGATGCAACACTTGAGTGCTTGGGCACACTTTTGGTGTCCATTTGCACCCTCTGTACACTTTTTACGTGCAATTACACCTCATAAATTTGTCTCAATCATATTGGTTGAAATTCCCAACTTGAAAACATAACATAAAGCCAGAAAGTGCATGTTAAGGACTTATGTGATAAGTTTAAGTTGGGGTAGATCCCATTTTCCCTCCAAGGTGCATTTTTAAACTTCATTTGCACCTTAGGTGAACTTATGAGGTTAAATTTCACCCCAAAAGTGTGTCATTCTCCTATTGGTTGAATTTTTTCAATACATGCATGTCATGTCAACTTAAAAACATAAGAAAAGGCTTCATTATGTACATTTGTATGTCATGTCTCCCTCATCCCCCATCCCCATGGTGCATTTTCCAGCCCTCCATGCACCCAAGGTGAATTTTTAAGGTTCAATTACACCAAAAAAAAATTCCCGAGTGCAAGAAGGATTCCATTATCCACCTCCCACTTCTCCACTACTCTATTTTCTCTATGTGCACTCCCTCCTTCATCTTCCACCATATAAATTAAGTCAAGATTGCTCTCGCAACTCAAAAACAAAATAAATGAACTTAACAACATTAAATAACTCCTTGGAATCCATTCAAGAAGTTTTTAAACCTGGATAACCATGTTCAAACACCAAAAACTACTTTTGTGTGCTAGACACCAAATTCTTGTTTTGCTCATAATTTGCAAACTCCAATTTCGTTTGCCCCAAGATTGTGATTATGAATTCCTCATGAAAATGACTTTAAGATTCATGTTTAGCTACCTCCATTTATTCACTCATCCATTTTTTACATCCACATAAATTTTCCATCGATAAATAACATTTTCTCATATCTGCAAAAACCTAGCTATTGAATATTCCAAAAATTAGAGTAAAACCTTGAAATGCAAAATGAAGACTTCTACAATTGATTTCAATCTGATCCGACACCTGGAAGACAACTTTATATTTGATAAATCCTCTTCCAGGTAGCTTACTAAAAATAGTAATTCTAAGAAATAGTCAGTTTCCAGTACCTCAATTCACTCCTCCAAGTGCAAAACACTAAAAAAATGAAAAATTGGCAAAATTCCTTAGAAATTAACATCCGTGTGTGACTCACTAAAATATTAAATGTTCATTAAAAACTCAAAATTTTCACATATGTTCTTCCTCTTCATTATTCACTAGTTCCAATCTTCATAGAGATCAATTTCTCGGTTTTCAAGAAAATACATGCATTTTCGGATAAGGTGTCTTAAGATGAACATGCCAAAATTGGAAGTATATATAATTCTACACCCAAAAAGTAGTGATCATATCTCAAGAAATTTCCCCATGTGATTTAGAAGGATAAATCCATGCTTGCAAGGGTATGACAGATAATTTGTCAGTCAAACTAAAGGGAATCCCTCTTGGTTCCCAATCTTTGTCTCTGAGTGCATTTTCGTCCCAGAAAAAATTTCACTTCATCTCATATTGAGTGTATGATAATAAGGGGAGTGAAATTTCATTCAATATCTCTCCCCTTCCTCCACCTCTATGTTAGAAGGATCTGGCCTTACATCTCATTAGTCATCAATGTCCTCAAGGTGACATAATCAAGGATCATCATGGTTGCATTGTTTCGGAAATTATTCCAAGTTCATTCCATGTGAATGATTGATCAAGAATGAATGTAATTTTTTTAGGGATCAGAAGGTTTTTTAAGTGAGGAATGACATTCTTCATTTTTTTCAATGGTCCATTCAACAATTTGGTCTCACTTCCTCTCTCATTGTACCTGATGAGGTTATAGGGTTGATCCTTCAAGAGGAGGCTTCTCACAATGTAGAGGGATCAGAGTTCTTCATCTCAATTTTATCACTAGAAAATTACTACAGAGGTCATCAGGATTAGGATTGGATTTTCTTCGTGATCAAATCTTCTTCATCCTTCTTTATTAGGATTTGAGCTTCTTTGTTTTCTTTCTCTCTCTAGAATTTTGTTTTTTCATTAAGGAGAAAATTTTGTAAAAATTGACTTATGTCACTTAAATTTTCTATTTCTTCATTGAGGATTTCACTGTAAGTTAAAAAATTACATGTGAATGTGAAGAGTCACTATATTTGGCTATATATTGTAATTCACTCTCCATTACTAGGGGTTAGATTTTCTTGCTAAGGGTTAGATTTTTTTTTATAACTCTCATGGTCTTACAATAAGAAAGAAACTACAATTAATTTTGTCTCCTTTTCTCTTGTTTTCTTCTCCATCTTAACTTTACCCTAATAGAGATTTGTAATCATGCACAACCAGGGAAAGAATTAATCTTTTGATGAAGTTAATAAAGTTAAACTTTGTTTTGATTGTGTCATTTTTCATACTTTACATATTGGTGTGTACGCATTGATTACTTGGAAATAACTTGGTTTATGTCAATAAAATAAGTGTTTTATTTACTAATTAAAACCCATCGATAAATTCAACATGTTATTTATTGATTAAAACCACATTCTAACTTTCTTTCCTCTATCCATACACACACCTTTCCTTCACCTCTCTTTTACACACGACTTTATTGGATTATTCCTGTGTGATCCCTAGTTGAAAGACAACCCACAATTGTTATAGTACTATATATAGTTCATTTTTTTCCATCAATGGAGCTGAACCATTCCTAAGAAGAGGGGCCTAGCCCTAAAATGTTGGTGAAAGCCCCTAATTTTCTCTTGTGAAACATTATTTTTCCAACACCAAATTATTAGAACAATCATATCATACTCCCTATATCTCTTTGGTAGGTCAAAAGTGACATGTGGTTACTTTAGTAAACTAATAATAATATATAGGGATCCTTAAATAACTCCATAATCATATAGGGATTTGAAAATAGTTCAATACTCATGATTCATATTTCCATTTATGAGAAAATTATGATAAATGTTTGCACCCTATTTGATGGTTTTTTTTTTCTTTATTTTTATAATAATAAAATAGAATGAGATCAAAAACCTCCTTTATGTGAAAAAATTATTAGATAATAATGTTATTTTCCATTGAAAAAATGTGGCATATTATATTGAAAATAAATTTTTATCATATTTTATCTATTTGTATATTATTTCATCAAGTGTCATTAATTCTTCTATCATATATTTCTATGTAAAAGATAATGTTAAAATATTATTTTTATTTGTCTTTATAGATTAGGACATCATACGAAGACAGCACTAAAAAAATTGGATCAAAAGAGTTTATAATACATAGCAAAAATAACATTTGGGTATCCTTTGTCTTATACTTTAAATCAGGGTCAATAAAAGATACCCAATAATGGTACAATGACTTTTTTATCAAGGATTTTGGATATTTTTGTGAATATGGTCAGTTAACTCAAATAATCATGATTAATTAGTGCATCAACACTTCTATCTTAGTCTATTTCCTCCATAATGGTTCCTAAACACCTCTTTGGTCATCATTTGTCTATCATCATATGTGTTATGGGGTTTCCCACCTTAGGGTTTTATTCTAGAGTCGTTATTTTTTATGTTCAAGACATATTCATCCTTCCTGTAGAAATTCACCCAAATGACTATCTTACATGGCCAATTTAATCCTCCCTTACTAGTTTTCAATTAAGCTTGTCCACAAAAATATCTTAATGTCATAATTTTGGTTCTTTTTATTTTGAAATTGAGTTGGTTGTGTTCCAAATGGATCCATATTTGAGGTATGATCACTATATACACATACTAGAAACATTAAAAGGGGCAATCAAAATTTGATCAATAAACTTTAAAAACATCAAAATATATATTGAATACTCAAGTACACAACTGAATACTCTTAATGAAAATATGAAGCACATATATTGCATGAATTACTTCTTATGGCATTGGGTTTTATGGAATCACATTTATCATCTCATATTCTCACATGCATACTAGAAGAGAGAACTACATTCTTTTAAGGACTTTTTGAAGTTTTTCTATATAGGAAGCTCTAAACTAAGTGTGGGGTTGAAGAAGATTGACCACTAGGACTAAACCTATTTGTCATTGTTTCAAAGAAAAGAGGTAGTTAGGGTTTTGGTGAATATCAACCCTTTAATCATTTACAAATGCAATATCACAAACATCTAGATATATAATAATGCTTATAAAATATAGGCAAAGGTAGTGAACACAAATTGATGATTAGAGTCACAAAGGATAAATCTATCCCCAAAGGGAAAACCATCTTAGTTAATTCATCTAGCATGAGTGAATTCTTCGTATCTTGGATTTTATCCCCCAAAAAAATTAACATGTCTTAAGGACATTGTGCACAACCTACTTGCACATTTATAGTTCATTATCAATCCATCTCAATAGATAAATTAGTTTCATCTTTTTCAACCCTAACCAACACTTATTATATATAGTTTTCTATAACTAATATAAAATTAATATATTGACCTTAGTACATAAATTGAGATATATGATTTATTTAATATACTATATAAAATTAATATATTGACCAATATTTATTAAATATATGGTAGTTATTATTCTAATTTATATTTACACGGTAATTAACTACGACTTTGATTAAAAATAATTTTTACATTACATGTATATGCATCTACACAGTATTTGTAACAAAATGTGTAGAAATACTAGAAAGAAAACCACACTATGAAGGTAGGTTGTGTAGGAATAAGCATGGTGACTAGGGGATCAATTTGTGATGTACACATTATAGTGATGTTAGATATATGAAACACTTGTGTGGGTGTGTGGAAAAACACTATATTGGATTTCTATTTTTGTGCATATTTTCCTTTATAAACCTCTAATAGCATAACTAATACTATGTAAAAATAATTAGGTTTCTTCTTAAGAACTTCGCAAAAATAAAAAAATATATCTTTAAGATTACATATTTTAAAGATAAGGTTTTTTTACTTAGTGGTATATGGTCATATATGGTATCGATGATAACATTGTTGGAATTTACATTTCTAGCATCATCATGAATATAAATAATTTCATTAAAATATTTATACTATACATCAAAATAGACATCAATCTAGAAGAAGTATTAATATCATATTTATTTCTTCATTTTATTAGCATAATATTGAAATAAGGTTACTTTGATGTAATTAATACAACCACCATCAATCTAGCACTTTTTCAAGTTGGTGCTAGAGGGAGATAGCTTGTTTATCTAACCAAAAAATGAATAAGTATTGTGCTACTTAAATATACTTTTTAGAATAGGGATAGAAATAATAGATATATTGAGATTATTAATTATATATCAATACTCAAATCAAAATATATCTATATCAGAAATATATAAGAAAAAATGATTGAATCAAATGTTAAATGTGACAAGCTGCAAGAAGAGAGATGCACTTAGCTAATTTTTAGAAGGAAAATTTGGAAATGAAAATATGGTAAGAAGGATGGAATTTATCTACAATTTCTTAGTTTTTAGATATGGGAGTGCAAATTGAATAGGTAAAAAAACCATTGGATGTGTATGGAAACCATTTGGTGGTTCTATACCTCTTTGTCCGCTCTAAATGGTGAGTTACATTAGCATTATGGATATTTTTTCATCACCAAAACCTATTAAATATGTTTTCACTATAAAATAATAGGGGTCACGCATATATTTTAAACCATCTATATTACATGAAATATCTTCAAACCCGACCTACATGTAAGTGACCCTATAAAAAGGTTAGGTTTTAGGTTTAAATTAAATTTGTACACCAACTACATTAATGGAATTACTCTAAAGATGCCTCAAATTACACATAGTTCTTTTCCTAATATGTGATATCTATATGGATGCTACTAGATTTGGAAATTTTATCACTTGATAATGTAGGTAATCACTTCACATATTTTACGTGAATTGGTTTATATGGTGCCTATCTTGGGAAGTGCAATTATTAAACCTAGTTGAGTTTTCCGAAAGCCTATTTATGGGCTTTTCCTAGAGTTTGCTACTTATTTAGAAGAATTTAGGAGAACTTTGAGTGTTTTAGGAATAAAATTTTCATCATGTTCCCTTAAAATTTTTAGTGGAATAAATGAGGGCATTTGACTTGCATACATAGGATTTCATAAGTATAGTTTCACATTAAGGGTGACCTATGAGGAAAATATTTAACTTCGGAACAAATCATTGGATGTTTTGGTCCATGATTAATGGTTCTATATAGGTGGATGATGGGATTTTGCAATGTTATGGGAATGATGTTTTGGATTAATATACTATTATATATTATTACAAGTAGTTATGTGAGTTAATGAGTAGTGTTGATGAGGAAGTGATTAAAGAAATAGAAATGAGAATTTGTAATTAAGATCAGAATTTACCCTCATGTCAACATTTAGGAATAAAGCCAATGTTTTTATTTCCAAATGATAAATTTTCAAATTTAGCAGTCTGCATCCCTCCCACCAAGTATGATATGGAATTTCATGCTTAAATAAAAAGACATACGAGTTTGTAAACACAATTTTTCTTTGATCGAGGTACTTGATTCACTTTAGTGTTGACATAATATCCAAAGTGAAACCTACAACACAAAGTGTATTCAATATTCATAAAAATGACTGAAATTAATTTATCGTTGAATTTATAATTGAAATATTGGAAATTTAAATTGTAACTTGTAAATTTGAAAAGTAAACAAAGAAAGGAAGATATACACTTATTTTTCTTGCTAGGGTCAGCTTGTTACGTGGAGTGTGGATCTTTTTATTTTTTAAACGGGCGTATAATTTCCCTCTTCCTTCCTTTTTCGAATTAAAGGAAAAAACAAATCTTAGGCACACGTAAAATTGCTCTCGGGAATTTCTTCGTCTCAACAACCATACTGAGATTTCTTTGGTGCAGACTTTATTTCCTACCTGAAGTGAAAGTCCATCATGAACCTCTTGAAACCTTATGGTGACTTGCAACGTTTACCTAACCCTATCCAACTTATGGAAATTCAAAATTCAACCTTTACTTGTTTTACTTAATGCACCGCAACACATATTTCTTATGACTTTATTCTTTCCATTATTGCCAATTAGTCATGCCCAACAAGCTATTACAAGAGTGGGTAATTAAAAATATCCCATGATGGTGTGGATGTTGAGATCATTTTTAAAATTATCTTTGCTTGTTTAAGTTGTCACAATTAAACACATGAACAACTTTTGCACTTATCCAGAGCGTCCAAGGCAATAGCCCCCCATTGACAGTCTCCCCTGATCCACCAACCACCCATTGACAAAAACAAAACTTAAAAATACAAGAAATCAGAAGTTCCTCGAGAAAAGCAACCTCAGAAATTCCATATAATAATAGTGCCTACTTAAAATTCAAAAGAAAGCAGCTGGCACGGCGTAGACAGCACAAATCAGTGACCATAGACTTTGTAATGAACGAGGCGTGCAAATTTTCAAAGGCACTTAATAAAAACTTGGACTTATTCAATAAAGAGCAGCGTGCATATTGGCTTGTGAGTGCATCACCATACAGATGGGTACAGGATAAGACCATTGCAGAAAGTGGCTGTACAGACTTTTCTATATGTGACATGGTATCCTATTTGTCAGGAATCTTTCTTTCTTTTCATAGCATCCCTATACCTAAACAACCCCGCACCATTCCTAAGTGTACCTTGTGGGCACTGGGTTGTACCCATCTTCCTCTTCTTCCTTTGCCACAAATCCCAATACCCAATGGTTTCAATCCCAATACAGAGCATCCATCATTCATGGTGCAGGGTTCCATCCTAACTAACGGTACATCATCAAGAAAACAGATGAGAAGACCATGTTAGATGGTGCACAGTTGAATTTTAGCTAGTAGCCATGTCAATGACATACTGGTGAATCTGTCTATCATTTGGTGCGAAGTTATTTTCTGGTTGGCAGCACATCAATCCCAAATTGGTGAGGGTGGAAAGTTCTGTCAGTGGATAGCAATGGCAAAGGGCTAAACTGTTAGTATAGTTCTTGTGAAGAGTTCTCTGCCACTTGTGGTGTCCTGAATTTGGGCTGCTCTTGTGCCATTTTAAGGATTTAAACAGCACCCAAATAACACCCAGACGCAGCTCATCCTCAGCTGACATTTTCAAGGGCTCCAGCATCTAATTTTCATTGGCAAAGAGCTAAACTGTTAGTTTCATTCTTGAGAAGACTAGCAAACCACGCTGCTACTTGCGGTGCCCTGCATATGGGTTGCTCTTGTACCATTTTAAGGATTTACACAGCACCCAAATAGCACCCAGAGGCAGCTCAGCCTCAGCTGACGTTTTCAAGGACTCCTAGCTTCTAATTTCTTAGTACCCAATCGGTGTATGGTGTTTTTCTGTCGAGGGAGTACACAAATGGCTCCAACACCTCAACTTCTTCGCTCTGCAGAAGGGTTGACTATGCCAGGGGTAAATCCCAAATTTTGATTTTTTCTTTATACTATTTTTTTGACCAATTCCAAAAAATGCAGGGATTAGGTGCACAGAATTCTTAGACTTAAATGTGAAGGAACGCTGGCATTTCCATATTACTGTTTTGAATCTAGTGTTTTGTGCTTTGTGCTTGGACAATCTATATGATGGTCTGATAATGATCAATGCTAACATTTTGCAGGTTCAAGTCATTGTTCTGGATGCCAACATGCGCTGTCAAGATTGCAGAGAGAGAGTTTCTAAAGTGCTCTCCAAAATGGACAGTATGTTCTCATAAGCAGCCCTTCTTCATTTTGTTTTGGACCAATTATGTGTATTTTAATCACATTCTCCTCAATAGTATTTGTTTAGGCCACCTGGGTGTTTTTGAAATTGATGGAATCATATTCTCCTAAATGATATTAGTTTATTCCAACTGGGTTTTTCCAAAATTGATGGAATCCCATCAAAAATAAATAAAAATTGATGGAATCAGTCTCCTAAATGGTATTTGTTCATAAATTGCTGGGTGTTGCAGAGTTGTTAGACTATGTTGTGGATGTAACCCACAAGAAGGTGACAGTGAGAGGAAGTGTGGATCCAAAGAAGAGAATGAGAAGACTGCTCAATCAGAAAAAAGGGAATACCATCAAATTTGAAAGGCTGAATGCACAGAGGGCATTGGAGGATCCCAAGCGGAAGAAAGGCAATATTTTTTCACACAATATTATCAAAGCTGCCTGCTGTTTCCACTAGCAATTTGTTTGATTAGCACTGGAATTCACCTGTGTGTAAAAGAGTTTTTTCTTATGACAATGTGTTCTTGAGGCCCACCTGCAAACAGAAGCCATTTCGTACATGTTTTTGCATTGGATTCGTATGTTAGCTATACGTCACTTTGCCGGGTGTGGCCTGCCATAAAGTTATACGGAATCTCTATATTAGGGAGAACATTGACTTGTCTATGTCGAATTTTGCTTACAAAAATATTTACATGGACGGACACAAATTCTCTGTGCTTTGGTGGGAAGCAATATGTGTATATGTAACCATATATATACATGTTTCGTTTATGGATGTAATAATGTTGTGTATTATATAATTCTCACTTGAATCCAATAAAATGACGTATCTCTTACTAATTTTTTGTATATAGATTCCTTACATGTTACATTTATTAAAATTAATTGATTTAGCAATGTAAAAAAAATTGAAGAGCCCTTGGTCTATTGGTGATGTTGTTAGGTTTTCAAAGAGCCCACCACGGATCAAGTCTTGTTGAGTGTAAGGCTTGGAGATACCCGACACAAAGAGTCAAAACGGTTAAGGCCAGGATTGTGCCTTGAGTGACTTTAATGGGGTGGATGCCCCTTACTCCTAGCTGCTTAGGGTGAAGGGCATCACTAGTTTAGTTGTACTCTTGCTTGTAATTGGAAATCTGCTATATACTTCCTCCGAAGTATGAGCAGAAATATCGACAATCTATGTATTCTAGTGCCCAATAAGTATGCAGTACTCATCAAAAAAAGAATAAGGGAAAAAAGTAAAAATATTGAGAACGTCCATTCCCCTCAAACTAACATTAAATATAAAAAAGACAAAAAATTATTGATGGACGTTATATTAAAAATAGATGGGACAAAAGATATTAGTGAACCTTATACTTAATAATCATATATATGTGTACTCTAATGTATTGTCTAAAACATATGAAATTAAAATATTGTTTTTTCAATTGATTATCAAAAAGTTGGTATTAAAAAGATTAGATTTGACAATTATCAATTGCTAATTTTTTTCAGAAATTCTTTGTTGTATTTCATTCCACGTAGTGTTAATTGATGAATAAATATTTATAACCAACATTCAAAGTAATATATAATCATTATATATTATTGAAGGGAATATTCCACAATAAGATCTATTAGTCTTATAATTGTTTATATAATATATCATTTAAGACTTTCTATTGTTTAAAGATGAGAAATTATTTGACATAGGTGAAAGGTACAACTGAATCTAAGAACTAATAATGACTTATGTCTCTTTAAATATATTTTAATAATATGAAAAAAAAAGATAATTTGAGATGTTAATTTTGATGCCTATTTTACTGTCATTTAGAAGATTTTTTCCATTTAGAAAATTTTTCCCATGAAAGAATTGTAAGGTAGAGTATGAAACCCCTTTTTAACCAAAAGGATTTTTTCGAGCCCAACATAAGAGTGTAGGTAGATTAAGGCTATTTATCACAAGTTTATAGGAAATTTACATCAAAAGTAATGTAATTATTAATCGTTGTGCTATGTGACAAAACCAAGATTGGCACCATGAAATTGATTTTTCTCAACATTTTTCAAACAAGTGCATTTAATATATTTTCATGTTTTCAAGGATTTTGAGTTGGGGGCTTCAAGATTTTTCGGGTTTGAGGTATTTAGGTTTTGGTATTTTTGTTTCTATTTTTAGCTCTTAGACATGTTCCAGGGTTCACAAGTAATTTATATACATACACATTTTATGTTTTAGGATTTTCTACTTTAGAGTAATGGAGATTTTGGCTCGAGATTTTCATGTTTTGAGATTTATATTTCTCTAATTGTTACAATTTTTAGGTTTACAACTTTTAACTTTTAGGTTTCAATTTTTTGGGAATTTAATATCAATTTACCTTTTTATATTTTAGGGTTTCATTGTAGGGGGCTTTTGTGTTTCAGTGCTTTTATGAATTGTAGGTTTCAATCTTATGGGGTTCGTGTTAATAGGTTTTTTTCA